>VDFB02000013.1:137104554-137176472 GCA_007258455.2 Sequoia sempervirens | reverse complement strand
ATTTTTTTTAAACATTAAAATTTCTTCTTAGGTTTTAATTTTATTAGTTTTTATATAATCTCTTTTTTAAGAAGAAAAATAAATCATTCCATAGTATTTAATAATTGTTTTCTTTAAAAGAAAACTATTATAGATATATATTTTATATTTTTTTTCTTAATTAAAAAGGATATTCAAATAATTTTAATTCTTTAAAAAATAGAAATTTAATATAAAGGGGCTTATTTTATTTTTAGGCAATTTATTTTTAAAAGAGATAATTTTTTTAAGATTTAATTCAATTAAGTGGAATTTTTTTTTGTAAGCAAATATTTACAATACTTATTATTTTTCTCATAAAGTTGTGATTTTTTATTTTTTTGCAATCATGTCAACTTTAATTCCTGAAATTAAATTAAATTCTTCTAACTATCATTCTTGGAAGGCTCACATTTCTTTCATTTTTCGATTTAAACATCTTTTAGATGTATCTACAGATCCTAAATCTAAACAAGGTTCGTCTGCATCCAAAGATGAAATTAAAAAATGGAATCTCAAAAATGAAGAAGCCCTTGGCCTCATAGGTATCTCCATGTCACCCGAACTTTATGTTCACATTGGGACATGTACAACTACCTATGAAGCATGGAACAAACTCAAAACGATTTATGATAGTACAAATGAATCAAGAAAAATTCAAATTCAAGATCAACTTGAAGATTTGAGGTATTATGATTTTAAATCTATAGATGAATTTTTATTGAAATTTGATGCTTTAAATAGTCAATTGGATGGTTTAGGAGTTAAATTAGATAATCTTAGATTAATTCATCTTATTCTTAAAAAGTGTCTTCCTAGACAATTTCAACAATTCATTACTAATATTCATGCTCAATTAGCTATTCCTTCTTTAGCTACTCAATTAACTTATGATATTTTTCGTGATTTATTAAGACAAGAAGAGGCTAAGTTAATTCAGTTTGGTACTCTTAAGTCTAATGAACATGCTTTCTTGTCTAATCATAAGAAAAATTTTAAACCTCATTCTAAACAACAACAGTATAATTCCAAACCTCATTATAATAATGACAATGATCCTAGAAAGTTTAACTCTTCTAAGAAACCACATTGCACTTATTGTAATAAGGATGGTCATTGGCAAAATACTTGTTTTAAGAAGAAAAATGAGAAAAATCCTATGGATCAAAATAATCAATAGTTTCATAACAATGGTAATCAATCTAGATGTGCTTTTACATGTAGTTTGAATGCTTCTAAACCTTTTTGAATGGTTTATTGATTCAGGTGCATCTCAACATGTTACTTCACATAAAAAGTTTGTTTTTTAAATAACTTCACAAGTACTTTATTATTGGACTTGATCAACCCAATAATAGTGTACTTGTTTAACTCAATTATGTTTGGAATATGAAAAGGGGATATTCATGTAGTCATGAATGCATGAGTACCATCTGTTAGAGTAATAAGTTGTTTTACTTAATTTAATCATATTGGTTAATTAATTAAGTCACTTATCACTTTAGTTACTTAAGCTAAACTTAGGCACATTAATAATTAATTATTTATTAATTATATTAAGTGTGCACGCTAGGGTTTCCCTTTAGGATTTTCTTTAGGGTTTCTTGATCTCCTTTTATAAGGATTGATCTCATTGTAATTATTAACGAGAGAATATATGTAGCTTTCATATTTTCTTGAAAGTTTTCTCTCTTCTGTAACTTTTTCTTGTTGAAGTTAATTGCATACATTTATTTGCAGATCTCTTGCATGGAAGGTGTATTTGTTTGTGTTTGATCCTGTGGCTCATGGTTTTGTGCTTGTTTCACAATTCTAACATGGTATCAGAGCATAGATTCAGTGAACCCCTTCTCGATTTATGAGGTTTTCTTCTTCAACAAGGGTTGCAGGCTTCAGATCTGAATCCCCTTTACTTTCTTTGCAAATTTTGGATCCTGAGGAAGTTTTAGAAGCATTTTGGCATGAATTAGACCTCTCCATTGAATCCAGAGCTGTCAGAATAGCCAAAAATTACCTTTGTTTCGTCAAAATTGGCTTCCGTTTGTCAGATCTGTGAGGGTTTGAAGAAAGGTTTTTTTGTCAGATCTAGGAGTTGTTCGATTTTTTGGAGCATTTTGAGCACAAACGAACCTCACTGTTGCATCCAGAGTGGCCAAAAACCTAAAGATCAATTGTAAACTCGCCTATATTCGGCGTCAGCTGTTCGTGAGGCAAATTTTGTATCTGTACAACCTTGTTTGTCCTCTACACGTGGATCGATAAATTTTTTTTGCCTTGGTAATTTTTATTTTTTATTTTCTGAATTTGTTTTATCAGAAAAATAAAAAAATATATATTAACGGATTTTAAAATCACTTTAAAAAACCAAAAGCCTTTAAAGGTGCTCGCCCGCAGACATGGTACCGCGAATTACAGACGCAAGTTCAAGGGTCTCAGATAGCGTTTAACCGGCCGACGGGCCTACAACTGGGCGACCGATCAACTGTTTTATGATTTTTAAAAATCAAAGTTTAAAAAAATTATCAGAAAGTTTTATTGTTTTTTTTTTTTAAATAATTTTTTCTGTAATAAGCCCTGGTATTTTGCTTTTTTATGCAAAATAATGCACTGTAATTGGAGGATTTTTTTCTTGCACACTAAATCTGGCGGACCTTCACATTTGGAGGTAGTTTTGTTAAATTTAGCAGAGATCACTTTTTGCTCTTCTCAGCCCCTCTCCGTTGGGTTTTTTCAGTTTTGCACCTCAACTTCCAGAGGCCATATCTCAGCCATACAGTGGTCTTTTTGCGTGCAATTTTTTTTGAAATGGGTTGGAATTTTGTGCTCTTCGCAGTGGTGTAGGCATTTCTAGTTTTGACTTCTGGGTTTTTCCAGAATTCTATTTTATCAGTGATGTAGCTGTTCAGTTCTTGTTTTGGAGACTTTGACATGCCATATCTTCTGTATTCGGACACTTTTTTGGGTACCATTTTTTTGAAAGTGCATGTTTTTTCGTGTACTTCATCATGGTGCTATTAGTTTCCACATTTTCTATAAGAGAATTGTGTTTTCAGCATGTTGTCCTATTTGGACATTGTAGACATTATGGGCTCACATTGCATGTATTTCTCTTTTGTAAACACACTAAGATAAAGTTCCTCAGCATTGTATGTGTAGTATTGGGTTTCTTGTACATCACTTTGTGCCTTATTGTACTCGCACTATGATATAAAGTGCCATGGGGGTTGATGTTTTCCTTTGTTTGCCTTCATACCTTTCTCATGTGTATGTGACTTTTGGTTTCACATCCTTTCTATCAACTTGTACTTTCATGTTTGCACCTTCAGATGCTCTTGGTTCCTCTTCATGCACTACTTTCTGACATTCAGTTTCAGTGTACCTGTCACGCCTCACCCTTTTCAGCATTATGGGGGGGTTTCTACTGTTGGTGTTAATGCTTCCTTGGTTTTTCCTTGGAAGGAATCTTTCATCTTCATTTGATTAGTGTTTTTCATACTATTGGTACTTGTGCCATTTGTATCTTCGTTCCAGATGTTTTGCCTTTGTTTGCCATCGGATTCGAGTAGTGTCGTTGGGGGAACTCATGCAGATTGTTGTCTTCTTGATCCTGATCATCCTATCTTCAAAGGAGGTTCTTCGGCACCGTAGCAATCATCTTTTGACAGAGTTTGCAGCTTCTTCATGCTTCTGTGATGTTCTACATGTTCTTCTTTTTTAGGACATTTCCTTGATTTGGAGGCTTTTCAGTCCTTCAATCGCCTTTGATCTCTTCTTGGAGTAGAGTTTTGTTCCCACGAGGTTTTCTCTATTTCTCCACTTTATAGAGATCTTCTGTTTGTACATGGGTTCCTTACTTGGCCTTGTTTGTCCAGACCCATATTTGCTTTCATGCATCTTTTCCTTAGTGTTTTAGCTACTTCCTAAGTTCATCTTAAGGGGGGGTGTTAGAGTAATAAGTTGTTTTACTTAATTAATTTAATCATATTGGTTAATTAATTAAGTCACTTATCACTTTAGTTACTTAAGCTAAACTTAGGCACATTAATAATTAATTATTTATTAATTATTAAGTGTGCACACTAGGGTTTCCCTTTTTTAGGGTTTCTTGATCTCCTTTTATAAGGATTGATCTCATTGTAATTATTAATGGGAGAATATATGTAGCTTTCATATTTTCTTGAAAGTTTTCTCTCTTTTGTAGCTTTTTCTTGTTGAAGTTAATTGCATACATTTGTTTGCAGATATCTTGCATGGAAGGTGTATTTGTTTGTGTTTGATCCTGTGGCTCGTGGTTTTGTGCTTGTTTCACAATTCTAACAATTTAGAAACTTTCTCTAAAATTGGTGTTGAAGATCAAAATTGCCATTCGAGAGAGGAGTGCAAGCCAAGTTCGAACTAGATTAAGAGGAAATACGTAGATTTTGCTAAATGGGTCGAACTTTTTCATCTTTATAATTGGCTTTGCTTCTCATTTCTTAATCATTCCTCTTTCAAGAACAAAGCTATGAGAAGTAATTTTGTCTAAGGCAAGAAAATTTTGAAGAAAGTAATAAAGTTTGAAGCAGAAGGAAGAAAGGCGAACTTATCCAAGCAGCACAGTGATCTTTTCTATTTATTTATTTTTTCCAAAATATCAAGCAGATTTACATTCTCTACCTTATTCTGGCAAAAAATTCATTTATCTATTGGATAAATTCTTTCATTTCCAACATGATCATTCACAAAATTTAATTTATCAGTTGGCTGGAATTTTTTTTGAAATAATGGCTCAAGTAATTGGAATTTAAATTCAGAACTTTAATATTCTCTTTGTGCATTTTTGCAGATTTATGACAAACAAGGGAGAATATTCGAGGAAAACACAAATGATGTTTGCCAGCATGGGTTCGCAGCCAGAGTCCAAGATCAACTCTAAATGGGAAAACATCGTGGACACCAATCTCAGTCACGTAGATTTCAATGATTTCAAAAAGAGGATGTATGGAAGTGATGGATTCTTGCCTACACCAATTGCACGCCGGATGATGCGGAATGGCATTGTCCAGGCAGCCGGATTTCCACCAGCAGTAGAATGTCTGGAACTCATGGTAAAATGTGCATTGCACTATAATGCACAAGAAAGACAGATTGAAACACCTAACGGAAGGGTACTGGCATACTTGGGAGAGTTGACTATACAGGAAGCATTTGGAATCCCAACCTACCACAGAACATCTTACCGAACCAAGGATGATGCACGAAAACTTTATGATCAACAAGACCTCTGTGCATCAAACATAAACAAGTCATGGTTGGTGAAGCCTAGACCCTCTCTGCCAAGAAAATGCCCAAGAAGTTGCTCATAACTGATTTTAAGGAAGAGTACGGAGACACTGTTTTGTTGCTAAACAGAATAGTGGGCAATCCTCAGGGTGTGCCCTTTGAAACCTGGATGTATTATTTCATTGATGAAATAACTTCCAGAGTAAAAAAAATGTTCAACTGGTCAAGGATGATCAGTGATAGTCTCCACGAGCAGCTGATCAACTTGGAGAGGACCAAAACCTTCCACATGAGTTCCTATGTTATATATTTGCTTGCTAGAACCTACAGATATGTTGGCCTAATTTGCAAGGGTGTAGTTGGTAATGGCGAGGGAGAATTCAAGTCTTACGATTGCTATCCTCAGTTGCAGTTGAGTGAGAAATTACACTTTAGACGGGTGAACGATGCCTTTCTCATGTATATCACCAGAATACTCCAAGGAGGAACGCATCAGAGGCTCACCCATGAAGCCAAAAGTTTAATCAGCAGATATGGATCCTGGTTTATCCAGTTTCCTAGAGTCACATACATTAGAATTCAGGGATTCACAGGTCGCCCTTACAGGCTGCCAATTTATCCCACCAATAGAATGATTTTGCTAGAGGTTCTGAGGCAACTAGAGACGTATCAAAATATTCAGAGGACTAAGCAAAAGGCTGCCATTACTTTCCCTTTCTCTATTGGCAATATGTTAGAATCCTGTCCATCGGCGCAAGCTGCAGAAGGTGCCCGATTGGAAATACAATGGTACCCATTCACTTCCTACAAGTCCAAGGTTGACTTTGATCCACTCCATCATATTGGAACTGTGAACAGGAGGAAATACAAACGCAGAGTTGACCTAGAAGACTTTTGGGCAAATGTTGTTGATGAGTATGACATGAGGAAAATACTATGGCCAAGACTGTCATTGGATATGATCGGGACAACAGAGCTCTTCTGTGTGCCTGATCAACTTGAAGATGATGGAGTGTACATGCAGCCAGGCTTTGATGAAAGCCAGCCGCTTTCTCCTGTGAGATGATCTAAGCTTGAACTTGGTGACTTAACAACTTTCATGAGGCTTGTGTTCAAGTATTCGCAATGGTGGGTAGACCAGCAAGTGCAAATTTTACGGCAAAGGAATGTGCCATTTACATATGACTTGATGGGTGGGGCAGAGTCTTATTCTTCAAATGTCAATGCATCTCAGGGAGATGAACCAACCGAGACTGCCAACCCAAAGAAGAGAAAAGAAATGATTGATGACTACAAGGCAAAACAAGAAGAAGGCAATAGATGAGGGACCTGCTCAGAAGAAGCAAAAATCCAAGGCCCTTCATTCAGCCACACATCTAGAAATATGGATGAGATATTGATCATGGAGGAAGAGTCAAGGGGACAAGTCAGATTTCCTTCGCCGGTTCTAGAAAAGGATATGGAGCCAGTACAGCTGGAAGATGATCATCATCACTCCCCTACAGGCATGGAGATTCTTGGGTCGGATGATGATATGGATATCATGGAAGGAGAATTCCAAGAGGGAATGATTTCCGCCCCCAAGGGAATTCAGGAAGTCTCATGTATGTAGGAAATTCAGGATATGCAAGACATTCAGGATAATCAGGAAGATGGAATTGAACAGCCGACAATCCCAGATTGGCTGAAAGAAAGACTGAAAATTAAGGTACCAGCAGAGATACCAGAAGAAGATGATACTGCAAACTTCTTGGCGAGGCTAGAATAGGCTACTACAAAGAAGCCAGCCAAGAAATTTTCTACAATACAAAGAGATGAAGTTGGTAACCGTACAGTGCAAATTGCAATACCAATAGTTGAGAAATCACAAAATGAAATTGCCCCAAATGAATATGTCGTTACAACCATTGATATAGGTCCAACAACAAAAGGTCAAGAAGTTGAGGACCTAGATAACTCTGTTGCCACCATTAAATCTAGGCTGGAAAAAGAAGTGGCAAAGAAAAGAGAATATAAAATGGAGATTGAGTGCCTAAAGGAATACATCTGGCATTTAACCAGGACGCTCAATCAAGGTGACCAATCAGCCCCTCCACTTCTAAACTCTTCACAGGAGCCAGTAAAAAATTTTGAAGAAGAGTTGACTACAGCCAAGGAAACCAAGGAACGGGTGGCAGGAAAGAAAGAAGAGGCAATGGCATTCACAGAAAAGTTGGCATATGTTTATGGGAAAACTTCCTCTTTGCTCTTGTGAGTTGTAAACCTAGCAGAAGCATGGGACGGTCTCCAAGACATTCAAAGCAAAATTATCCCATGTCTTCGAGAGATAAAGGGAATTCCGAAGCAAAGATTGATTGATGAGAAGATCATTGTAGCAAGAGCTGCATACGATTTCAACAACTGGTATTGTGCACTGATTTCACGAGGAGATGTCTTGGAAAGAGTGAAGGCAGATGGCACCAAAATCGAAGAACAAGTAAGAGGAATCCAGAATAAAATTTTCCACATGGCTGCAGATGTGCTTGACAAGGACATTGTCTGAGAAAATGACTTGTAGTCGGAAAATTTGAAGGATAAAGTTCAAATGATTTTCTCTACCACTGTTGGGCCAATCCTAAAAGAAAATTTGACTAAGGCATTCAACTTCCTGACCATCTGAAACACCTACCTGTTGCATGAATCAGAATGGGAGATCGCCTTTGCAGAGTGTGCAGATAGTTTGGACTTGCTAGAATACAAAGTCAACATGCTGCCGCACATCACCATTGAGGAAGTCAGCGCAATCGTGTCCAAGTTCATTGAACATAGTGCTATGGAAGCGGATAAGGACGCAACTCCTAGTGGATGACTTCTTTGTTCTTAACTAATTGTTATTTGGGCAACCCTAATTAGGGTTATGTTATTTTAAATCTGTGTCATCGATCTCATTTTAATCTTGGCTGTTTATTGTATTCTCAAAACTCTATAAATACCCTCATTCTCTCATTTGTATGGGAGAGAGTTTTATGAAATTGTTGCTGAAGACTACTTTGATAATAAAGTTCATAATGCATGAGATGCTTTGAATCCTTTCATTGTCAAGTGGTTGCATGGTTGCATATTTCTCTTCCACATAGAGTAGATTTAAAGTAGAATTTTATTTGAATGTATGTTAGAGGAATGATAGATTGATAGTAGAGATTAGTGAAACTTTGCTCATACTTTCTTTGAATGGATGAATTTCATTCAATGCGTAAAGTTAGACTGAGTTTTTGATGTGGATGCTTCAATGTTTACTTCGAATAATATTGTTCTATTGATGGTGTTGTTCATAGTAAAGAAATCTTAAGCACAAATCCCAGAAGATTGCACTTGCTTTGTGTAGTTGTCGTTTAGCGTGGCGAAACAAAGTATTGTTTTTAGTTTCACTCAATCCTTACCGTCTCTTGATTTCGTAGGAATAGTATAGGATTTCTAAACCCTTACTCCTTTTTCACTTTTTTTATCTAAAATCAGAAAATTCCAAAAATAATACAGCATTCATGTCAAATCTACCCAAGTCCTTACTTTCTGAGTAACTTACCAGCGTAAAATAAATCCCTTTGTGTTACCAGTAAATCACAACGCCCACAGAGCTTATCCGTACCTTACTTACGAAACATTGGAATTGTCGTATGATCTTTCTTGCAATCTTAGCATACGAGGTAGTTTTTCAAGAGAGGATAGAGCATCTTTGGATTCTTTATTCTAGAGTGCTTGGTGTGTCACAAAACACGCATCAACAAGCCCCAAGCCAAGAAAAAGCCATAATCTTAGCAACTAGCAATGTAGATTCATGTTATAGCAAGTGTCATCTTTTAAGATTTAATCATATTGATAATGTTGTTGGTATTCAAAGTTGATAGGTTGGTTAAGAGTTGCCTAGCAGTTAGTAGGTGATCACATCCTTCTACCAGCTTGAGGTGCCCATCTTGCATTGAAATTGAGTGAACTTTGATGATCAGTCTCTTCACAATCTACTGCATCTTTAATATAAACATTTAAGTCAAGAGCCTTGTTATTTTTTCATATCATGCCTTCTATAATTCTAAATAATGTAAAATCTCCTTCAAGATTGTTTGTCTTCTTCAGGCACTAAAAAATTCATTAGCCATAGCCCATAGTTCCATGTGTTAAACTAGATCCATTATAATATTATACCATGAAATAACAATTCACACTCCCGTGCATCAGTTTCAACTTTTACAGTGCCTCTTCAATCAACCCTACCCAAGTAAAAATTCTAGGCACCATATAGATTGGCATTTAAGCAATGGAAATTGTCTAATCATGGTGATCTACAAATCTTGGAAATACCAAAAAGACATCAAAACCTTTGTTAATGTATGGTTTATCAAACAAATCTTCACCATAGGGCAAAGTTACTTAAGGCAATTTTTGAAAGCCAACAAATTCGAGAATTGCACTACAAAAATCTAACAAACAGATTGAAATATAATGTCTTCATGCCTTATAGCTAGTCTTTTCCTTTGCCAACTTTTGAGATAAATCATAAAACTAATCAATCTTTGTGAAATTATCAACCCGTAGACCCACACAATCACTAACTTATTTTATCATGTTAAAGATTTTTTAAAAAGACCCAGTAATAACAAGCCTTCCATTAAAGAAAATATGACCACATTTTCATGTAATTGTAACAAGGCATTACCAACATCAAATGTCATGTGTTCGGAGATCTGATATCTATATAGGATTTTACATCTTTTGATAGCATAAATATACATTAGTTGTAATAGTGTCTGATTAAAATGGCAATAAAGATGTCCATGCCTAATATGTGTGTATTGCGAGTGCACACTCTGCATGCTTATACACGTGCAAGGACATGTGGATATAAGTATTTGTGAGCAGTCACAATCATAATCTTCAACAGCAACTAATGAAAATTTTATGCAACAACAGCTATACATACCGGATTAAGGAGAGTGCATACGCCACATTTCCACATAGAATCACCGTTGCTTGTACAGGTTGGATTTTCCACTGTGGCTGTTGAAGTTGAAGACCCTGAAAAAACAATGCCTTTAAGCCTACCATCACTTTCACTAATTTGATCCTCAACTCCTGTTGAAGGGCCAGAAAATCCATTCTCTCTTTCACTAGCTCTTTGAACTCCATCATTCCCAGAAGTGACCGGAGCAGCACACCAAATATCATCTCTAAGTCTTCTTTCTGCAGCCATAGCAGCCGCTTGAGTTGGAGTCAAAAGCGTCATCATCTCTCTGTCACCCCCAACACGATTTGGCCCTGATGGTACTAAAGTCCCTTGCCGAGCTCTTTTTTCTGCAGCAGCCAAAGCACTTTGTCTGAGAGATGTCAAAGGTGGATTATGGGAAAACCCTCCCAACCTTCTCCCAGGGGCATCAAACCCTTGACCAGTTCCACTGATCCCCTTAGCCATCAGCTCCTCACATTCCTACATAAGCATACATAAGAAAACATTTAATTAAGAAATTCTGATTCCACCTAAACTATTGCATTTTGAACAGAATACTGTCGTTGCTTTATGTTTATTTAATCAACTACATCTGACTAAATTAAAAATCTGTTTTTTTTAATAGCTCCTAAAATACTTTAACCATAATGAAACTCTTTTAGGTTTAATTTTAATTATTTAGTTTATCTGGCTCCTACTATCTTACATTGAATGCTATCTAAATATCAGCCTATATCAAATGATCCTTACCCACCTCAAGGCATCCTATGAGCATTATCTGTCAACTGTCAGCAATTAGAATGCTGTGCATATGGGAATTGACTCCCATTGGGCAAAACCTTTCCTATGTAATTCAATATGCTGTAATGTTAACCGTGGTTCAAGATGTGATCTGCATGCCAAAACTTTGTAGATGGGCATAACCTCCGTAATTGATGTCCCCATGCTAACTCATTAAAAGAATGAAGAGTAATCACAAATGAAGGCACTCTGCCACTAAGTCAAACCTACTTCATCTTGAAAACTGGACTGTCCATGCTTGTGTGAAGCTTATGTGAAGAATGTGCTGCCTTCTCACTTGAATTTTGTGTGTTACTTTGCATAAAATTTCACAATTGCAGCAGCCATAAGTGTTCATTAGTAGGATCCCCAGTTCAAAAATATTCAAGAAAAAACTTAATAAGGTGTCTCCTTTTGTTCAATCAATGTTTCAAATTTATGCAAGATGATTTCATTTTTACTTAGGTGCTCGGGAGATTTCTGCTTTTCAAATTGGAAACAGTCACAGAGATAGGAGGTGGAGAGTTGTGGCAGAATGAGCTCTGCTAGAGTTTCTTTCCCTCTATGAATTCCTAGAAGTTTTTCTATTCTCTGTTGTTACTTGTTAGATACTAGTTTTTGAGGTGTGGGGCAACCAAATATGAGTTTGATTCAGGGGGTTGCTGCCCCGCCTAAAGATTTTCTCTGAGACAGGTGGTTGCAGGTTCCAAAGCCCATCATAGAAAAGGAGATAGCAGCAACAATTGCTGCAGCATGAAAAAGGAAGCTCAGCATGAAAAAGGAAGGTCTGGTAAGTTGCCCTGGCAAGAGGTAAGAGCCTCCCAACTTTGGAAGAAAATCTCATTGTCAATCTGGATATTAGCAATTTCACAAGGAATCCATGTTAGGAGCTTGATTTACAGATTCCTGGGAGTACAACTTTCACTGGAGAAAGTGGATGTATGGGTTAAGAAAAACTGGAGGCTGAATGGTGAATACAAAATCAGATCTTGCACCAGAGGATACTTTATTGCTATCTCTGCTAATGAATCTAATAGAGAGAAGAGTTTTGGAGTGGGTTCTTCAGAAATGTGGATCTCTTCATGAAACACTGGCATCCAGGTTTCAAGCCTATGGAGGAAATCCCTACTGCTGCCCCAGTTTGGACTCGCACGTTTTCTGTATTCCAGGAATTATGATCTAAATATGTCTTTGATGAGATTGCCAACTCCTTGGAAAATGCAATAGATACCTCTAGACCTTTCCATGGGAAGGGGCGATCCAATTATTCTAGAATCTATGTGGAACCAGATCTTTCAGAAGTGCTAAGTATGTTATCTTGAAAGCCAGGGAGGTGGAATGGGTACAAAGGTTGAACTATTAAATATCCTGTTCAAATGCAGAGCTTGTCATGAATATGGTCACTTGATCAAAGAATGTTTTTCCTAGCAAAAGTAGGACATGCAAACGAAAATAGGTGAAGGTCCAAAGGTTTCATCAGATAAAAAAGGAAGAACACCATAAAGAACAAAAATGGTTGAAAAAGAAATGCAGGGAGTAATAAGATGGAAGAGAAAGACACAAGAACAACAATCAAGACATAACCACAGGAAGCATTTATTCCCAAAACACAACTCCCAGAAGACAAATAAGCAAAGAGGAATGAAAGTCTCAGAGTAATAGAGTAATACAATAAAGAGATCTGGAAAGACTTTTGGAAGAACCTGCTCACATCTTGGAAGACAAAGAAAGGATGGAAAATATGTTGAAAAAGAAGACAAGGAATTTTCTTTGTATAAGAAAGAAAGATTGGACCTAAACAAGAGAAAGGATTTGAAGGATGATTCAAGTTCGAATCAAGGTGCTAGAGATCCTCCATTGAAGTGTAAAAGAAATGACAAGTGGAAAGGACTTTGGCATTTTCAAGGCAGGTTATCCTACAAAACATGATTTCATCAAACATGCAGCCATGGTGGATACAGTGGTCGGTAACCAATCCCAGCTAGAGGATATCTTGGTGGATGCCAAGAAACCTAAACCTTTTTATTGAAGATAATCTCTTCGAACATCAGGGGGCTCAGTGCCCCTCTCAAGAGGGGACTTCTCAAAAGGCTCTTGAGTAATTTCAAGCCAAATATAATGTTATTATATCAAGAAACTAAACTCGAAAATCCACAGGATGTTTTTTCCTAGTCCTACGGTAAGCAGAACATGGAAAATATTTTCAAAAAACAAATTGCTCTTCTAGGGGTCTTGGTACTCTCTAGAATCCTATGGACCTTAATTTTCATGAGGTAAGATCACAAAAAACTAGCAAGCTTTTCATGCTCATACCAAAAATCACATTAAGGAATTTGGTCTACCATCTTATTAATGTCTATGGCCTGCAAAATAATCACAATAAAGAAAAGTGCTGGTCCAAGATTCAACAAGTTATCAATATGCAGGAACTTGAAATGGATTGTAACCAGAAATTTCAATGCCAAAATTGATGCTTTGAATAAAGTTGGGGGAAGCCTTGACTCTCAGGATCATACAAGTTTTGGTTCCTTCATAGAAGACTCTACTCTTTGGGATGTCAAACCGCCAAATGGGTGGTTCACCTAGACAAACAGGAGGCAAGGACCAGCTCATGTTGCAGAGAGATTAGACAGATTTCTGCTATCCTGCTTTGTATGGATAGGAACCTAGCCTTTAGCTCTGTAGTGCCGGTTTATTTGTTTTACCCTTGACCAATGATCTTACATTGATCAAGGCAAGCCATTGGATATGATTGCAACTTAATAAATTTCAATGATATAATTGCAAAACTATAGTAATAAGCTTGGTTATTTCTCATTGAGTCAAACGTTTCCAAAAAGAGATCTGAGCCAACCATAGTTATTTACTAGAGATTTTATAGGGGGCGTTAAATCTGAAGGCCATTTAAGAGCGTTGATGCTAGGGGTGTCCAAATCTTATACACTTAGGTAAAACAGCAAATGGTAGTAACATGTAAGTTTATGTATATCCATTTTACCCATAGTTGTCAGGAGACGTGTCTCCCCCCCTCAGAGACGTGTCTCGGAGACCGGTACCGTCTTTGGAGACATCTCCAAGAGGCTGGAGACTTCCACCGAAGTTTCCCGAGTACCCTGCTGTCTCCTACTGCAGAAAACAACGTCTCCCACTAAAATACCTAAAAAAACTTTAAAGTTTAAACATTTGAAACTTTAAAAAATAAAGCATAATGTATTTGACGCGTCTAAGAGTGATTAAATTATTGTTTTGAAAGTTCAATGTCATCATATTTTCAGATTTTCTATAAATTACTAATTTTATTTTCAGATTTTCTATAAATTATTTATTTTTTATTTTTTATTTTTTTATTTATATTAAAAAAAATGGCGTCTCCAAGTACCCCCGTCTCCTATTTTCAAAAAAAAGCCGTACTAGTACTGGTACCAGTCTCCCGTACCAGTACCAGTACCAATCTCGCGGAAACTATGATTTTACCCCTAACCATTGATCCTGTTTTGATCAATGCGAGTTGTCAAATCTAGTTGCAGTCTCAAAATGTTAATAGGAAGTTTTTTTAAAAGACACTTGGTTTGATGTGTCTTAATTTAATTGGTTAGAGGGTGAGTACGTGAGTTGCTCATGTGGGCCCATATCATAAGGAGCAAATAAATACTCACGACATGTCATTCAATGGTACAAGAATGGTGGGCCCAATTTATCTATATAGTGGAGTCTCAACTATAAGTTCTTCACTATTATTTCTAAGCTACGTGTCACAATCACAACTTACGCAAAGCAACAAAAGGTAGTGACATTCACCTTTATGTTTCCCCATTTTATCCCTAACGATCTTGCATCAATCGACTTGACCCATTGATATTGGGTGACACTTAATGAATTTAAGTAATGACTATAGCTGCTATAGTCAAAATATTTAAATTATCTCTACAAATGTTGGTAGTTCCTCTACTAAGGTCAAAGTGATCCTATACCATTGACCTAAAGTAAATGGCATATGGATCATGAAATTGGCCAATGCTTGATAGACTAAAGGCTTGGCCAAGGAAATTTTAAAGGGGTACATGGCAAAATCTGGTAACAGCTCATCAGTTGATCAATGTAGTTTTCGTTATGGCAATCCACTAATGAACCTTGGTTGTAGATCTTGAGGCTAAAGGTTAGCATTCGTTGACTACTATGGACACTATGCAACTACCATAAAATCCAAATGATGTGCTTGGGCAAATGAGAAAGACACATGGCATGTTTTGATTAATAGCAATGTATCAATCCATTATAGCAAACATTTTAATAGTCTTTGTTCGAAATATTGTCATTGATGTCAAGAAGGTATTCATTATTGTTATCATTGATAAATAGATGAGAGTATTGAAAATGTTGTCATTCATGTCAAAAAGGGTTTCATTGTCTAAGCATAGTATCATTGATTTATGGACGAGATTGTTGGAAATATTATCATTGATGTCAAATGAGATCCATGTCAAGAAAATCGTAGAAGGCCATAGACCACCAATGATGTACAGCTTGGTAACAAACAAGACCAAGCAAAATCAGATTATAAGTATAAATTGATGAAGTTGATGATATAAGAGTAATATGCATGATTATTGGAGTAGTGATAAAGATGATGAGTTAGCACCAAAGATGATGAAATGTTTTATCATTGGGAATGAAGACAACTTCATGATATGCACTCTAATTATGGGAGACCTTATTTAAGGTAAGGCAGTGTTGAAATTGGAATAAACTCATAATGGCTGATCCACATAAAGCTGGCCAACTCATATGCTGGCCAACCCCTATGTTTGGTGCCAAAACAAAGAAGCAGGGATTATATCTATAAGCAACGATTTATATAAATGAAGCAGCAATTAAATAAGGTTGATAATGAGCAGTAATGATTACTTAAATGACAGTGATTAATGTTAAGGAGCAGCAATATATCATAAGCAGCGATTCTATTATTTAAGAAGGAAACTAATATAAACAGCAGCGATGATTAGTATAAAGACAAAAACAAATAAGAAAAAAGTAGAAAAAGACAAAAGTGCATCAAATATTATCAAGGAAAGGAGCAGCAATAAGTTCAAGGCAGAACTTTAAACAGCCACTAAAGTTTATGCGGCTGACTTACTCATCCCACTAGCAGACAAAATGTGTCTTATTCATAATTTGTCTTATTCACTTTTAAAATGGTGTGATTCATAAAAAAAGTTTGAGAAAACAGTTTGAAGAGGTGCGATTAGTATTGGTAATGAAGTGTTATGTTTTTTGAAGGTGAAAGGATATGTCTCCAAAGGGAATTGCCTCCTTTGGTAAGGTATATATAGTGACTGCAAATTGGGAGAAAGTGAGAATGAGTGACCCAATGAAATATTTTATGATATAAGAAGAGATACATATTAAAAGCAACGATTAATGTAATGAACGGCAGCGTTTAAAAAAGGGAATAGATGCACCTCTTGGTTGAAGAGGTATGATTGAGTGGAAATGAAAAGATATATCTATAAGACACGCTCAGATCAGCATATGAAGGTTTAAGAGGTGGAATAAAAAAAAAGGAATATAATGTAAATCATTCACAGCAGAGAAGATGAATTGAAGAATCAGATGTGTGAAGATTTTATGAGTAAGGAATAATGAACAGATTTTTGTAATAAGATAAAAGCCTTGCAATGATATTCATGAGAATTTGAGCAAACTTAGAGCAGACTTAGAGCAGAATTATTTTGAAGGAAGATATTGGAGAAAATGCTAGGAGTTGGTTTATGAAAAAAGGCATATATTGTGCACCATCTAAGAACAGATTTATAAGCATATTTAAAAGCAAATTCAAATTTTGGAGCATATTTAAAAGCATATTCTATATTTAAATATGTTGGAGCATATTTAAAAGCATATTCAAGCAGATCCATATGCACATTTTGAGCAGATATCTTAGAACAAATTTTGACGAAGTGTTGAAAAGATTTTAAAACCAATTCAATTGGTCTTTGTTCATTGAAGTAGCTTAAAATCTGAGAAGAAGAATAGGGCAGAGTTGCGAAGATTTTGTGAAGATATTATATGTATATCATTTGTTAAAAGAGCAATTTAAGAAGGGGAAATATTTTGGAGGTTGGTGCCTGCGAATTCAATTGTGGGAGTTGGTGCTTCTAGTGGGTTGGTGCTCACAAATTAAAGAGGGGTTGGTGCTTCTAGTGGGTTGTGTTGTGACCTTTTCACACATCACCCCATTCAAAATGGGGAACCCCCTAATTTTTGCTCCATTTGGGTCTTTTGGCTTTGGTTTTGCGGCTGTCTCTCTGTCTTTCCGAGGATGTGCCCATCTTTGGGCCTAAGTTGAAGTTTTGGCTAAGTCTGTGAGATTAGGGTTTTCATTATTCAAGCTAGTTTGGGGTTAATTTAAGTGAGCGAATTGAAATCTGAGCTTGGCATTGCAATTAGAAAGCTTCAGCAAGGTTCCCATTAAATTTTCATTGAATTCTGACAACTTACTATTTTTAGTAAGTACTCAATTTGGGACCTTTTTTCTTAGAACTTTTGAAAATCTCACTGTTACACCTTGCTTGAAGCACTTCAAAGTACTTGCCTGCAAAATTTGAGCAAATTTTAACAACTTTCTATTTTTAGTAGTTCTGGCTTCGGGAGCAATTTTTAGGGTTTGCATGTATGATTTTTCAATGCATGTCAGGATAGTCTTTATGGGTTTTTCGAGAGCTTCGCAATGATGTAACATGCAAGTCAAGTTGATAACTTACTATTTTTAACAAGTACCTGCATGCAAACCAATTTTCTAGGTTTTTCTGGGTTTTTTGAGATCTCTTGGGCAGTATGACATGCAAACACATCCGGCAGTCAATTGATCACTTTTTCAGGCACTTACTATTTTTATCAGGTTCACTCCAGCAGCCCCTAGAGCTTCAGTTTCACAAGCAAAACAATCTAGAATAGAAACGGAGTCAAACGAAAGCCATTTGAGGCACATGCAAGTCAAATTAGGGTTTCCAACTTCGATGCCTAAAATGAAGGGTAAAACTCGAGAAAAATGAAAAACTGATGTATCCCATTGCGATCAGTATCTTTCAAGGAATCCATTGGTAAAATTTGAGCACAATTTGCATACTTACTATTTATAGTAAGTCACCTCCAGAATAGGGCTAAAAATAGCAGGTCAGCACGAAAGGCAACTGTGAACAGGACAGTTAGGTCATGAGGATCACATGGAATAAATTTCAAAACGAGGAGTTCCAGAAGTTCGAGAATCAAGCAGTTACTAAAAATAGAAAGCAAGGGTAAGCCAGTCAAAATTGGCTAACTATTCGAGGGTCACCTTCAGAAGTTTCCTTAACCCTCTAGATGCAAAAACGCCTAAGGCATGCAGGAAAAATGGAAGCACCACCCCTGAAATGCTTCCTTGAAGAAGTTGGGTTAAAATTTGTCTAAGTGATGGAAAACTGGAAGCTTGACCCCCTAAATGCGCCATCTTGTGAAGGAAGCAAGAGATTTCTCCAAGGCAATCAAAAATGGAAGTAGGGGACCTCAAATGTGCCCAAGTTGAGAAGAGGGTGTGCAAAAAAAAAATTCTAAGTCATGAAGTGGTAGGAGCCCCTCTCAAATGCGCCCATCTAAGAGGGAGGCATAAAAATTTTCTAAGGCATGAACATTGGAAGAGGACCCCTTCATATGCGCCTAGAACATGGTGGTGAGAAAAAATTCTAAGGCACAAAATGGAAGCTCCACCCCCCAAAATGCGCCCATCATGAAGCAAGGTAGCTTGAAAATTTTCTGAGTCATTGAAAACGGCAGTAGGACCTAGTAAATGCGCCCACCATGGAATTGGTTGAAGAAGAATTCTCTAAGTCATTTAAAATGGCATGACACCACCCTAGATGCGCCCAAGGAGACAAGAGGTTGGGTGAGAAATTGTCTAAGTCATGAAAATCAAAGTAGCACCTCCCATATGCACCCAAGGTATGAGGGGACTTGCAAAACTATCTAAGGCATTGAAAATGGCATGAGCCCACCCTAAATGCACCCTAAGAGAAGTAAGTGGTGTGAAAAAAGCTTTAAGGCAAGGAAAAGGTAAGAAGCCCCCCCTAGAATGCGCCTAGCAATGTAGTATGTTGGAGAATGAATTTTCCAAGGCATGTAAAATGAAAGCTCGAGGGGTGAAATGCGCCCAAGTTGAGAAGAGGCATTAAAAAAAAATATCTGAGGCAATAAAATGGAAGCAGACCTCCTAATATGCGCCCAAGATGCTAGAGAGGGATAAAAAAAAAAAAAATTCCAAGTCATGAAAAGTAGAAGATGACCTTATCAAATGCGCCCAAGGTTGGAGAAGATAAAATAAACCTTAGTGGCAAAATATTTTCAAGGGTGAAATAATTAAATGAACCCCTTCATGCGCACCCATGAATATGTGAGGTTGATAAATAATTTTCTAAAGGGGGATGTTTTTTTCAGAGTCCGAGTGTCTTCAATATTTTTCTAAGGGGAGTAAATTTTGAAGAAGAATTACACCTTGCAGTATGATTTTAAAATGAACACTAGGCTTATAAGTGATAAAATTTTCTAGGGGAAATAAAATACTTTTAAGAGGGATAAAATAAAATACGCCTAAGTCCTCTGTGATGGATTTTTCTATGGCGCCTAAAGTATGAATTTTGTTGAAATGTCAATGGGGTGAAAGTTTCAAATATTTGAAATAATAATTGTTGCAGATTGCTAGAGGAGGCAAAAATTCGAACTTCTACAGAGTGGTGGAAGAAGAATTAAATGAGTTTGCTAAAATAGGCGTTCTTCTAGAAGACGAAATATTCTCAGACTCAGTTATAAGAGCTGTGAAAATTTTCATTTCTCCTCAATAGTTGCAAGTGCAAATTTCAGACTCTGAAGGTGAAGCAAAACGAAGTTGGAGAGAGGTTGCTAAAGAGCAAGGAAATTTCTAAGTGTTGAGAAAATATTGATTTTGCTGGAGAAGTGTTGAGGTTTGAAGTCAGAAATTTCAATGTTGAAGGCTTTTCTTTTTCAAAGTTCGCTCCATTAACTAGTCATCACGAAGTTGATATATTTTCTAAGTTAAATTTCTAATAAATGTCTTTCATTTTTGCAGGATGGCTGAAGCAGGAAGAAGAGATGTTGCAGGCAAGGCTGCAAATGTTGAAACAAGCAAGGCTAATGCGTCCAAGCGGGCAATAATAAAGAAACTCAGCAAGCCATTTCTTCATGAATCAAAGTTTACTTCAAAGCTGGGAGGGCTGATTGATACCAACCTCGGTTCATTTAACCTGGTAGCATTCAGAAGTCGAACGTACAGGCTAGGAGGCCACCCTCCATCAGTCACTATGCACCATATTATGAAGAGTGGAATTTATGCAGATGTTGGTTTTCCACCAGCCATTCAGTGTCCAGAAGTAATCATGGAGTGCGCCAATTGTTATAGGCCAAAGCGAAGAACGATTGTTTCTCTTGATGGCAAGTTATTTGCCAATCTCACGCCTGATGCCATTGGAGAGGCATTTGGACTTCCCACTTCTAATAGGATGGTGTACAAAACAAAGGAAAGAGCTGAAAAGATGTACACCTCTTTTGAGAAATGTGTTGGGATGATTAATTTAGTTTGGATGCAAAAGCCCAAGCCCACTCGCACCAAGCTGCCTAAGCAAATTATATCGGATGATGTGAAGCAAGAGTACTACGACTTGCTAATGATGCTCAGCAGGGTGAATGGAAGTCCCCAATCCTATATCTTCGAGCCATGGATGTTCTATTTCATCAGCATCGTGTGGAAGACAAAGAATGTGTTGATTGGGCAAGAATGATAAGCGACAATTTAGACGAGCAGTTCAGGCATCTGAGAAGAACAAAGATGTTCTACATGAGTTCATATGTTATATACATGTTAGCTCGAATGACCAAGTATAGAGGGATAACTTACAAGGAGCCAATTGGATGTGGTCCTGAGCAGTTTAAAATCTATGAGGCTTGCCCGCAGTTGCACCTGACCAGCACCGCTAACTACAAAAGGGTGAATGACACCTTCACGATGCATATAACAAGGACTCTTCAGCAGAGAACTCAGCAAAGAATTTCAAAAGAGGCCTAGGAGCTGATCGAAGAGTACAGATATTGGTTTATCCAATTTCCGAAGTTCACCTATATTAGGCTGCAGGGGTTTACATCGTATCCGTATAGATTACCGAGGTACCCCACTGACAGAATAGTAATGTTAGAAGTGTCCAAGCAGCTCATTGCCTATGACAAAATTCAGAAGAAGAAAAAGAAAAGAGGATTAGACTTCCCAATTACCATGGGAAATTCAAATGAAGTTTGTCCCTCGTTACAGGCAGCCAGAGAAGTTGAGGATGAGTTGAAGTTCTTCCACCTCATATACCACATCGGCAAGCAGGACTTCGATCCTTACAATAACATCAGAATGGTGCAGAATGTGGAGTACAGGCACAGGGCTCATATTGAAGATTTTTGGGCTAATGCGGTGGATGACGCTGAGATTAGGAGGAGGATGTTTTACAGGATACTGTTGAATATGATTAGAGAGTGAGAGATTATTCCAGTTCCAGACCAAGTGGAGGAGGACGTGAATGTTATGCAGCCTGATTATGAGACAGAGAGAAATACAGCAGTCCCTCTCCCTAATTGGTCAAAGCCAGAGATTATAGATTTGGATACATTATGCATACCAGTGTTGACATTTACGAGAAATTGGGTGGAGAGGCATGTGAACAGACTTAAGAGCAGGTCAATTTCTCTCACGTACAACTTGATGGGTGATCAGAGGCCGCCTACAGTCAGAAAAAGGAAGCAAGTCAACCAAGCTTTAGAACCACGAAGAGAGGAACGAATTCAACAGGAGCCTCAAAGAGTTGAGGAAGCATCATCGACGCAATCACGGGCTCATTCTCCAAGTGTACAAGAGGTCTCACTGTTTGCAGACCAAAGAAACAAATTGAATGAAGAATAAGAATTACCGGGAGCAAATCAGCCACCTCGTTGGGAGTCAGTTGGTCAAAGTGTCAACGTGCCTAGAACAGAGAACCAGTAGGAAGAAGAGTAAACAGCCACAAATACCCGCTTCCAACAGGAGCTTGAGGCAGCTTTAGAGGATGAGACTACTGCAGGGCAGGAGGCTCAAGTTTTAGGAGAAGATACCCAGTAGACGGAAAGTGGTGAGCCCCATCGAATGTTGATAGAGAAGAAGTGAAGAAGAAGTGAGAGAGGAACAGCCACTTATCATTTGTGACCCGCAATAGGCAGTGTCGGATTGGCTAAGGGAAAGAATGAGAAGGGATCCTATTGAGGAGACTGACCCGACGATTGAGATGGAAGAGTTCCTTAGTAGAATTAGTGCACCGCCAAAGAAGAAGGCCAGAAAATTCTCAAAGATTTCTACGGATGAGGATGGTTCTCGCACACTGCATGTAGCCGTTAGGATGGAGTGTGATCGAGATGATGTTGTTCCAGAAAATTATGTGATCACCACTATGGAGTTAGGTCGCCCTACAGGGGCTTAGATAATTGAGGAGTGTGATAACTCCTATCAGGCACTCAAGGACAGGTTGCTCCGAACCGAAGAAAAGTACAAACGATTGAAGAGGGAGCATAGGACATTGGTTGGTTACGTGCAGCACTTAGCCCGTTCGTGTGGGCAGGAGAATCCAACAGTTGAACTTCCAACAGAATTCCCGAGAGAATCAGTTAGCGGACTAGAGGATTTGAGGAAGATGGCTAAGGAGGCAAATAAGTGGGTTGGCAGTGTTCGCACTGAGACAGAGAAGTTCATGGAGGATCTCATTCATGCTTATCAGCAGGCCTCTAGCATTTTGGCACGCATGGACATCGTTGATCAAGCTTGGAGCGAGACTCATATCTATCAGACTAAGACTATTCTTCATTTGGAGGCTTTGATGCACATGCCATTGCAAACTTTGGTGGAAGGAGGTGTGATACAGGAGGGTGACAGATATGACTTCACCAGTTGGTATTCTTCAGTGATCACGAGCCGAGGTTTCTTTGATGTGGCACAAGCAGATTTAGCTAGAGTCAGAAAGGCTATGGGAAATATCCTGGAAGGAGTCCTAAACGCACTCGAATCTAAATTTGCTAGGAGATTGACTCCAGAGGAGATGACTGTTGATGGCCTAAAGAACAAATTGGGGCCTTTCTTTTCGAAGGTAAGGTCATTTGTTCAGGATGATTTTAAAAATGTTTCGACCTTCTCCAACATTGTTCAAAGTACTCAGGATGCCTTAGTCGCTTGGAGAAAATCTTGTACTCGGCATGGGCAGACAGTCACAGTACTTGAATTTCAGCCCAACCATATCCCACCCATTTTAGTTCAGGAGGTTGAGGCAATGTTAGCCAGGTTCGTCGAGTTTGCGGTCAAAGAGGAGAATGGAAACGCCTTGTTAGATGATGACCTTCTAGAGGATGATGGTGGACATTAATTGCTCATTATGACTTCGGGAGAGAGTGGAGAATCTTTTGCTCATTTATTACCCATGAAATATCCTTGTCAATCAGAAACAAACAAAACTCTACTCTAGACACAGCATTGATAATTTTATTGATTTTCAAATTTAGGAATTGAGTCGAATTAAAACAGAATGAACTATAAATGAAACTTATTATCTGAAATGACTATTTCCCTTTATTTTGCACCCAAAATGGATTCCCTTCAATATTTGGACAATATAGAATACCCGTAATACGCAGGTTGACATTAGAAAGCCTCCTTGAATTTCTGAGATATGGACGGCTTCTTGAATCCAGAAATGGAATTACAGATCCTACAAGTCGGCTCTTAAAGCTTGGAAATTGTGAGTGTTGCAGCTACCGTAACTTCTAACATGGAACCAATGTTGTTTTTGTGCCAGTAAAAAAACATGCAGCCTTTGGATGATCATCCAAGCTGCGTATTCATGGGGTTTGTCGTCCCAATGCAGAGAGAGGAGAAAATATAAAATGATAACATAATAATCCTTCCCCTGATTTTTCATCAAGCCTTATGAAGGCAGCCAACCCTAGAAACTTCGCTCACCCCAAATCCTACAAATCAGGCAATTCCTCTTAATAAATCAGGCGATTAATCATAATACTTTTCCTTTATTGAATTCATCATTAAAGTATTAAGCGCATCCCTTCCACAAGGTATTAGGGTCGAATGAAAACACTTGGAGTGGCAGTTTTGAATGGCCCCATCCGATGACTGAAAAATAGGAATCACTTAAGTGAAGCAGGCCCCACTTAATCATCTCCTTTTATTTTAAAAAATTTGACTAAGTCTGGGAGACGCACAGCTAGAACAGACTTAGCAAAATGAATCTTAGAAGCTTCAGTTGAGAGGGGATATTACAGTCCTCCCTTCCCAAGATTGTTGGTCCGCTAACCATCATAAGTTAGGATGTTGTAGTATCTCATCATTTTCCCATGAAGCATCAACCATAGGCAATCCCTTCCATTTTATCAAATACTCTCGCACAATCTTATTTCTTAGCTTCTTTTCCCTCCAATCTGCAATACCTTCAGGTTCCAGAATCAATTTTCCCTCTTCATCCAATGGTGGCAATTCAGGAGAGGCAACTGTCTGCTGTCCCAATGCTTTCTTCAAGCAAGACACATGGAAAATATTATGGATCCTACTACCTGCCGGTAGTTCAAGCTCATATGCAAATTCTCCAATTTTCCTAAGTACCTTGTAAGGCCCATAAAACCTTGGTTTCAACTTTTCCTCTCCACTACTTTTTAATGAAGATTGTCTGTAAGGCTGTAAGCGTAGGAAAACCAAGTCCCCTACCTGCAATGTCCTCTTGACTCTATGTCTGTTTGCATACATTTTCTGTTGGTTCTGTGCCTGTGAGATATTGTCTTTCAATGCTTTGAGAATATCTTGGTAACTCTGTATGGTTTCTTTTGCTCGAGGCACTTTGCTATCATCAAAGGCTAAGTTTATAAATGACAAAGCTTCATATCCATACAATGCCTTAAACGGAGACATTCCAATAGTCATGTGATAGGTAGTATTGTAACAATACTCACCTAAATGCAACCATTTGACCCAAGCACGTTGCTGTCCTGAAACGTAGTTTCTGAGATAGCCTTCTACCCACTTGTTCACAATTTCAGTCTGCCCATCCGTCTGAGGATGATAACTAGTACTGGGTGTCAATTCTGTCCCTGCCAAACGGAATAACTCCTACCAAAATATGCTGATAAATCTGCTGTCCCTATCACTAACAATGGTCTTAGGGAGACCGTGCAACCTGAACACTTCTCGGAAAAATAAATAGGCAACCTGAAAAGCTAAGTAATTTGTAGCAATGGCGTAGAAATGGGAATATTTAGTCAGCCTATCCACCACTACAAATATGCAATCCTTTCCCTGTACTCGTGGAAGTCCTGTGATGAAATCCATAGATATACCTTCCCACTTCTGTTCCGGAATGGGTAAAGGTTGTAAAAGACTTGCGGGAAAAGTGTGCTTTGCCTTATTCTGCTGGCATGTCAAACATTCACGAACATGTTGTAGCACATCATCCTTAAGCCCCTTCTAAGAGAATCTCTCTCTTACCTGCCTATAAGTTTTGAAGAACCCTTGATGTCCAGCTAGAGGTGTGTCATGTAACGCTTTCATAATACTCTGCTTAAGTTTAGACCCAGGTACAAGGTAGATCCTATTTTGTGATATATCACTTCTCCTATTAGGGTATATCTATCATCATGTACCTTCCCATCCACTATATCACAAGCAAAGGAGTCTTTAGAGTATTCAGTCACCAGCTGCGATTTCCAATCAGCGAAAAATTTTGTAAGTGAGCAAAGAGTGGGTCTTCTAGAAAGTGCATCAGCAACCACATTCTTTTTTTCCTTTGATATATTCCACATCAAAGTCATATGCCTGAATCTTACTCACCCACTTATGTTGACGTTCATTGAGATCCTTCTGTTCCAAAAAATATTTCAGACTATTATGATCAGTCCTAACAGTAAATTTTGCACCCACCAAATATTGTCTAAATTTGGCTAATGCATGCATGATAGCCAACATCTCTTTATCATACGTGGAATACATTTTCTCTGGATCTCTGAGCTTCCTGCTTTCAAACACAATAGGATGTCTATCCTGCATTAGTACCGCTCCAATTCCGTGTCCCGAAGCATCACATTCCACAATGAAAGGCTTTGTGAAATCAAGGAGTGCTAATACTGGACATGTGTTCATGATGTCCTTGAGCTTTTCAAAAATAGCCTATGCCTTTGTAGACCACTAGAAAGCCCCCTTCTTTGTAAGATCAGTCAAGGGAGAAGCTAACTGGGAAAAGCCTCGTACAAATCTTCTGTAATAACAGCATAAACCCAAGAACCCTCTCAGATTAGAAATGTTCTAAGGAGGTGGCCACTCCAAGATTGCTTGCATCTTCTCCTAGTGAACTTTTACCCCATCAACACCAATCACAGTCCTAGATAAAGAATCTCTGACATTCCGAATTCACACTTTGAAGCTTTAGCGAACAATGACTGTTGTTCCATGATACTCAGAACAATATCTAAATGTTGCAAATGTTCTTCCCAAGTTTTGCTATATATTAGTATATCATCAAAAAATACTAATACAAACTTTTCTCAACTATTCACGGAAAACGTGATTCATGCAAGATTGAAACATGGTTGGCGCGTTGGTGAGACCAAAGGGCATAACAAGGAATTCAAAGTGCCCATAGTGACAACAGAAAGCTATCTTTTGAATGTCTTCCTCCCTCACACTTATCTGATGATAGCCGAAACGTAAATCAATCTTAGAAAAGAAAACTAATCCATGTAACTCATCCAAGAGTTCATCTATTCTAGGAATGGGATACCTGTTCTTTATGGTCCTTTTATTCAAAGCCTTGTAATCAATACACATTATAAGGTGCCATCTTTTTTCTTGACCAGCACTATTGAGGATGCAAAAGGGCTAGAACTTGGGCGTATGTGTCCCATTTTCAGCAACTCCTTAATTGTCTTTTCGATCTCCTCTTTGAAGTGACGAGGTTGCCTGTAAGGAGTGGTTATAACTGGTTTTGAGCCTTCTTCCAGCTCAATCACATGCTCAAATTCTCTATTTGGTGGACGACCTGGAGAAATATCTCCAAACACAACACCATGTTTATCTAACGTAGATTGTATATCAACATGGTAAGAGGGTTCCTTATTTGTGGCAGCATTGTTAGAAACAAAACATTGGGCTGCCCACTCAATATCATCATAGCGGAAAATAGCTTCCATTCTTTTTGCTGAAACCACCCTTGATCCTCCATCCGCCATAGCTTTCAGTATGGTTTTCTTACCCTCAACCATAAACTCCAACTGCATTTGTTTGAAGTCCTGAACATACCTCTCTAATGATTCAAGCCACTGAAGACCCAAGATAGCATCCACATTACTGAGACCAAGAACATAGAAGTCTCCTATTAAATTATTGTCTCCCATCTGAATTTTCAGTTGTGGTATGACACAGTTACAACTCAGGGGAAAACCATCTACAACAATCACATTAAATCCAGGAAATTCCTCTGCCTGCAGTCCTCATCTATTAACTAAGCCTTCATCAATAAAGTTATGAGTTGCACTGCTGTCCACTAAACACACCATCCGCTGCCCCTTAAGAACTCCTTTTAACCGGAAAGGTCTACCTCTCGGAATTCCAGAAAGAGTAGCTATGTGTGGATTTTCTCTAGCTGCAGTGTCTTCCAGTTCAATCTGTGGTGGCTGAAACTCCTATGTATGACCTTCTTCAACACCCTCTTCTGACTCATCCTCTAAATGTACTTCAATTAAATGAAGTTTACCCTTACCAAGGCAGCAATGTCCTGGTTCCCAAGGTTCTTTACAAGAGAAGCACAGTTTCTTCCTCCTCAGTTCATTTCGTGATTCTTGATCAGCTTTTGAAGGTGCATTTCTAGGCTGATTAAAACTTGTGTTTCTCTGCTGGTTTGGCCCCTTTTTATTTGTTTTCCAAGGGCGGAATTCTTTCTTCTGAGGCTGATATGGTGTTGTACTTTCTAAGTCCATTGCTAATCCAATAGCATCATCAAGAGAACTGGGCCTATGAGCTTTAATTAAGCCTTTAAGTCTATCACTTAGGCCTTCAACAAAGAGCATTGTGACTCTTTTCTGAGGCATATCAGGAACCATTACTGCAATTTTTTGGAATTCGTTGATATATGATTCAAGTTGTCCCACTTGCTTTAACTCAGCTAATTCCCTATAGTATATCTCTATATCTTTCCAGTCAAATCGTGTAATCAGCCTATTGACAAATTCTTCATATGAATGAATCATAGCATGATCCTGGGAAATAAGACCGTGATGCCACCAATCATAAGCTACCCCTTCCAGATGCATGGTAGCAAACTGTATTGCCTTTTCTTCCTCCATGGGCTTAAGTGCCAAGAAAGTATCTAACATATGAACCCATGATCTAGCTGATAAGCCTTTGGTTCCATTGAAAGTTGGGATGGTTATTTTGTTCAAGGCATCCTTATACTCCATAGGCTGAGTGCCCTGCCTAGCTGGTCCTCCAAGCCTCCAATCTTGTCCCTCCTGACAATTTTTGGCCTTGTCCTTACGCTGATTCATGAACTGGTTTAAGTTCATTAGCTGTCTCACATCAGCTGGTAATTGCAAATACTCATCCCGAGCCACCATGATATCATCTATAATATGGGTCTCTACTTCCTCTACCTCTGGGATGGGTTCCCTTTCAACCTGACGAGGTAGAAAGGTGGGACGTAAAGGTCGATCAGACCTTGTATCTATTGTTCTATCTTGGTTCTCATGCCTAGCATTACTTCTGCTATGTTGACTACTGGACCTTCCAGAGCGAGAATGACCAACTCTTATCTGTCCCAAAGCAGTAATCATACAATCCTGGAACTATTGCATCATCTACTGTTGTTGTTGGGCAAACACTGTCAAAAAATCATTCAACTGATTATTCAGCTCTCTTGGTGGACTTTCGTCTCTTCTTTCACCCATATCTCCTTCTGCTGGGTTAATTTCAGCTTCTTCTCATTGCCCTGACCTACTCCTTGTATTGTATCTGTGTGGTTCAAACCCTCTTGAATGCATAGAAACACTTTATACTGACATGTTTTGGGTTAGGAGCAAAAAGGCAACCAAATTCTTGACATGCAACAAAAAAAGCATCTCGAATCCCCTACAGGTAGGCAGGATTCGTGGCTCTAATACCACTGAAATAAGCATATAGAATACCCGTAATAAGCAAGTTGACATTAGAAAGCCTCCTTGAATTTCTGAGATATGGACGGCTTCTTGAATCCAGAAATGGAGTTACAGATCCTGCAAGTCAGCTCTTAAAGCTTGGAAATTGTGAGTGTTGCAACTGCCGTAACTTCTAACATGGAACCAATGTTGTTTTTGTGCCAGTAAACAAACATGCAGCCTTTGGATGATCGTCCAAGCTGCATATTCATGGGGTTTGTCGTCCCAATGCAGAGAGAGGAGAAAATATAAAATGATAACATAATAATCCTTCCCCTGATTTTTCATCAAGCCTTATGAAGGCAGCCAACCCTAGAAACTTCGCTCACCCCAAATCCTACAAATCAGCCGATTCCTCTTAATAAATCAGGCGATTAATCATAATACTTTTCCTTTATTGAATTCATCATTAAAGTATTAAGCGCATCCCTTCCACAAGGTATTAGGGTCGAATGAAAACACTTAGAGTGGCGGTTTGGAATGGCCCCATCCAATGACTGAAAAATAGGAATCACTTAAGTGAAGCAAGCCCCACTTAATCATCTCCTTTTATTTTAAAAAATTTGACTAAGTCTGGGAGACGCACAGCTAGAACAGACTTAGCAAAATGAATCTTAGAAGCTTCAGTTGAGAGGGGATATTACAACCCCACTCCTCTTTTTGGCGGTTTTTAGGGAAGAATCTTGATCAGGGCATATGTGGCTCAATCTGAGCCCTTCATTGTAATTGAATATGAGTTGTCCACTGGATTTGGTCATCTATTAAAGGGGCATCCCCCCTCATTTGTACATTATTAGATCATAGATTAGACATAGAGAGACAAAGCATAGAGAAATAGAGCACATAGATTGAAGAGAAAGGAAATTTTTCAAATTGAATGCTTTGTAAGAAGTTGTTGTGAACACTCCTATAATAAAAAGAGTTATCATTGCTTGTGGTTTCATCTTTTGTTGCGGGTAGCTAGCGAGACTTCTTCGTCCTTCCAATTTGCTTAGAATCTTAAAGTAGAACTTAGAGTAAAATAGATTATATTTAATGCAAGTAGATGGTAGTTGTGGAATGTGGTGTTTAATTTGAGCAAGCTTCGTTAATCCATACCACTAGTGGGCTCGCTGATGGTGGGTTCGCCCTGCGTGGTCAACTGGAATATTGTGGACCTGACTTCAATTACGGTTTATATGTTGGTATGAGTCGTCATGATGGTATCTTCATGTTGAATCGTGATTTGAATATCTCTAGCTACTCCTTTGAGGATTGCACCGGTTCTGTGGAAGTTGTCCAAAGTGAGGCGAAGCAGAGCTTGGTTGAAGTTTGCAAGAGTTGATCTCCACGTCCTGCATTTAGAGTAGATCATAGCATCTCTAATCCCTACAACCATTCAATTCAGTACTTTCCAGTTAGTTTAGGAAACTTGAACTTCACTGAGAAATCTTCTGAATCTTTAAAAACCCCTATCTCTTTGAGCTCTGATTGAACAATTACGTAAGTCCCCCTTGAGATACCAGCAAATCACATCGAGCCAACTGAGTCTACGTCCACTGCATGAAGGAACCTTGGAGTTGAATGCATGATCTTTCTCGCAATCTTAGCATGCAGGAGATTTTGATCAAGAGAGGATAGAGTAACCGTTGGAAACTTTATTTTGTGTTGGTGCGGTCATAAAACACCCGTCAACAGGTTGGTACTCACAAACTGAATGAGGGGTTGGTGCCTACAAAATTTGTAAAAAGAAGAATTTATATAAAAGCATTGATTTGTCGTGGTTTTCTCTCGTAAGGGTTTCCACGTTAATATTGTGTCTTATTGTGTTCTTCTTATGTGCATGATTATTGATGTTGAGTAAATAATGTCAATATGATTGATAAAGTTTTAACTTGGTAAAAGTTGTGTTATAGTGATTCAACCCCCTCCCCCCCCCGCACCCTCTCAGTATAACTGTATGCCCATCAATTGGTATCAGAGCAGGTTCCTTTAGAGATAGTTTAACCACTTGAAGGTAGATCTAAAAGAGCATGCATGGCAAGAAGAAAAGAAAATAAGGGAAAAGGAAGTACCATACAGAGCATTGATCAACAAGCACCAATAAACCAAAGGCTAGTAATGACAAAGAAGCAAGCAAAAATGATGGGGTGACAAATGGAACACAAATGGAAATAGAAACAAAAGATGGTATCTTTGAAAGAAAAAGAGATGAACTTAGAAGAAAAGAAGTTAAAAGAATATAATGAGAATGTTCATTTGAAATTAGAAGAAGAAAATGATGAAGGTTATAGTATAGTGGATCTTGAGGAAGAACTCCACTATGCCTACGGTGAGATCAAGAGGCCTAGAAAGGAGAACCAAAAACTAAAGCTTCAACTTCAAGAGAACAATGAATCTAATGTAGAGTTAATACGAAGTCTTGAAGAATCCAAGAAGATAATTGTCGAGCTAAAATTTCAGATGAGAGAAGGAAACAAGACGAAAGAGGAAGTGAGAGTCCAATAAAGAGAAAAAGGAAGAAGATTGTGAAATGTTAAAGTCCGCGATAGTTTCTTTAAGGAAAGAACAAGAAAAGACAACCACCAAGTTTAACACAAGCCTCAAATTTGAAAAGAGCATTGAAATTCTAGATGACATCATTAATGGCCAAAGATCACCATCAAATAAAACAGGACTTGGCTATAAAGAAAATCAAACATTCAAGGAAGATTCCAAAGAGACACCTAAGAAGACAAATGAGGGAAAGACAAAAAGCCTTGAAGATACTTTCAAAAGGCCCTAGCAAAAATGAAGGTAGCAGGAAGATAAAGACTCCTAAAGTTAACAAGGACAATTTCAAGAAGTCCTTTCCTTCGAGGCAAGTGCATACATACAAGTTCAAGAGTACCTTTTATGGCTATTGCTACTTATACAATCATTATGGACATAAGGCAAGGGAGTGTAAAACACAAGTAAGATACAATGATAGATGGAACAAAAATAGAAAATCTTATGGATTATCAAGAAGGAACTATAACTCCTTTGTTCCTTTAGTGGATTATAATGTTGTATGCTACAAGTGCAATAACTATGGACATATAGCATGATTTTGTAGATGTGGGTTTATAAAACCACCTAAACGGCAAAAGATGAAGGATACCATGACCAAACAAAAAGTTAAGTCTATAAAAGTTTGGAGAAGGAAACAAGAACAAGATAATGAGAAGGATAAACCTATGCAAATGCAAACTGCACTTCATGTGCAAGTGGTCTCACTAAGTTTATACAAAGTATAATTTTGAGGGGAGCTAAGTATGTCATTATTGTTCAGCCCCATGGAGAAGATAACTCAAAAAGACGAAGTATCACAAAACTTGAAGAGAAAATCCACTTGTGCAATAGATTGGCATCAAGAGAAAGTAATGAATTGGTATCTACATAATTGTTGGATATGTTCAAGATCCTAGATTATGAAAGATTGCATACCTTTAACTCATGCACATTAAGTTGGCATTTACAAGTGTCTCCATGGGATTGAAGATTTGGGAAAATAGAAGAGATTATGCTAACGCTTAAAGAAGTGAAAATTATCTTATACTCATTCACATTAGAGAAACAGAAGATATGGTTGAAAAGTAGGAATAGGGATCACAAAGCTTTAACCTTTCATCATAGCGTGAGAAGATATGAAGAAGAAAGTGGTGAAGATGTTTGTAAGACTAAACTTGATAAGAGAATTCTCCAAAAGCCTTAACAGGAGGATAAGAATGATCCAAATGAGTCTTTTCTTGAACAGTATGTTCGTATTTTTGCATTTGACATTTACGCTAGAACACACAAGCATGTGTTAGCAAAAAGCAAAAGAAATTGATAGTGGAAAGTTGGATGGCTGTGCTTATGTTCAACTTCACATTAAAGGTGTCCCTATTGATGTAATGATGCCATAGAAGACATGGATGGAAGTATGATGAGCATCCCTTCACCATTAATGTCAAAGAAGGAGAGTTACAACAAGGGAGAGTTATACGAATAGGAAGAATGCTGCCATTGATGTCAAGGGGAAGAATTACGAAAGGAATCTTCAAAAGAAACTTAAGCATGAAGAGGAACAAATTGCATCAAGATTCGAGGGAGTTAAGGTGTCATATGAGCAATCCAAATCTGTTGTGAATAATAGAAAAGAGGAGTTGCCATTTGAGTAGCTAGAGATATTCCAGATTGATGAAGATAGTGTCAAAGAACCCAAAATTGAGAGCAAATGAGAGAAGAAATTCCCATGCAAAAGGATAGCAAAAAGATAAAATGAACAAGTACCAAGGGCCAAAGAGGAACCAAGCAATGGCCCTATGAGTGGACAGCGATCTCTCTACTTTTTATATGTGCACATTCATGAGCCACCAAGACACTTTGTATGCCCGCATCTTCTGCCTATTCTACAAAAACTGCACAATCAAAGGAACCCACGACTTCATCTTTGGAAACACAACCACTGTGTTTGACAAATTGGAATTCTCGCCCCTAAACTCCAGCCACCATGGATTTTGTCAAAATGGTGAGCTATGAATAGTGAATGGGATATGTAGAAATGAGAGCAAACAGAATGTCAAACCAAAACAGTTTTATTGAAAACCCAACTAGAATGGAAAAATGAAAGCAAACTGAAATAATGGCAGATATGAATTAAAATTGAAGCTAGAGAATTAGAGATGGGGATTCAGTGCAAATGAAAATAGTTCCTATGTGCTCTAATACTAATGACGAGCCTGAAAATGTAATACAAGAAATGATTGACAAATGAATGGGACTTAGACAACCAAAAAAATGCAATGAAAACTTATTCCATTCAATCAAAATGTACATATTTAACAATATAAAAAAGACTCTTCAATTAATCTTCTAGATGGTTTCAGCATATAGTGTAGCTAGGAAATACGAAAAATATTAAATATTATCCTACCACTCCTAGGATTATGTACATTAGTGTTACATTGAGAGCATTAGCTTACCAATTATCTTTAAAGGGCTATTCACTGAACTTTCAAAAGTTGCAAATGAAGTATGATATTATGAATGACAACACATTTGGGTACATTACCTTTTAAACAGTATGATTTAATTGCTGCAAGTGAGTATACGAAGACAGCTGACCGATACTGTTTGAAATAAAGAAAATAAACAATCTGAACAAATCACTATTTGAAATTGTCACGCTGTTGTTTGTATAATAGTGTCTCTCTTAACCAATCCACTGTTTCTATGTGAGAACTTGAGAATTTGGAGGACTTTAGAGTTCCTTGCTCAGTCCTGGTCCTCAAGTTATCCCATTTAATCTCCTCAGTTTACTCTGGGATCAGAGAATGGGGTTAGCAAGACCTCTTTGATCTCAGAAATATGTGTCAGTAAAATTTCCCCTGCTTTTCTGCAGACAGCAGTATTTTAAGCAAATGAGTGACCAAGAAATAATACTTCGTCATATGCAAGGGAACTGAAAGACCAAAGATGTGTCTAGTGGGGTGTGCAAAAGAGCAATAAACAGCAATGTTCAAATTTGGTATTCCCTGAGTACCAAAGTTTAAAAGAAGGTTTGCACATTCACTGTGTAGCCAAATTGTTGATGCTGTAAGGCAATATAAAGTTCTTATTGGACAAACAAAGGATGCTATTACTGCTGGGGTACCAGCTGCAGAACTTGAGGTGTATCAGGATGCCATTCTAACTGATCACACACCAAAAGAAATCATTCGGGAGTCTATGGAACATATCTATAGACTATAGCCTTTCCATCAAGACAACCATCAATTATAATTTCCTTAGAGAGAGTCCAGAATACTATATTCACAGAGAAAATATTGCTGCTTCTTTTAATATGGCATGAACAATTAAAGATCAGCACTGTTTGCAGTGTTTTTTTAACTGCCAGACTTGATGTCAGTATGGTTGGTCTTACAGGCTTTTGATGTGTTTATAGTTCAAAGCAGCCTTATGCTTCTAGGTAATTATCTCATGTTAATCAGGCAGTCATAAGCATCTGAAGATAAGCTTCATGACACACCCTGATCAATGTTTTAATCAATATTTTTAAAGCCTCTTACAGTTGGACCGGTTTGAACCATCAAAAAGAAAAACATTGTAAGATGGTGAGGCTCAGGCCCAATTGCTTGCCCATGCTTATTAGGACACCAAAATTTGAAGCTTAGATGCAGAGAAAACTTCTGGAACTGAATGGACACTAGTCAAAGAAGAGAACCAAGGTACTGACCCTAATTACTGGAGGATTTGTCCCAGCCATGTGAATGAAAAAATCACAGTAGTTTCACCGATGCACCTACAGCTTGGGGAATTCCTCTACCCTTTTGGCTTGGTTTGCAATGCAATGGCTAGATAGCCAGCATTCTGTAGTTTAATACCCATTGACCAAACACCTTCTCAAAGAAAAGAAATCCACCCTCTGAAAGGCATTGTACCAAACTTCACTTCAAATCAGGGTATTTATTTCATAAATCAAAACTTTCAATGATCTTAAACCATGAAAACATCAAAATCAAGAATACAATTTACCTTGGTGATCTCATCAAGCAGTTTGTAAAACTTAGCATCATGTGGACCATGTTCATTATGGGTGAGTTCATGCAACATAGTGCCCAGCAACTCCTCGTAAGGGTAAAACTCTAATTCTCTGTTACGCCTCCTTAATCTGATCTTAATTTCTGCACCACCTCCGACATTTAATCCTAAAAGTGAAGGATTGCTGGGGCTGCAGCCAATAAAGGAAGCAGAAATGAGACATTTTTTTACAACACGGAACAAATAAATCAAAATTCAAAATCATGCTGAAAGCACCCTCATTTTAAATCTCAAAAGCACAATATTCAGTTCAAGGGGCTTAGTTGTAACTGAAACTTAAAACAGATGGTACTGGCAAGACCGTGACCCGAGCTCAAATGCCCCTCACCGCAGCAAGACAGCCCAATAATGTAGAGGACATGAGGTTGTGGTGTAACAATGGCAACCTATGTTTGCTATCTTAAGGATGTAGTCCAAGTTTATTCCCACACAAATTGAAAAGCGGCCCAAATCCTCACATAAGAGCTACCATGGAAGACATAAAGTCTGAAATCTTATTGCACAAATTACATTTAAAACCCTCTGAACAGAAACTAAACCTTCAAAATACACTTAAAACAAGACCATACACTAAGACGTGAAAGATTTCAAATCTGTATTACAGGAAAATATAGCATAACCATGGTTAAGATGAATACAAGAATTCAGATAAGACCATGACACGCCATTTGCGCTTGATCATAATCGGCTGGACCTGTTTAGCCACAGACTCGAGAAGCTTCTTGGCCTCGGCGTCTCTGCTTCTTCCCAGGGTTTTGATTTCCCATACCTTGCAAAGCTGCCCTGATTCAATTGAGGCCACTGGCATTCTCGCCTACCTTGTTATCTTCGGAAAAACAGACAGTTGAATTTTTTCGGGGCAAAAAAACGTACGACTGGGGGACTCCCACCCCAAATGTTATTTGAATCCCACGACTGGTTGGAAATCTAGTCTTTTACTTCTACAGCTTTCATATTTCAATTATCCTGTTTTTTTAAGTCTGAATCGTTAGGAGACGTTCTAGAACTTCCCATATGGCATAAATGCCCCGAGGTTTGAAATCAATTGGATGGCCTGAAAAAGGGGCAACGTCTCATACAGTGCGTTATATATAAAAATAACTAGCAATTGCACCTTGGTGTGCAATGGATACGCCGAAGAGGTGTGGAAGGTCAAAGGTCAATTAGGAAAAATTTTGGTATATTTTTTTGCATTTATTTTGTAGTACGTGAGGTCAGTTGGTAGGTCATTTAAGAACTGATGTTGTTTGTGTAAAAAAGGTTTTAATGGAGAAGTGATAGCTTCAAATTAACTTTGCATCCACTTAAATGGATCCAAACATGACTAAAACAAAACCTCTAAATAGGAAGATAGTCAATATCCATTACCAACATAGTCGTGTTATGTTTGCAATAGAGAGAGAGGGAAATAGAGGGGGAGGAGGAATATAAAGATGGACATATAGAGGGGGGAAGAGTGAGAGAGAGAGAGGGGTAAGGAGATAGAGATAGAGAGTAAGATAGATATGGAGATGGAGATGGAGATGCATATGGAAAGAGGGATATTAAGAGAGATAGAGATGGAACAAACAAATATATAGAGAGGGATAGAGAGGGGGAGAATGAGAGGATATATATATATATATATGAAGTTCTAGGAAGAGGGAGAGGGAGAGAGATTAATGGGTAGAGAGAGGGAAACATGTCTAGAGATAGAGGGTGAGAGAGGAAGATAGAGGTAGAGATGAATATACAGGGAGAGAGGAAGAGGGAGAGAAATAGATAGAGAGATAGAGAGATGTAGAGAGATAAAGATATAGAGATAAGGAGATAGAGAGGGAGAGTTAGAGAGGAAGAGATAGAGATATATAGAGCAAGAGATAGAGATATAAGAAGATATAGAGAGAGGGGGTGAGGGAGAGACAAAGAAAAATAAATAGAAGTAGAGAAAGAAAAATAGAAATAGAGAGAGGAGGAGAGAAATAGGGGAGAAGGAGAGAAATAGGGGGGAGAGAGAGAGAGAGGGAGAGAGGGAGAGACAGAGGTACATGTGAATATAATGAGAGAGAGATATATGTGAAGAGAAAGGGAGAGGTATCTAGGTAGAGAGATAGATAGGGGATAGGTAGGGAGTGAGGGAGGGAGAGATGAGGGGAAATAAAGAGAGGGATATATAGAGAGAGTGAGGGAGAGAAAGGGAGAGTGATATGTAGAGGGAGAGAGAGAAGAAGGGGAGACATGGAGAGAGATGGGTATAGAGGGAGAGATAAGTCAATATAAAGAGGGGGAGAGGTAGAAATAATGAGATATAAATAAAGGGAGAGAAAGGGAGAGAGACAAGAGGGGGAGACATGGAGAGAGATGGGTATAGAGGGAGAGATAACTCAATATAAAGAGAGGGAGAGGTAGAGATAATGAGATATAGATAAAGAGGGGGAAGGAAAGATGAGGAGATAAGGATAAAGGGGGCAAGAGTGAGAGATAAGGTGATAGAGATAAGAGATAGAGAGAGAGGTATAGAGAGAGAGGAAGAGAGGTGAAGAGGGGGAAGATAAAGAGATAGATATAGATATAGGGAGGGAGAAACAAGGAGTGTGTGTATATGAGTGAGAGTTATGGAGAGATGGAGATGGAGATAGATATCTAAATAGATAGAGAGGGAGGGAGAGGAGGGAAAGGAAGGGAGAGAAATAGAGAAAGGAGAGAGAATAAGTAGAGAGATATATAAAGTGTGAGTAATAGGGAGAGGGAGAGAAAGGGAGAGATAGAGATAGAAAAAGGGAGAGATGTTAGAAACCAAGATCAGATTTGCAAACCAGAATAGACCTTCCACAGAAGAGAAAAATAAAAAAGCAAGAGAGGTTGCAAAAAGATGTGCAACATTATTATTCGAGAGTTCAAAATAATACAAGAGATAATTTGCTTTATAAAAGCAAAGATGCCTAAACCTAATCTTATCTTGAGCAACAAGATAGCTCGATAAGATAAGGATAAAACCTATAACTTAGGAATTAAATAAAGCCTAAGTAAACTTATGCTAAAGTGTAATTAAATGTTAATTACACCAACACCCCCCCATAAGTGCAACTTAGGGAGAAGCAAAATTATTATGCAAATATGAGTCCCGAAAACAAGGCCTGATCAAGTACTCATTTACAAATGCAATGATGAAGTAGAGAAGGAAAACCCAGTGGGACAAAACCCCCCTACAATGAGATGATTGTTGCAAAGAAGCACTGGAAGAACACCGTGGAGTAACACTGGAACCACAATCCAACAAGCAAGGAAAGATACCTCTATCTACAAGAAACCCAAAACCGGAATCATAATAATGTGACAACAGACCCAATGCCACAGAACACTGGAAAACTCACAAACTGGAACAACCCTGGAATCTGTGAAGCAACAGTAGATGAGATGATGACAAAATCTGGAAGCCGTGTAGCTTGATGCCGATGCCAAACTGTGACTAAAACTCTTCCATGGGAATGAGTACCAAAAATAGACTCTAGAACATTAACCATAAAAACATGGTATGAGAGCTCCAGACCTGCAGTGGCCTGTTCGTGATCTAAAGATATGGCCTTTCAGTGAGTTTCTAATGCAAGGGTTTCTATAGGCATCTTTTTTGCAAGATCTGCGGGTAGCCAATTTTTTGGGACACTTTGGGCTCAAACGGACACCGCCATCGCGTTCGCAGTGGCCAAAAACCCTAAGAACGCTTGTCGTTTCGTCGATTTCTAAGCAGTTGGTCTGGAAGGCAAAAAAAATTGCCCGAGGGGTCGTACGGCCTCCCCAGCACGTAGATTGAAGCACAAAAATCATTTAAAAAAAAACGTGCCATTTTCAGGATCTATGTGATGCTAACAGTGTATAAAGTTTCGGCCACCCGGCAGCCACCAGCCCACCGCCGCCGCCACACTTCACCGTCGGCCTGCCACCTGCAAGTTTCAACTCCCAACCGCAACCATATGGAGAACCGGGAACTGAGATCCAACCCCCGGCCGGTCCGAGCACCTAGCCCTGGTCATATCAGAGACCAGGGGCCCGTGCCTAACCTCCAATCACATGCAAAGGGAATATTCCCGTCCCCCAGAGAATATTCTAGTGGAAATGAGAAGATTAGGTTTAGGCATCTTTGCTTTTATGGTCACGTACTAGATCAACCCTGGAATCTGTAAGCAACATTAGATGAAAGGATGAAAGGACCCATAAAGATGACAAATCTGGAAGGTGTGTCTCTCGAAGCCAATGCCAAACTAAAACTAAAACTGCCCATAGGACGAGTACCATCAAGATTCTGGAACATTGACCATAAAAACATGGCCCTCAAATGAGAAAGATCTGAACCAATGTGGATCAAGAACTATAAAATCCCAACTAAAGTGTGAACCGAAGCAAACCAAAGATGTGTCCAACTAAGCAAGAAAGAAGCTAAGGGAAATAGTAGGAAACCATACAAACTCATGCGAGTTGTCACCAATATGAAAGATGGATGCAAGAACCCCCCTTAATGGAACTTTATATCAGTTCGTTATTACAATACCCAATAATTGCATAAGGAGATAATGCAAAACTACATAAACATAATCGAAAATGCAAACCTAGCACATGAAACAAAAATGAATGCATGCATAAAATAAGGTACACATATTTTGTAAAAAACTCAAATTTGTATAGAGGCCGAAACCAGCTTTCCAACGCCGCGAAAATCGTGAAAAACAGATAAGCAAGTCACAAGATATGTCTCCCGGAGTGAAAAAGGAAACATTTGACTTCCAAGGCAGAAAAAAGCATCAAAAAGGAAAAACTATAAAACCACACCAACACTATTGTGTAAAGCGTCGAAACAGCTTTTCGAAGATATCTCGTTTGCAAAAAAAGGATGTCGTATGCCCAAGATATGCCCATTTCCGTGAAAGTTGTCCAAAAAGCTTCGATTTGGTCCCCAGAAGCCCTCAGGGGCTAAAAAAATAAGGCCCCTGGTCACATGCAAGACCAAGGGCTGGCAGCAGGCCTTTGGGGCGGAGCCCCTGGTCGCTGATATGACCGGGGCTAAGTCTATGGACCGGCTGGGGCTGGGAGTCTGAGGCTCCCGGTTCCTTATGTGACCGCCGCTGGCCGATGTAAGCCCTCGAGGGCAGAAGCGTATGTCGGCGGAGCTGGAGGCAACGGCTCGGTGGTGCGGCTGGGGGGAGTGACGCGGTGGTGGAGGTCGAGTGGCCGCCCAGTGGCGAATGGGTGGCCACTGGGTGGTGCTAGGTTTTAAACGGGCAGCACACAAAAACTGTCGGATTTTACAAAATTTTATTATTTTTTTGTTTTTTTCTCGAAAACAATGCATCGTGAACTGTGCCTGGGGCCATACGGCCCTTGGGCAAAAAAAATTCCTCTGGACGACTGTGTCCAAATCGGACAAACTTTATATGAAAATAGGGGTTTTTGGGCGCTGTGAATCCAACGACGAGGTCCGTTTGGGCCCAAAGTGCTCTGAAAATTAGGTGACACATGGTTCTATCAGAAAAATCACCAAGCTTACAACCCTCGTAGATCTGGAAAACGGTGACGAAAATGAATAAAATAAAAGTCACTTCTGACTTTTTCCAACGCTCTAAATCCAACGGAAAACCCTGTTCTAATCCAAGACGCTGCATAAATGTGCTCAAGGAATTAAACCCTCGAGGGACCTCGAACGAGCTCTGCACTGTATTTCTCTGAAATAGCTAAGAAGGGGCTGCAAATCAAGGCTCTGATACCATGTTAGAAACCAAGATCATATTTTCAAATCGAAAAAACCTTCCACAAAAGAGAAAATCAGAAAAAGTAGAGATTTGCAGGAAGATGTGCAAATTGATATATTCGAGAATTCAATAATTACAAGATAATGATTTGCTTTATAAAAGCAAAGATGCCTAAACCTAATCTTATCTTGAGCAACAAAATAGCTCGATAAGATAAAGATAAGATCCTAAAACTTAGGAATTAAATATGCTTAAGTAAACTTATGCAAATGTGTAATTAAATATTAATTACACCAACAAGAGATAGAGAGATAACAATCACACTTTGGCATGCAATGGGTATTTCAAAGAGGTGTGGTAGGTCAATTAGAATTTTTTTCTCCATTATCAATAGTATCATGTTATATTTGCAATAGGGAGAGAGGGAGAGTTAGAGGGTGGGAAGAGCAAGAGAGAGAGGGGTAAGGAGATAGAGATAGAGTTGAAGATACTAATAAGATAGAGATAGGGAGTGATATATAGAGAGATATGTGGAGAGAGGGAGAAATATAGGCGTAGAGTGATGGAGAGATAGTGAAATAGATATAGAGGAACAAATGGAAGAAGAAATACGGCTTGAGATAGAGATAGAGAGACAAATAGATATATAGATATAGATTCCTAGTAAGAGGGAGAGGGGGAGAGAGATGGATAAATAGAGTGAGGGAGAGGGAGAGAAATGTATAGATAGATAAAGAGAGGTAGAGGGAGAGATAAAGATAGAGAGAGATAGGATATATATATATATAGGGAGAGAGAGATAGGATATATATAGGGAGAGAGAGAGAGAGAGGAAGAGATAGAGAGACAGAGGAAGAGGGAGAGAGAGAGAGAGGAAGAGATAGAGAGACAGAGGAAGAGGGAGAGAGAGAGAGAGACAGTGAGAGATATAGATGGTACGATAGTGTGATAGAGAGATAGAGATATAAGGAGATATAGAGAGGGGAGAGGGAGAGACAAATAGAGAGAAGTAGAGATAGAAAAATAGAGATGTAAAGAGGGAGATAGAAAGCGAGAGAGATAGAGATATATGGGAAGAGAAAGAAAGAGATAGAGATATATGGGAAGAGAAATAGAGAGATATAGATATATGGGAAGAGAAAGGGAGAATGAGGTAAAGATAGACAGATACATAGTGGGCATAAGGAGGGAGTAAGGGAGGAGAGAAAGGGGGAGAGATAGGTAGAGGAGAAAGAGAGAGAAAAGGGAGGAGAGAGGGAGAGAGATATCAAGAGAGGGAGAGAGAGAAGAAGGGGAGAGAGGGAGAGATAGTTGAATATATAGAGAGGGAGAGGGAGAGGAGAGTTATAGTTAGAGGGTGATATAGATAGATAGAGGGGGATAGAGAAAGAGATAGATAGAGATAGAGAGGTACAAAAATATATGGATAGGAAGAGATAAAGAGAGGGGTGAGATAGAAATAGAAAATATATAGATTATGAGAGGTGGAGTGAAAGAGAGAGAAAGAGAGAGAGAGATTGATCTAGTATATCTTCTTCATCACTTCTCTTGTTTGCACTTTTTTCTCACATTTGAGAGTCTTCAATTACAATATGTCATTGTTTTCCTTTTACCATACTTGTTTTGCTTTAGTTTCACATACAACATTATGATAATTGTGCAAATAGTATTTTGATTATATATTCTTGAATGTTGATACCCTTTTAGGTCAATTATTGATAATGTCCATACAACCTCACACCCTTCTAATGACTTTTGTGTGTTGATAATAAAATGCTAAGATTGATGTTTAAAGATATATCTCAATTTCTTTTTATAGATTTATTAAAGATATATATGATAGTTAAAAATAAACAAAGATTGGCATTATTATGTTAATTTCACTATTACAAATATATATATATATATATCTACTACTTATTATTACTTCCTACAAATAGAATTATTGCGACCACCATATTCTTAAGTGGCATTTAATTTGTACATCTTTCACCAACAACTATTTTTCTATTATGTTTGTATTAGAATATCTAATCAAAACAAAATTTTAGTAAATTATTTTTTCTAGATTGTCATTAGGTTTTCATTTTGAAGTTAAGAGTTAATCTCTTGCATTACAATATTTTACAATGCAACCAATTGACAAAAATAACGCTTTAATCATAATTCCACACAATAATCAGTGTTCCAAGAAAACCAATTTTGCTTGATATTTAGTAAAAAGACATTATTGAATAATATTATATTATTATAATACTAGTATATACATTTTACTTATTATATTTATACTATATTATATATAATATAATATTATTTATTATATTTATATTTAAATTATATAATAAAAATAGTAATATAATAAATGCTAATTATTTGTATAGTTAAATTAGATATTATTTAAAATATGTATATTATTCTATTAAATATTATATTATATTTATATTGATATTGCATTCTATATAATATATAAATAATATATTTATATTTATATTTATATTATATTATACAATATCTAAGTAATATAATATATACAAGTTTTGTAGAATTCCTCACCATGTTTCAAACACACCAAACAATAATAGGAATAGTATAATATGTGTGATGCTAAAACATTCATTTTACCAAAGCAAAAATCAACAACGGGATGGTACCAAATAGATTATAAAAATGGAGGCTCAGTTTTTTGTTTCAACATAGTGTAATCAATATTTGAGCTAACATGTAGCCATGACAAAAGTAAGAAAAAAAGACAGAGTAATGTCTAACTGTCAAAAAATCTATTAAATTTATTCTTACATAAGTGTCCATATCATGTTCTGAAGATCCAATTTTTTGGACAAGCAGGCAGAATGTTGGCAACATTTATGAGATTTGGCTTTACACCTGTCGATTGTATTTTCTTGAAGAATTTTTTGAACAAATTCATATTGTGAAATTATGGCAAGTTGTAAATGGGCCCTTGGTTTGCTGGTGAAGTTGAAATGTTTTGAATGAGCCCACCAGGGATCAAGTCTTGCCGAGTGCAAGGCCCTGTCGCCAAAAAAGGGATAAGGCCAAGATCATGCCCCAGGCGGATTTTGGTGGAATGGATACCCCTCAGACCTTGGCTTTAAGCTAAAGGGGATCCCCTCGGGGGTATGTCCAAAAAAACTAATATGGTGGGTCATAGGGAAACATTTGTTTGAGGCATTTTGTTAAATATTGAACTTCCTAATTCTTTTCAAAAGTTTAATTTTGTTGTCCTTCTTGTTGGTGGGGCATTCAGTTGTGTAGGATGCAATTGGGGCCGATGTGTTGCATTTTTTGTAGCTATCAAGCCACATAATAGAAATCATTACATCCAAGTAATAATTTACCCTTGACATGGGCTAGTGATGATCTCTGGAGGAGACAACAATATGTGACAAATTCCTTGAGCAATAGGAGGCAGTACAACAAAGGCTTGGCACTTTGCTTCTCACAAATGATGTTGAAATGGGTTTGACTCCTAACAAGGGGAGAGCGGTGAGGGCATAGAATGGCACAACAAAAAGAGGACTCTTGTTTCATGTGCCTCCCAAGATGATGGGAATGATAATGCACTTGCCAGAAGCCCAAATGTACAAAGCGGCATTCAAAACATGTTACTACTTAATAATATATTGTGAACTGGAATCAAAAACTTAACATAGTTATATTTAATTAAATATTATGCATGTTAAATTTTATATAGCTTGAGATTATATGTGATGCCGAGAAGAATGATATTTTTATTTGTTACAATAGTCACATGCTCTTCTTATGTTTTGCTCTTTTTTTGGAAATTATTTGTTATAAATCTAGTACCCATGGCTAGGCCTGTAAATTGTTGGTGAACCCACCAATGAAATCGGGGCCTCACTTGCGCAACAGAGTCCACTGTATGATCATATTTGAACACTGTGTGATCAATTCATAGAAATTTCATAATCCATGAAGAAAAAACTAAATTGGCAAAAAAACTTGTCATTGGAGGAGAAAATAGTTTTATGTTGGTGTTATTGCATTCAAGTATTCTAAAGCAGGCTATTAGTTGTCTTGGTTGAATTGATGCTAGCGTACAAACAATGTTTTTTGGTTGTTTGAACCAAAATTTAATTGTTTGTACCAAAATTTCAACTGAAATGGAACCTGATGTAAGAGAGGGGGACCACCGCGTGCAAGACCCCAGGTCACAGAGGGTCAAGATGCGAGAGGCTGCCCTAACTTACCTTAGCTAAGTGTATTGTTTAGGGTTATGAGGATGAAAATGATGAGGACTATGATGCCCCATAATCACTCTGCAATCATGAGTTTCAATGCAGGGCTAGGCGAGTTAGTTTTTAGGTCCAACTCTATGCCTTGGGGAGCTCTCTGCCTAAGGATGTCAGCACAGACTTTGGATGATAGTGTGGCGCGCTGGCGTCTCTAAAGCGCGTTGTAGTCTGTACGATTAGATAGCAACAGAGACAAGGTTGAACTCACCAAAACGGCTAACAACCTAGCTACTCAACTAAAAGGTCAGAATGACACTAGCAAGTAAACAAAGTATTCTCTAATGTTGTAAAGTAAATAAGCAAGAGTGATGAAAATGAGGAGAATCTCACTGATGAACTCATTTGCCAGCTGATCCTCCGAGAGCTCGCACACCTACACACAGCAAGAGGGAAAATTTTGGGTGGATGTATAGGGGCTTGTCTTAGTCAAACCCCCGTTTAGATGTTTCCACCGCCACGAACTACCAAAAGAATGAGATAAAGAAGTAATAATGTAAAGAAAGCACAAGCACTACAAAATAGTACTATGCTACCCAACCAAATGATAGAGGAGAGGAGAGGGAAGCTTACCACCTCCGCCAAGAGCACTCAAGGCTGCTTCAGGGAGAAATGAGAGGAACTCAAGCCTCTGCTGGAAATGGTGTGGTTCCAAACGTGCTCTACCAAGTTGATGGAGTGAGATGTTGCTGCAATGGAATGCTTGGAGTGAGTGAAAATGGGCTTGTGAGAGTGAGAGTATGGAAGCTTGAAGTGTGCAAGAATTGTCAAGAACTTCAAGTGAAGTTGTGAATAATTTTAAATGCAAGTTGAAAGAGTGAATATAAAGGAATGAGGAAGAAAACGGCCATATTTGGGTCGGTCGGCTGAAGGAGGCATTACAACTTCACTGCCAATGAAAAGAGTAACGCCTCTGCTAGCTCAGCCGTAAGTGTGCTGCACAGGCATCCCTGACAGAAACGCCTCCACTGACACACAAAACATGCACCATGTGGACCACCAACAATGGGCTTAAGTAAAATTAAGCCTTCGACTTTGGTTTTCTAAGGTGGATAAAGGCAAAAAGGGGAATTGCACATAGGGTGCAAATTCACTCTTATACATTTTTCCCCCACTTTAGCAAGCATGAGTACTGATGAGTGCTCAGTAAAGTAGATCAAGAAGAGAGTAGGGTTAGAAAAGTATACCTGAACCGTCAAGGAAGCAGTACTTGGTTTGGCATACCTGAAGGTGCAGGAAAAGCAAAGGACTCCATAGCTGCTCGGAACTATGAAGTTAGAACAACAAAGCGTCTTACAGGCCCGCGGACCTGCAAGGAGGAAACCCCCAAGATCTATCACATGGAGGAAGCCCCAAGGAAGCGGACTCCGCAGAGTCAGGAAGTGGCAACACATCTACCCGCAAATAGAACATGTCAAAAGTGGCAACATGTCTACCCGCAGATAGAACATGTCAAAAGCGGTGACACATCTACCCGTAGATAGAACATGTCAAAAGCGGTGACATGTCTACCCACAGATAGAACATGTCAAAAGTGGCGACATGTCTACCCGCAGATAGAACATGTCAAAAGCAACAACACATCTACCCGCAAATAGAACATGTCAAAAGCGGTCGGTCATGCAGACCATAAAACTTTCAAAGGGGTCCCTCGGGAACCCTTCAAAAGGAGAGGGGTCCATTCAAGGGACACACTATTTGAAAGGTAAGGTCTAGTCAGGCTACCCCCAAGCTAGATGCGAAAGGGAGAATGGAATGAGCCTAGTTGGGTTGCCCCCAGACTAGATATGAAAAGGTCCATTCGTCATGAAGGCTTTTGAAGGAAGGGTCCCTTGGGAACCTGTCGTGAGGAAGAAGGGGGGGTCCACTCAAGGGACGTGATTCAAAAGTGACTATTCTCTTAGAATGATTCACCATCAAGGAATCCTTTCAAAAGATGTTCACTTCATCAAGGAATTCAAAAGGAAGGATATGCCCCCACATGAGGGGAAGTAAGAGTTCCTACTTCAGAGGAAGGTCTGCAAGTCCTTTATTTATAAATCCCTGATGAAGGAAACACGTTTTGTTAGGGTTCCAAGTTGAGAATGCGATTCTAAGGAAGATTTATTATGAAGACTTTCAAGAAAATATTCGTTGGCAACAAATTCTTTTTCTAAAAATTGAAGTGTTGAATAAGAGCGTTGTCAGACATAGGAGGGACAACTCAAGCAAAGAAGAGAGAAAGATAAAGAGAAAGAAAAAGAGAAAAGAAAAATGCAAACAAAGGGAACATGGGGATCTAGTTTAGTGGGGTCAGATCTGTTCGAGCTCATATAATAATAGGTAACCGCAATGCAAGGCGAAAGATCATCAATCCCCAACTAGATCAAGAATAATGCATGAAAAAATAAAGTAAAAATAAAAAATTGGGTCAACATGGAAGGGGAGCCTAAATGCCCCCAACACTTTGCATTGTCCCCAATTTATCAAAAATCAATCATAAACATGGAAGAATGATGGAACGAATAGAAGAAAGTTCATGACACAAAAACAATGTTTGTATCCAAGCACCAGCAGGGGTGACAAGGGTCATCCAGGCACACATAGCACGGGTACAGGGGAGCACATCACAAAACACACCCAAGATCAAGATAAGGGGCCTCCTCCTAACATTGATCAACCAAGAGGTCATCCACTTCCCAATCTAGATCCTCGTAAGGGGAAGGAGAATGACCCTACAAGGGTGGAATGTTAAGAGGAGGAGCATATGAACCTCTCACAACAAGGGCCAAGGAAGAGGGCCCCTTGAGGTCCTCTCTACCAAGCTCTTGTGGAGTTAAAGTCAGTGATTTCGTGAAGATCACCGACAGGGCTGGGACTTCGTCCACATAATTGAACATACATTAGGGGTACCATACCTATTCTCAGTGGATGAGGTAGGTTGTGCCTAAGATTCACCACTAGGTTCACCGAAATATTCAAGAGCGGTGACAAACTCAAGGGAAGTTAGGACTGGTTCTGTCACAAGGATAAAATAAGTCATTACAGGGCCACCTTACGAGGAAGGTGGACTCCTCTTACGTCCTTCGTTGCTAGAAGGACCAACCTCCACCTCTTTCTTTGTTGGAGGAGATGAACTCCCCATAGATGAAGCTAGGGGTGTAGAGGAAGAGGAGGATATAACCACAACAGACACGACCGAAGCATTAACCATGTCCACGAGCTTTGGGAAGGGCTAAACATTTGGGATGGACATCAGTAAAGGTGGCTCTGTTGAAGGAGCAATAAACACATGTATCCATTTAGGGTTAGGCGCATTAGCGCTTGCAACGAAAGCCAGGAATGAACCAGATTGAAGAGGAATAGAGAGAAGGGAGGAAGGAGATGTTGTAGGAGGTCCTAAAATAGGATATGTTGTTTTTCCCTCCTTTTGTTGCGAGACAACCTTCTCGGCCAAGAGATCCTTTCAACGGTGCTTGCGTTCTTGTGCAAGGTAGTTCCTATGACTCTTGGAGTTAGAAGCCAGAGCTTGCAAAGGGACAAGAGGTTCCTGCTCGACCATATGAATGTCTGCTATAGTCGTTTTAGGCAGAGGAACGAGTCCCTGTATAGGATCAGGGGGAGTAGGCTAAGGAGCGACAAGAGGAGTCAACTCGAGAGCCTCGGTAGTAGGCCTCTTTCTACTAACTGCCTTAGGAGCAGGAGCAGTAGCAGGCCACAGAGGTCGAGACAAGGAGGACTCTCCTCGGGGGACCCTCTTCCTTTCATATCGAATGGGTCTAGGCTCCATTGGTAGAACATGAAGCTTGAACATGGGATGCTTAGGCTTTCACCAAGCGAGCACCGAGGGGTTCTCCTGTAAACGAGGAGCAGAACCTGACGGTACCATAGCTGAACAAGAAGAAGCATCAAACTGGGCAATGGAAGAGGAAGGAGGATCACAAAATTGCTTCTCTTCTTTCCTCTTTCGAGCCTTAACGGCGTCGCTATCAGCCTTCAAGCAAGCCCTATGTGAGATAGCATAAGGCGAGGGAGGATACCTTACCTTTAACCTCAGATGTCCTTTTTTTATAGTTTTGATATGTTTTATGCAAAAGGTTTGTCCTAGGCGGAAGGGGACCCACGAGCGCAGGCCATGGGTGATCCAAGGAGTAGCTTCCATGTGCAACCAACGATCGATAATCGGTGTCATGATAACGTGCATGGAACCTCTATGGATAAATTTTAGACATTTATGCACAACGAAGGGTACTGCATTCATCACCTCCAACCAAGGGATACCCAATTTTACCTTGAAAAGTTCAAATACTGGAATGATATCAAACAAGAGATTCACGGACTTAGGCCTAACTAGGACCGATAGGACAATGCCACCCAAGGGGGGTATGAAAAAGCCTGTCATGTGTGCAAATGAAACTCATAGGAGCATCGTATACATCCTTATGTAAAAAATTTATTAGCATAATATCCTCTTTTATTATATTCACTTGTGATGTCGGATCCACGTGAACACCTGCTATGATGTTCCCAGTGATCCGTGCAAAAATGTAAAGAGGAGATGGTTCCCTGTCAAAGCCCATCGACAGGTCCTGTGAACTAAAGGTTATGCCAACACTACTATCCACAGGCTGCATAGAGGGGATGGGTTGGTGCAAGAAGGAAGCTATTACACACACTAGACAACGCTTTCATAGAATCCCCAAAGGTTATTGGATAGGATGGTGACCCAATTAAGGTTTCGTCATGCAATACCTTTGGAACCTTCCAACTACGCCACCTAGGGATTGCAGGTCAGGTTGCAAGGCGACAACCTTACAACACTCACACCTACAACATTCCTAGAGTACGAGGAAAGGGACTATCAGTATTGCAAGAATGGAACCAAAATGGTTCACGTCGGGTTCACCAAAAATGTAAGAGAGGGGGACCACCGCGTGCAAGACCCCAAGTCATGAAGGGTCAAGACACGAGAGGCTACCCTAACTTACCTCAACTAAGTGTATTGTTTAGGGTTTTGAGGATGAGAATGATGAGGACTATGATGCCCCACAATCACTTTGCAATCCTGAGTTTCAATGCAGGGCTAGGCAAGTCAGTTTTTAGGTCCAACTCTACACCTCAGGGAGCTCTCTGCCCGAGGACATCAACGTGAACTTTGGACGACAGCGTGGGGCGCTGGTGTCTCTAAAGCGTGTTGCAGTTCGTATGGTCAGATAACAATAGAGACAAGGTTGAACTCACCAAAATGACTAATGGCCTAGCTACTCAACTAAAAGGCACAAATGACACTAGCAAGTAAACAAAGTATTCTCTAATGTTGTAAAGTGAATAAGCAAGAATAATGAAAATGAGGAGAATCTCACTGATGAACTCATTTGCTAGTTGATCCTCTGAGATCTCACACACCGACACACAACAAGAGGGAAAATGTTGGGTGGCTGTATAGGGGCCTACCTCAGTCAAACCCCTGTTTAGGTGTTTCCACCGCCACAAATAGCCAAAAGAATGAGATAAAGAAGTCATAACGTAAAGAAAACACAAGCACTACAAAATAGTACTATGCTACCCAACCAAATGATAGAGGAGAGGAGAGGGAAGCTTGCCACCTCCACCAAGAGCACTCAAGGCTACTTGGGGGAGAAATGAGAGGAACTCAAGCTTCTGCTGCAAATGGCGTGGTCCCAAACGTGCTCTACCAAGTTGATGGAGTGAGATGTTGTTGCAATGGAATGCTTGGAGTGAGTGAAAATGGGCTTGTGAGAGTGAGAGTATGGAAGCTTGAAGTGTGCAAGAATTGTCAAGAAGTTCAAGGGAAGTTGTGAAGAATTTTAAATGCAAGTTGAAAGAGTGAATATGAAGGAATGAGGAAGAAAACGACCATATTTGGGTCGGTCGGCCAAAGGAGGCGTTACAACTTCACTTCCAATGAGAAGAGTAACACTTTTGTTGGCTCAGTCGCAAGAATCTGCCAGGAACGTAAGTGCGTTGCTTGGATGTTTGTGTGTCGCGCGGGCGTCCCCGACAGAAACACCTCCACCGACACACAAAACAAGCACCATGTGGACCACCAACAGTGGGCTTATGTAAAATTAAGCCTCTAACTTTGGTTTTCTAAGGTGGATAATGACAAAAAGGGGAATTGCACACAGGGTGCAAATTCACTCTTATACACCTGAATGCATTTGATTCATTCTAAGAATCATGAGAAAGAATAATTCATTTACAAACAAACCACTGTTGTGCAATGATATTGGTTTGCAGTATAATTACATTCTTGTGAAATCCTTGACCAATATTTTTGGATTTTGTAGATGGATCTAGCTACTAGGATCCAAGAGGTTTGAAAATATTATGACACACATTTGATCCAAAAACCAAAACACAATTGTGACACACATTTGATAAAAAGACCACCACACCTATGGAAGATTAGAAGATTTACAAAGATCTTAGTTTTTTATTGAAGTTCAAGTTAACCTTTTTATCATCACCCTTATTTCCTAGACTATTTTTATTTTACATTTTCGAAAGAAGACACTTTGAAGTTTGAAAACCCACCCAACAGATTTTGAAAAAGGAAAACTCAATATGACATTACAACTTCATGAAAATTGAGGATTTACACAAATAATCAACCAAATAAAAGGAGTGCATGTGCAAAAATCACATAACCAAATTCTAGCCCACACATCCTTATTCAAAAATAACTTTAAGAAACGTGAATGTCAAAGCTGTACATTCATCTTTTCCTATGGAGTAAACATTAGACGAGGATACAAGCATTCATCTTTCCAGAGTAGGGAATGCATAAAAAAGAAGATGAATATGATGACAACATTATTGTGACTAATACAAACTGTCGTAGATATTAGGCCTTTTTTATTATTACTTAATGCTTCTACATCCTACTTCGTTATATTTTTTAATTCTTATTAGGTAGTTCTTCCCAGGAGGCTTGTTAAGGCGGTATCTATCATTGCAATTTCAATTAGACCTATAAAAAAAAATGTAAGAGAGTAAATTTAATTATATGAAAAATAATACAAGTTTAGTAAATGCATTATTTATAGGATAAAAGCATCACCTTCAACTACCAAAATAAAAGATCACAAAAAGCTATTAAAGCATATATCAAATTAGCATTTCATTGAAAAATTAGAAATTGATGACTAATAGTTCTTTTAGGTCCCTGCCGAAATGATTTCATTTTTAAGGCCTATTCATACTACCAGAATGATTTCATAGATTTGTGTAATACATGAGGTCAATTGGTAGGTAATGTAGAAAATTGATTTGTGCCACAAAGGTCTCAATGGAGAAGTGATAGCCTTCAAATCAACTATGCATCCACTTATTGGGATCTAAACATGATTCAAACAAGACCTTTGAAGGAAGAAGATAACTTCAAGTTGCATTACAAGCAGGCTCATGTTATGTTTGCAATAGGGGGAGAGGGAGAGAGAGGGATAGGTAGGGATAGAAAGAGGAAGAGCTAGAGGGGGAAGAGAGAAAGAGAGAGAGAGAGAGAGAGAGAGAGAGAGAGAGAGAGAGAGAGAGAGAGAGAGAGAGAGAGAGAGAGAGGTTGTACATACTTCAATCACATTTACACTTATAATAGATCATTATGTGTACATAGTTGAGCTTCTTTCCCATGCTTGCGATCATGGGATACCCAAAAAATTATCATTAAGATACCATTTAAACCTATGGTGGTTGTGTAGATGTGTTTTCTTGGTGCCTACAAATCACATGAATATAGGCTTAGGAGTATTTACAACGACGTTGCATTTTGATTTGGATCCTACGAATGATGTTATTTTCTTAATCTTTGTAGAAGTGAGAAGGTGATGTGAGGTTCAAATGGTAATAAGATTGATGAAAGATAAAGGACGTAAGAATATTTGTGGATTTAGTGGAATTGAAAGCCATAAAATGGTGGTGGAGACAAATTACATCCACAAACATAAGAATATATGCAAAGTTACCATATTTTGGTGGAAGAATAGTGTTGGGTGAAGTTTAACATTGGAGTATACCATGATGAGGAGTTGTGTGACATTGCACCAATGGATGTGTATGTAGGGGTTGTAGTAGCTAGGATAGTTGTGATTTGAAAATAAAACCTTGAATTTAAAAAATAAACAAAAGAGAAATTTAGATTTAGAAATCACAAATAGCTAAATTATAATCGAGGCATTTTTTAGCCATGGGTATTCACGAACTCCTTTTTTATTACAGCCCCCGAATCTCTTCTAGTAAATGCCCACAACCTCTCTCAGATGATTAATTAATACCTACGATCAGCTTTTTGTTTAGGTATCGTATCTCGAGCCTCTTACATTCAAGGAATCTTATTTTAATTTTGTTTTTAAATTCTTGATGAGATATCGGCTACAGTGAGGAGGTTTCTTTGTTGGAGGACAGCCGTGCGGCCAAAAGCTCGGCTATTGTAGCACAGGTTGGGAAAATAGAACTGTCTCCCGTATTATTCTTGTTGTCTTTGGATCGTTGGAATCTTCAAAATGTGTTAATAAAATCATATTAGAAAATAATAAATTGAGCATTGAAGCAATTCAATGCCTTAACAAACGTTTGCTTTCACCATAGCCCATTACAGATGTGGGAAGCCTTGAAACTCTCTCCATTCCCTCTGAAAACATGACTCCCATTCCCATGAAGAAATGGGCTTCTACATGACAGTGGGACTGCCATACCCCTGGATTGTCAGCTCTGAATCTGATAGTCGTCCATCCATATTGAAGCAAAGGCATGGTGTTCTTCATTGGAGGATTTATTAGGTTAAATTTGTCTATGTCCTTCAAGGGATCAAATGCCCCTTCGCCATGAGCTAGAACCCAAAAATCATGCCCATGAAGAAGCCACAGATGTATCTCACTTGTATTGTTGGCTAGCACATGTTGGCATTCTACAAAATCAAATCTATAGTGGAATTAAATTGCAATTTATAGATTCGGTTACCATATGTTGCATTCTGGTTTGTTTGGGGGATGAGTATGTTATAAGGCTGGTAATTTTCTGGGGCTGGGATTCAGTCGAAGGACTTACTTAGATTGTACTTCAGGGCTATCAGATATGGTGTTTGGGGTGGCACAAATGAGATGTTATTGATTCCCACTTCAAATAGCCGTCAATTTTATTCTGTGTATTCAAAAGTATGATAGGCTTGTTGGATTGAAGTGTAGGGGGAGCTACATATCCTGCTCTGGCCTTATATAGTTTGGCCTGGTTCAAGGTGTATGAAGAATCATTCTAGAGGGGGCCAGTTGAAGGTATGGAAGGAAGAAACATGGTGGCAGCGTTTGGAATGTAATGTAAAATTGCACGCCCTGTGGGTGTTTTGGGTTGATGCCCACGTACATTAAGAGCTACCCAGTAATTCCTAGAAGGGTCTTGATCGGCCTTTATAAGAACTGAGTATGTCTCGCCAAAGTATAGTTGATATTTTGCACCACAAATGGCTCCACATAGTGCCCATCTGCCTCAACCACCATCATGTTGTGTCCCTATAAAAAATAACGGTCAAAATCAACTCAATCATCTCCAGACATGACAGAATCGTTGATTGAACAAATAAGGTTGGTCTACTTCAAATAGGCAACGCCTTCAGCGTAAATTAGATTTAAAAGTATGTGTATTAAATTTGATTATCATCTTTTATTTCTTTTTTTCTTTTGGTTTGTAAGTGATTTCTTATTTTGGAGCTATTAATCATAGAGGTTACAAATATGGGATTACAGACCAAGTTTACGAGCATATTGGATCACTTGAACTCTGGTGGCCACAATAACAATGCCACCACTTAACCATCGCACTATGCGATGAACCCAAATTTGATTATCAATTTTAGTAAAACGTGTATTGAGGATATCAAATAGGCCACAAAAACATATAGTTGTTGGTAGAGCAATTGATAGAAAACAAATTATTGGAGAGATTACATTTGTTTCTCCATATATACCTCCTCAAAAGAAAATGTCCACACTATTTGAACAAAGGGATAAGATTAAAAGGGTGACAATTTTGAAGGTTAATTTAGAAGTTCTTGGGATCCATTACATTACTGATAGTAATAATGTGTATTATTAGATTGGAAGTTTGAATTATATATTGTATTTAAGAAGAAAAAAATTAATGGAATCTTTTCTTTAAGGGTGTTGGGATATTGAGTGATATTTTTTATGTAAAATTTGATTAAAAAAGAATTGCATTGAAACATATAATTATTAAATTATGTAAATAAGATGATCAAATATTTTGAGAGTAAACTTTAAAATTATAAATTATAGATGATTAAATGTTTATTAGTATGTACCATGCTTGTATAAATATTAAATGAGATTACTTGAAGCTTAAAAGCAAGTGAATAGTTGAAATATAAAAGGCTTTTGTAGGTGTCATTTCCCTTTGAAAAGTATAGCCAATAATAAACAAAAAGAATACTAATGTTAAGTGTGAAAAAGGATCTTAGATCTAACTAGTAGATTAATCCAAATCAATCTTTTCTTTGCTTAGCATTGGAACATGAACCAATGAATGTGTTATGATTGACTAACTTCCTAAAAGGAGAGTCAATTTGCCTGGGTTTTGCTCCTTTTTTGCAAAGAGGAAAGATTGACAAAATGTCATTTAATTAAGCTAATTGATATGAAACCCTAATTTGAAAATGTGAATAATTACACAAATGAAAATAGAAATTGACGGAATAGTTAAAAATCTAAAAAAAGGAAAACAGAGGGGCACATTTCATTAAAGGCATAGCTTGAAATGGCAGGACAAGGGTGTTGGGTGTCCTAGTCCTAGGGTTTTGGGTTGTCTAAATTATAATATGAAAGTTCCATACCTTCTTTGCTCTGTTGTTCTCTAAAATCTTCATCTTCACATCTGAACCTACAAAACATAGAGAAAGAAAGGGGAGGGATGGCTATATAGGATTTTTCCTTGGTCAAACCCCTGTTTTGGTATTTCTATCTCCACAAATAGTTGATTTGATAAAAAAGATAGTGTGTTCTTTGAATCTTAAGTGTATCTAAGATTGTGGGGAGTAGTGACATGCAAAATAATAGATAGAAACACTCCTCAAGTCTATTAGAGTAGAGTTTGATGTGAATTAACAAGGAGATGCAAGATCCAAACCAAGAGAAAGGAAAATGCTCAAGGGAAATCATACACAACAAATTACCTCACTTAAGGGAGTAAGGTTATCAAAGTTTAAATGTGAGAACCCATTGAAATCATGTCCAAATGTGCTTGAGAGATGCCAAAGCAATTCGCAAACCTAGATTTCAAATTATTCTTCAACTTGCTTCAAGCTTCAATCATCATAGCAATATCAAATAACATGAAATCTTGTTCATAAATCTACATATCTTAGTATCAAATTTGGTAAAGTCTCATTGTAGTGCATTAGTATTGTGTATTTGTATAATAAATTTTCATGTTTAAATAGGGAAATATAGGAATAACCTTAGGTGTAGGCTGACATATTTAAATTTAAATTTTAGGAATATTTTATTGCCCAAACATCAAATTTGAGGTCACGTCACACAAGACAAAGGTTGACCCTAATATGTGTTAGGGTAAAATAGTTATTATTTAATCGTTTATTTTACTTTATGTGTTAAGCCACCTTAGGTGGTGATGTGTCACTTGAAGAGGTAGTTGAATTGTTCAAGAATGTGTGGTATTCCTCATTTTTCACTTGGTGGATCCTTGTTGCCACCTTGAGTTAAGCTCTCCTATAGTGATTCAAATTCATCATCCTATATGTACATCCTCCTCTTTGAGGATTTTACAAAATTCGAAGCAATTGCATTTACATTGCATGCTTTTGCAGCTCAGCCAAGTGTCATCACTTAACCAATTGATCTTGGCCATAACATGGTATCAAAGCAAAGCCATTTCATTTGTGGTCTGGTATTATTGCAATAGTTAAATTAAAAATATTTTTTGTTTGCATCCAATATTCCCCCTTGTGTAGGTAATTTTCTTTGTGTAGGATGCTTACAAGAGTTTAAGTCATCTACATGTCATGAGAAGAATTCTTTAAGGTCATGGACCTACACAAAAGGCTTCATGTACCTCTAAAAAACTATGGTTGAGGTAAAAGAGGTCATGAAGCAAATTTTAAAGATACACTTTGACTTCCATGTAAGGTATTCTACCATTATGAAGACCTATGTACCTTGTTAAAGGTTGTATGATCTCATTGAAAGGAAAAATTCATGGCCAAAGAGGGATAAATAGCAGAGTTCATTGCATGTATTGAAAAGCACGTAACTATTATGTAGCAATCACATGCAAAGTGAAAGGCATCTAAATAAATTGTGTAGTCTAGTATCCATTGCATTAGAGGTTTAACGACATGGGAATACTGGGCTCTCCATCACCTCTTTGGTCATGGAACTTCTCCTCTCTTAGCAACATCTACAGAGGAATCTACGTATCTTGGAAAACCCTCCACATTACTTGGTCAACTCCTCCTGTGGTGCATACCTACTATCTTCATTCTATTCCATACACACATGTTGATATTTTTTATACCGATTATTGTGCTCTTGGGAAGAGTCAAGCACCAAGCACTAGTGATTGAAATGAAATGAAATGAAATATTTCAATAACATCCATGGGGCCAAAGCAACCTATGGGACCCAAGGTCAGCATAAAATATCCCTACATAGTTTGTAAACTCTATTCGAGATCAACCCTTCTACAATGGATTTCAATGATAAAGTTTGAAGTTTTGTCTAACCTTTCCTATTCAAACAAGGTACTTAAATTATCAACTTGCAAGGTTTCTTCATAGTTGGGATAGATTTCTTTATACAATGAGCACTCCATGACAAAGTGTCATTTTGTCTCCACCATTCCCTTGTTACAAAATCAACATAATATTTTTCCCACTCCTCTTTAGGAACCATCCATCTGCTTGTTTCACATCTAAGATGATGTGAACTAGTTTGTAATTGAACTATCAACATCTTTGCTTTCCATTTAATATTCACTCCTATACAGGCTTTCTTTTCATGGTACCATGTGGGATTAAATTATTTGATATAGTAAGCTTTTTGCACCCTATTTATTTTGTCCATATAGCATTTTTAATTTTTTTTCTAACATATTATTTTATTTCTTCATTTGTGTTTGGGCATTCATGCATATCCACATCCCACTTTTTCATCCACTTGTTATTTTGTTTCATCCAAGTGTTCTTTCTTCTAGTTAGCTCTTCCTTCACAATTAGTTTAGGCCAACAATAGTTCTCCATATTTTGGACCTTATGTAGGTAGCTTAGTAACCAGATCAACATCAAGGCTTCCAAGGGGAAGGTACCAATCTCAGCTAATAAAATCTCATAAGGCACTGCAGTCTTGAGTTTGAGGCTACTTATAATTAGATGCTTTTGGATTCTTTCCACTTGTCTCCATTTTTTATATGGCATGTTGTTGCCCCAAACTTGACAACCATAGAGAATCATTGGAGTAAAAAGTAATCCAAAAAGTGTTCTCTTGGTTTTTCAATCCCATAATTCTACATTTTTACATCTATTTTGTAGAGAGTATAATACTTTCCAACTTCCCTACATTCTTTTTACTCTGCATGTTTATGAGCTAAGTTTGTTCCCAAGGTACTTGTATTCATCCACTATTTCCAATGGTTTGCCTTTTTCGCAATGAGAAGATCATTATTTTGGTTTTGTTAGTGTTCACTTGCATCTTGACTTCTTGACAAAACATTTCAAGAGCCATCAAATGTTTTCTTAGATCATGTGTTGTTTTAACAATTAATATGAGATCATCGAAATATAAGAGTAGTTTTATTAAAAACTTGGCCAATTGAATGCCTTCCCCACCAATCTCATCTATCCATTCTTCCAAATTATCGATGTAAATCCCAAATAATGTTGGGGAAAGCAGGCATCCTTGCTTTACACCAATGTCACTGCCAAAGCATTTTGACATACCATCATTGATTCCGATTTTAGCTCTGACTTGATCATAGAGCCTATGAACAACTGCCCTAAGCACACTTGGAACTCCCAATCCCTCCATTTTATTCTATAACCTGCCACATGGTACCATGTCAAAGGCTTTTTTAAAGTCTACAAAGCAACAATAAGCTTCATCACCTTGAACGTTCCATATTTTTTCAATCAAGAATCTAAGGGTAACCCCATTGGTCAATAGTGGAATGTTTCAATCTAAATCCAACCTACCCCCTACTCCTTTTCCCTCTTTTTCAGCCCAACTACTAATTTTTCATTCAATCATGCTTCCAAAAAGTTTTCCAAGAAGAGGATTAATCATAATAGTGCGGTAGTTTGATGGGTTATTGATGTCACCACTTTTGTACAAGGGGATACCAACACTAGTCATCCCTCCTTTTCACAAGCCTTCTTGAATAACCTTATTGAAATTACACATGATACAAGGTGAAAGAACCTCAATACCCCACTTTAAATGTTTTGCTTGCAACCCATCAATATCATGCGCTTTCCCTCTTGTGAACCTTTTTATGCCTTGATTGATATCTTCAATGGTGAAAATCTCAGTGGTTGCATTGATTATTAGAGGTCTATGTTTATATTATTCTCATTCATATTATAGTTTTGCATAGTCTAGACATTGCAAGCTTATAATATTGTTTTCCATTAATTTTATTTTTTATTGTAGCTCCTTCCAAAATCTTTTGAGGTTGTTTTTTTCCAAGAACAATCACCTCCATCCTTCGTATACACATATTTTTCTTTTTTACATCATATCATCTTTTCATATTCTTTCTTGTTTTCTATGGTCATTCCTCCTTCACAGAGCTTTATTTTTTATATCTTACCTGTGTAAATATTTGTTAAAATAGCAACCACACAGGTCAAGCCTTCCTACAAAGTCTCTAACAACTTTCCCTATCATATATAGCATCATACTCTCAAACTTACTTAGGCAAGATCTTAGGTAATTATTCAATTGTTATAGAATTTTCCATGCCACCATCAGTTGGAATTTATCATAGGTCCACTTTATTGAAGGTTGTTACTTTTTTTCAAGCCTTAATTTTTGGTTTGTTATTGCACCATATACACTTCACTCGCACAAGTGGCATGCCAACTAAATTAGAGCGTAATTATTTGTATTCAATGTTTTATTTGTCATTAAATTCAATGCTAACAACTAGCAGCTTAGAAAAATAATTAGAGGTTTACATAAATTGCTTGACTAACTATAAATGCTCAAAAGAGGGGTCAAATATTGAATCAAGTGTTGTAAAGGGGAGATTTTTTTCTTTTTGCTATAACTTTCAAACAATAAGTCAAAAAATCAATTGTGAATAATTGTTGGAAAGCTCTTTTTGAACCAGACAAACTAGCATTGAGACAATGTGAAAAATGTGTTGTTTAAACACATATTTTGTCTCCTCTTGTAAAAGTTAAACTTTTAGTTTCTAAGTGCAAAAAGGAATATATGATTATTGTATCTTTTGAATAGCTATGATGAAGCCTATGGAAAATTATGTATATTCATTTCTTTTGACCTTCTCTTTCACATTGATTCTACCACAACACTTAATGATGCATGGAAAACATTAGAAAATATGTTTGGTAAGAAAGATATCATGACGGGACATCAACTGGAGAATGAATTAATAAGTCTTAATCCACAAGACTTTAACACAATATAGGAGTTCTTCAATAAACAAAATCCACTAAGGTTTCAACTCAAACAAATTGGAATAGAAAAATAGGTTGAACAATTGGTCTAAAGTATCTTATCAGAATTGGTTCCTCAATATTCAGTATTTGTTTCTACTTTTCATGAAACGAAGAATGCTTTTGGTGTATGCTACAATATGCCATCACTCTCATATTTTGTTATTTATCTCACAAAGGAGCAAGATAAACTGATTCAAATGGGTATCATGCAACATTCAAAGCCACAAGTTCTTTTTTCAATAAAATAGAAGGATAAAGAAATAAAAACTAATAAAACAAAAAAATTGAAGTGTGCTTTCTACAAGAAAACTAGGCATAATGAAGACAAATGTATGAAGAAAAAGATATATCACCTTGAACATCTACTTGAGCAACAAAGAGTTCTTATATCCATCAAAGAATCTTTATCTAGTTTAGCATCTAAAGTAAAAGTACTAATGGCTACTACAAGTTCAAAGATTAATAAATGAGTTCTTGATTTAGGAGCATCACATCATATGTCTCCTTATCCAGAAGTGTACATATCCTTTTATCCTTCTGGTGTAAACAGAATACAAGTAGCTAATAATACTTTAATATGTGTTTTTGGACAAGGTACAATTGAGGTATGCAATTAGAGTATTCCTGATATCTTGTTTGTTCTTGAATTGGAAAACAACATTCTTTCCATTTATCAACTTACAAAATATGGGAAGATAGTTGAGTTTACATAAACTTTAGTGAAAATTCGACTCTTAAAGCAGAGAGATTTTTGCAGTGGGCGAGCTTGATCAACTCTCTCATGTTTACACTTTTTCACACTTTGCTCCATTGGATTCATACTCATAGATTCATTCTTCCACTTCTAGTAAGAATAGTTCATCTCCTCCACTATCTCCTATTGTATCAAAATCCAAAGGCGCTTCACCGAGAGCATCTAGAGGTTCTTTCCAGTAGAAGATCACAAGGAGCATTTGAGCATCATCTTTAGAGAGGCTTCACAGTCTCTCTTCATTGTACTTTCTTGTTATCATCTCTATTTTGGAGGGTAGCTTTTTCCCATAGGGTTTTCTACCTTTCTCCACCTTTTTGGAGAGTTTCATTGTACATGGGTATCTCCCCAGGCCGAGTTGTCGGGACCCATCCATTTGTGTACCCACCTAAGTTGAGCTTAAAGTGGGGTGTTAGAGTAAAATAATAATTATTTAATTGTTTATTTTATTTTATGTATTAAGCCACCTTAAGTGGCGATGTGTCATTCGAAGATATAGTTGAACTCTTCAAGGATGTATAGCATTCTTCATTTTCCACTTGGTAGATCCTTATCGCCACATTGAGTTGACCACTCCTATAGTGACTCAAACTCATCATCCTATATGTACATCCTCCTCTTTGAGGATTTTACACAATTTTAATCAATTAGATTTGCATTACATTCTTTTGCAACTCAACCAAGTGTCATCACTTGACCGGTTGATCTTAGGTCTAATAACATGTGACTTGTTTTTTTAGGAAAATGATGGGACCAAGGTTCCCAACATTCCTATCCATATTTTTTATGCTCATCAAAGCACAAATCACAAGTTTAGGGTCCCTTGATTTAGGACCTAACCTAAAATCAAGTTTTTGGTGAAGTTTTAAGGGCATAAGGTCGTCAATAAGGTGTTTTAGGGTAGTATCAACACATTCTCTTAAGTTGGAGATAAGTTCAAGGCTAGAAAGTGGTCTTAAAATGGACTAGGAGAGTGAACACAAAATCAAGCACCAAATAGAGTGTGAAATTATATTTTCACCCTCAAGGAGCATAATTTACAATGCTACATTTAGCCCCCACTTTAGTGAGCATATGACACTATGTGCATATGCAAACTAAAGTATAGGAAAGTGAATTATGGAACATGTAAAAGGATACCTAAAAGGATACTGTAGAGGATGCAAAGCATTTCCAAGAAAAATAATGAAGCCCCCAACATAGTAACCTATAAAACCATGGTGTTAGTAGCCACATCTTGCAAAACCAACTTGTCAGAAATCTAAAATCATTTTGTAGGCAAAAAAATGCATTAATCCAAAAAAAACTTCTAAGGAGAATGAAATTTGAGGGTAGATATATGCCTCACCTATTTTTCTTATTTTATGGATGTAGAAACAGGGTGGCAATCTTCCCACTTTGAATGTTTAGGGAGGTGATTAAAATTCCCTTGGTAAGATCATTTAACAAAATAATATTGATGCCAAAAGTATTTAAGAGGAATGAGGGTCAAACTAGGATTCCAACACAATAGATAGCACAAAAATCAGAGTTTGCAAACCCAGGTTGTGAAGGTTTGAATGAAGATTGATTTTAAGAGAAGAGTAAAACTTGTACTTCGTTGTTAATTTTTAAAATAAGTAGTAAATTATTTTTACCTTTTTACCATTAATTTTGACTTTCCATTTTAGAGCATTTTGAGAGGATCCGAGCAGCCCTAGGAGCAAAGATGCCACAATGACTATACTACATGCGCAAGTTGTAGGCCTTGAGAGGCCACATCCTGTAAGGTGTGCAAGCCTGAGAGATGAGTCATACCTTCACTTTCCTAGTATTTATAGGTTTATTTTTTAATGTTTAGGAGTTGATTCACAAATTCTAGGGTGTTAGTGTTCACACTAGGTGTTGGTGTCCATTTTGGATTTCTATGTCTAGGCTAGGCACTTGTGTGTAAGTTGGGTACCTATGTCCTCTTGGAGAATCAGTGTCCAATCTTGGTGCCCTTATTGAGGGCATTGGAATCCATAGGTTTTTAGTTTAGACTATTTGATTCTATTGTATGTCAATCTTATGATGAGGAAAAATCAATGAATAGTTGTTTGATGATTGCACATGCTCCACTAGAGATGCGAGAACATGCAGGTGGTCATATGTACACTCTCTTGTGTGACCATGCCCAAACACTATCAAATATAGGGGAGGGACACCTGAGGGATGCCAAATTGTTGTGGGTGTACACTATGCCTACCTTGAGGTTTCATAACTTGATGTTGATGGTGCTCATGGGTGTCAAGACACAAACACTTGGACCTTCCATCTTTTGATGGGGTAGATGGCTTTGACACTTGAGGATGTGTACAGGATATTATGATTGCTCGTACAAGGTGAGATCATATGTTTAGAAAAGCATAGGACACCAAATGACATCCTAACTAATCAGATGTATTATTTTAGCTACATTATGCCTGAGGATGACACCAAGCATATATATATGGTGGCTATTATATGTTGACACAACTATCCCCATTATCCATCAAAATTTGATTATGATTGTTGCACTCATGGTAGCGCTTGATGGGTGAGGACACACCTCCATAGGGGCCTCATACATACCATCCACGTGATGAAGGGTCAACACACTACCATTACTTTAGGGAAAAGCATGCTAGACCACCTCTACCACAACTTAGGGTGTTACATGCATTATGAGGTATGGAGCTTGATGATTTGCACTCTCTAGGTGTGGGAATTTGAGCACATTACATGAACATAGCCCATGGGATACCTGGTTGAGCTAGTATGGACCTTTCCTCAAGCACACACCTACCCCTTGAGGATACCAGGGTAGTTTAGTGATTTATTGTATTAGCTTGTAGTGTTTGATAGGTTACAAGTTGCAAATATAGTGTGGAGACCATACATGAGATTATAATCCTAGGCAGGTCAACCTCAGTATTTGGAAAGGTTGTAATGGGACCAACACCTTGTTGATTGCCATGTTTACATCATGATGTCATTCTATTATGATCGTGTGACTCGACAGTTCGATCATGTGCAAGGAGTCTCGATCACCTAATTGACATATATTGGATCAACTCACAGTGATGTCAAGCTTGGGTATGTGCCTCAACCCACCACCATAGATGTCACATTGAGCGAACCCAATGATGAGGAGAAAGACACAAACCCTATGTCTAGAGAAGATGGTGTGGGAGTTAGCATTTCATATGTGAATGATGGAGCACCACTCATCTTTCTGTCATGTTTCCTGCAGACCATCTTACTAATGACTTGAGGCCATGGGCACATCAAGGTGAGGATTCTGAGGAGGAGGAGGTAAATTACAACAAGGGTGGTGGTGATGATGATGAGTAGCTGACACTAGCAGTAGCGGGTCATCAAGGGTAATAATAGGAGGCTAGTGGTACCATCGAGGGGAGGCTTAAGTCTTGACCTCACGTAGCATGAGCACTACCTACCATAATCAAGGGACTAATCATCCATAAGCGTGGAGAGTCGAGTAGAGCTACTGTTATGATACTCTTAGCACCATAGGTGACCCTAGGTGTAGCCACAATTACCACATCCATAGATCCTTACTAGCGAGTCAATAATCTAAGTGAGATGAGGTATATTGTATGTTTTTAATAAGTAGAACATTAGATGTCACATTTGATTTTGGTTTTGATTTATATATAATGATATATCTGATTTTATATTTATTTTGATTTTTACAATTGGTACATAGGCATGGATCAACTTTGTAGGTCGAGTCATAGCAGAGATGGTTCCTAGTGTACAACTTTAGTTGTTGATACATGCCAACTATAGGCCACAACAGGTTGTAGGGAGACATATGGAGATATTTGAGCTTGTGGCATGAATGAGAGCTGCATATGAGGAGAGACTTGTGGAGCTCGATCGAGTGACAACTTAGAGGTATCAAGCATTGATCAATCTTTAGAAGGCGAGAGTAGGACCAACACCCATAGTTAATCATCCTCGTGTGGTGGCCCTAAAGGTAGAGGAAAATAGATAGTGAGTCAAGATAGATTGGCTGCAATAATAGTATACAGAGGCATGGGTGGAGGCGATGAAGTTCAGAGGTGAGATTAGTGTTCTGTAAGAATAGAGTGGTTGCAAGAGCTACTCATGGTCTACTATCTCCTGTCAACAACCACCACCAGGGTCCAAGGGATTTGGTAGCCATGGGCCTGTAGGTTGATGAGATTATTGTATATTTTTGTATTATCATGACACACCACATTTTTTTAGAGTGGTGATTTTTGTTGTATATGAATATTATTGTATATATGTATATATATGAGCATTTTGATTGACATGTATGCGTTTTATGAGACAATTTAATTTCATATTATATTTGTGATTTAATTGAAATAATGTGATGTATTTCTTAATTAAATGTGAAATATCTAATTATGTGGTCAACATGTATGGCCAATTAAATACAATTGTGATTTGATTAAACAACCTAATAAGATTTCTTAATAAATACTTGACAATTGTTTAATTGATACATGTATTGGTATCTATGTTATTAGATTAGATGAATCATGTGTTCTAATTAAATAGCTTAATATTTTTTTTAATTAAATACAACAAATTATTGTATACACATGTTGAACTAAATACACCTATGAACTAATTAAACAATGTAATCATATTATTTAGTTAAATGCCACAATAATCTAATTAACATAATACACAAATTATTGAAATGTATACTATCCAAAAGTAATTCTCACTATAAAGAAAACTACTTACATAATCCAAGACACATATATTTATCATGAATGAAGTAACATGAATTAAATAGATAAGAGTATTAACTACCTAACAGAACGTGCTTTAAATAATAGCATACCTTTTAGGAATCAAGTGAAAGAGATGAATTTAAGCATAAAATCTACGTAAGTGCATAGCATTAAAATGGGTTCTTTAAGAGGTGTACCATCTATTATAGATAACCTATATGCACCAGATCTATAGAATTGAGTGGTGACGTACGGTCCTAACTAATTTAGGATAAATTTTCTTTTTTAACTTGGCACAACATTCACATTGCATCGATTTTCGTAAAGCACCAAGGCACCAACCGCAAATGGGTGATGAGTGACATAGTCATTGTAGTTGCATTAAATACTCTTTTGATAAGCTTAGAGATGTTCAAGAGTGTGTATACATTTCTCATCAAGTGTCTCAAGATATTGAAGTTGTTGTTCCCTATAAGAATATCCATCTAGGATGTTATTGAGAGAAATCTGCAATAAATGAATCTCTAACTCCAAAGGCATGGTTGCATTGACACCATACAAGAGGTACGGGGTGGTACGCATAGTTATACAAAACACATTCAATAAGCTCATAATGCATAAGATATTTGAGGTGTCGATCCTTGCCATGTTTGTTAATATTCTTTCAAAGGATTTGTTCGATTGTCTTATTAGAATCTTTTCCTTGACCATTTTATTAAGGATAATATGGCATAGAGAAGCGATGTTGAATGTGAATTTTTTTAGGGAACTTCTTCACTTATTTGGTCTTAAACAAGGAACCATTAAATCAAATACCAAAGAGGAAGGAAGACCAAATCGAGAAATGATGTTATCAAGGATAAAATGACTAATTAGTTCAATAGTCGCGAATCTAAGTGGAATCGCTTCAACACATTTCATGAAGTAATTGGTATCTATGATAATGAAATTATGTCCTTGGGAAGATAGATGATAATTTTTTCCAATAAGATCCAAGAACTACACGGAAAATGGCCAAGGGGAGACTTGGGCATGAAGTTCCTAGGCAAGATCTCATATCAAATTGTTATGTTGTTGACATTGAAGACACTTTTTGACAAAGGAAAAAGAATTGTGTTCCATAATTTTCCAATAGTAACCTATACAAAGAAAATTTTGAACCAAAGATCGACCACAAAAGTTTCCTCCACAGGCACCTAAATGGGCTTCTTCAAGTGCAGTGGGGATCTCTAATTTGTTAAGACAATGAAGAAGAAGACCATTGTATCCTCTGATAAAGGATATTGGATAAAATGATATATCGTGTCATGAGATTTTCAATGTGAGCTCGAGCACTTTTAGATGAATAATTTGGAAAGGTACTATCATGTAAATATTGAAATATTTGGGAGTACAATTCATCTGAATGAATTTTATAATAGAAATTGATCTTAATAGAATTTTCAAAAATGGACTGTGAAGAGAGATTATGAATTATGAATTGGAAACTGACAATTGAATCATCAAATATAAGGGAGGTAGCACTCGCCATTGCATCCACATGTCAATTATCTTTTTGAGGAATAGTGTCAATAGTGCAAGAAGAGAAATGCTTCAACATTGATAAGGCCAAGTCATGATACTGAGATAACTTATCTTGCTTCGCTTGATAAGATCTAGTGATTTTCCTATTGTTCTCACCTCCTCAATTGGTTGTCCTTGATGATAAAAGTCACAAATGGTGCTATGTGATTTACAGGTCCTCATATAAAGTCACAAATGGTGCTATGGTATTTACAGGTCCTCATATACTTACATTGAATAATTGATGCACTTTATTGATGGCATTCATGATATGTTGGTCATGATTCAAAGATTATAGAATCTTGATGCTACTTCACTTTCAAATATTCATTTGCAGATGTTTATGATGATTCAAGTTTTTCATGTTGATATTACTCATGTGGCTTTTGGTTCAGACTTATGAATGTAATATATCTTCAGAAGATTATGGTTAGTGACAGTGTGATAAAGCATTATTACAGGTCATTCAAGATGATCATGCAAGAAGTTCAGGATATTAAGTTTGATAGGTATATTGTTTCAGTTGATCTTGGTTTGGCATCTATATCATCTTGGCATCTTTCTATCTTCATGATATTAATGGTTATGACTTATTGATTGATACATATGGCATATGAATTCTGGTTCATTATTTATTTATATTGCTTTAACAAGCAATTACACTGTCTAAGGATTCAAGAAGTTTGGTTATTGATTCACTTTGTTCTATGAATCTTGGCTTATTGAAATCATTGCACTCACATTACCTAGAAGCATTGAATTCATACTGGGCTCTGGCAATGTCATTTGTTTGATGGTTCTAATGATATCTATTTGGCCTACTACATGATTTTTTTACTAACAATCACCTTGTAAAGTGACTGGACATCAAGGGAGGCATATAAAATAAGCCTTTATTATAAAAGGCATGGGCTAGTTTATATTGTTTGCATTTTTGTTTGATCACATTAAAAATGTGATAACGGAGCTATCTTTGTTAAAGTCACTTTAGCATCGGTGGTTTGTGATTCACATAGAAAATATATGCTTGGGTCCCTATGGTTCCAAATGGTAAGTGTTTATGAGCAAACAAATGAAGTCACATTTATCGAGCTTCAAGGATTTATGGATTATAACCAACATTGGTTAAAGTTTTAAATGTTATCAACCTTTGGTGATTAAAATATAAGCCATCAGTTTTTCATGTGAAATTATATATTTATCGGTGTGCTTCATCTATCGGTTTATATTATGTTATTTTAAATCATCCCATGACAAGCATATGGTCAAGTTGGTAGCGACAGAAAATGTGGTAGTGTCTTTTGGTGTTGTGTATCTGACAACTCATCATAAGATTTTTTCTTTATTATGAATGAGGGGTTGACTTGGTAGCAACAGTATTAGGGGTATCTCAGACTTCAAAAATTATTCATTATGTTTTGATTATCAGACTCCAAATGATTGTTTTGTTTGACTAAGGGCATTGTAAAGCTTATCAAAGAAGCTAGATTAGTTTTGTGAAACCCTAGCCACTGCCATGAGAATATTTTGTGCACAGTTGTAAACATGTTCTTCTTGGCCAACACTTGAGGAGTTAAATGAGTTAGTTACAAGCATGGATAGCAGACTATGAGCCAGCAAGAGCTTGGTAGTTGTTAAGAAAGTGACAATGGCTCCTTTAGTTGAGCAGTTGTGGTTGACTTCTTTGATCTGGGATTTGTTTGATTTCTTCATTGCATAATCAAGTATTTGCAATATTTTGGAATGATTTGTTAAGGAAAAGGATTATTTTTATGAAACTATAACTAATATAATTTCTTCAATAGTTATTTGTGTCGGCTGTGATTTCTTTGTTGAAAAGAAAAAAAAAACCCTTATGGGTTATGTGATTAAAATCTTAGTTGAACAATTGTGGTAAAAGAGTTAAAAAGCAATCGGTTGAAAAAAATAGTTATTGTAATCTTGAATTTCTATTGAAGATTCATGAAATCATTTGTATATAAAAGTAGAGATGGAACATGAGTTTAGTGAGTTGGCAATATTGAGAAGGTTGTGCACACATTCTTCAATTGAAATTATTGTAAACATGAGGCATAAATCTTGACTAATATATCAGGTATTTTAGAGATTCAAACACTGAATCTGTAGGATATTTGATGTATTGGTTTGAAAGAATTATGTGGGTTTAATTGTAACAGAGAAACCCTTTGAATTATTGATATTATTCAGATTTGTAAAACTGGGAGTTGGTGCTCCTAACTTGAAGTGGGTGCTTCAATTTGTACTTGGAATTGGTGCTCCTAACTTGAAGTGGGTGCTTTAGTTTGTACTTGGAGTTGGTGCTCCACATTGATACAAAGTTGGTGCTCTTTTGAATGAATAAAAAGATCAATTTGCGAGTGGCTTTTTCTACCCCAAGAGGGTTTTTCCACTCAGGAAAATAATGTGTTATGTGGTGAAATCTGTGCATTTTTGTTTCATCCCATGTGCTTAAGTGTTAATGTTTTCATTCTGTCATTTATCAATACAATTCATGCAATGTTGTGATACTTGATTAAGCATTTCATTCTTGTGGAAATAAAGCATTAAAAGGAATTGTTCAATCAAGTTTACATGAACAATCAATATCATGCTTTGACATTGTTATGTAAGTCTTTTATCAATCTGTCATTCTGCTAAAAGTCTTTGATGTGTTAGAATTTACCTTGCAATTTAAGAGGATTCATAAAGTTGTCTCAAGGCCCTTGTTTATTTTGCTCTTGAAGTGAAAAGTTTGAAAAATTGTACATTACTCTGATTCACCCCCCTCTTAGAGTAATTCATCTTCCAACAATTGGTATCAGAGCATAGGGTCCTACATTAAGTTTCATACCTAGGATTGATTCTGGTCTTGGAAGTTTGTCAAATATGTCACAAGTTCAAGAAGGTATTTCTGTCTGTTTGTATAGTCTATATGTTTTGTGAAAACATATCTAATTTTGATTGATGTTGATGTAAGGAGCTAGAATTTTACATAAGCCTTACCAATTTAAATTCAACCAAGTTCTTGATAAGAGGAGTACTATGGGTAAGTGCAAAAGAAACAGAAGTCAGAAGAAAAACACTAGTGTCAAGTCTAGTGAAGCTTTGTCTCAAGCAATACCTTTGCTAGTTAATACTAAATGTGATCCTGTAGTTGGAGAAGAAGAAATTCACTTAGTAAGTGAAAAGGAATATGAAGGTGATGAATTTGAGGTTGATTTGGAGGAAGAAGTGCTTGTTGCCTTAGA
>VDFB02000013.1:136763946-137104454 GCA_007258455.2 Sequoia sempervirens | reverse complement strand
AGAAGACACAAGGGGGAGGAATTAAGAATAGTCAACTTTAGACTCAATATGAAAAGGAGAGAACAAAGAAAAAGGAAAAATGGTGAAGCTCAAGAACAAATTAAAAAAAAAGTCAATTCCTTTTCATTGAGTTTTGCTTCTTGTGTCAATCTTTCACTATTTAGTGGGTCTAGTCTACTATTTACTCATTCATTCTCTACTCCAACCCACATTATCCTAATGATGGATCATAGAATATGACCTAAAATGTTAAATTTCATTTCTTTCTCTATAATATTTTATTTAAACTATTTTTCAGAATAAATGAAAAAATACTATTTAAGATATTATATAAAATAAAATTATAAATTAAAGCCAAAATAATTCAAAGTCAATTCAAAAATATTACTTTTAAAAATTAAAAAAATGTTTTGTTTTGTTTCTAATAGTTTTTCCGTGAGATAAAGCTTAGTTTTCTTCCACTTAAATCTCTCTTATATTTCCTTTTTTATTTTGTTTTAAACTCTATTTTTATTTATTTTAAATAAGTTTAAATATTTATGATTAATTTTAATCAACATTATTTAATAATTTCTCATTTCAAAAATTAGTTATTATTTCCGTCTAATTAATAAATATTTTATAATTAATTATAAATTATAAAGTTTCTAGAAAGAAAGGGTCATGACAATTTTAACATTGCTAATTCCATTTGTACAATCACAAACCTGTGTACGTCATTGAAGAGCATTCTTTCCTTTTGACATGCCCGTGGAATTTGTTGCTTTTCTCAAACATTTGTACTTTACAATAAATAAATAAAAAATGCTTTTGTTCAACAAACTTTCATACATCACAGAAAAAGGTTTACATATAATGGCCTATTGATCACAAATGAAAATACTGTAAATATACATACCCAGCCAACAAACAGTAGAGACAGAGGTTTACATATAATGGCCTATTGATCACATGAAAATACATGTGGGTTCCTGTAAAAATGCTTTTGTTCAATAAACTTTCATACATCACAGAAAAAGGTTTACATATAATGGCCTATTGATCACAAATGAAAATACATGTGGGTTCCTGTAAACATACATACCCAGCCAACAAACAGTAGAGACAAAATTAAATTAATTGCCGAAGTGCATTTACTTTGAACTGCATAGAATTAGATTAACTGCCAAAGATATTAATTGAAATTTAATTTTAAAATGCACAAAATAAATCAAATTCCATTAATAAATGTCTTTAACCATCAATAAAAAGATCAATGAATATGAAACAGTTAATGCAAAAAAAGCAAATTTAATGTTTCCCAACTACATACTGAACGTATACACAAGAATAATGTTACTAACATATAATATATAAAAATTAGATCAACTCGCAAAGGGCTGTCTAAACCACATAAGAAATCACAGTGCCGTCGAATTTCAAAACTTCGCACAAAAACCACAGAATCTCATTAAAAGCATGAAGTTTCCACAGTCCATGATAGTATTGTAATAGGATTTCTGGATTAAACTGTGTCAATTTTAAACTGGATGTAAAAATTGACACAGTTCAATCCAGAAATCTTATTACAACACAGAATCTCAAGTAAAATGTCTTTTAATTATCAGTAATTTATAATTTAAGAATTAAACCAATGGAGATGAGTTCCAGAAATCTGCTCTTATAAGTAACAAACATGCTGCCACGGATCTGATTGAATTCTGTTTGATGTAAATCATAAATGAGTACTATTTGACCAAACTCCTCTATCATGGGAATTACCAATCTAATAAGCATGGCACTGGAGACATGGGGTGTGGGTACAGGGATGTCATTTTGAAATATGGTGCAGGATTATGAATAAGAGTACACTTACAGCTATTTTGCAATTAAATATAGCCCTCTGTAAATGTCGGGATAAATGAAAGAGGAAAACAAAGTTTGTTATGGTGCAGCCCACAAATCAGTATAAAGATTGCATGTCATTGATCATGGAATAATTACAGAAAAGGGGACAGAAATGGTAGATTATGATTGCATGGCATTGATCACATGTGGGCTGTTGACTATATTCACATAAAGGAAAACCAAATGAAAGGTTCTATTACAAAGAATGTAGCATCTTAAAAGGATAACTGCAACTGCTAAGAAAGTTGAGAGGAAAGGGAATGCAAGGCACAAAGATATAAAGCGAAAACGGAGGCAACCAAATCAATACAAAAAGGCTGAAATGAAAGAAAGAGATAAAGTAAAACAAAGAAATTGAAAGATTAGAGAAATGTGGCAGAAAACAAAACTTGATTTGACATAAATGTTTTGTAATTGGGTATCCAAAATAAGATAAAGATGAAATGCTATTTCAACTAGCAAAAAAAGACGAAATGCTACTTCAGAAATGTATTAATCGAGTCAGTCTGGTTGGCTGCTAGAAGATAGGATGTGACTATATATATGTTAGATCGCCATGCAATAAGTTTCTTCTCCACATCCATGAGCTAAAAATTTAAGACAATTTACAATGAAGGAAAATTAAGCAAAATGATAAATGCTCCAACAAAGGATTTTTCTCCAACATGCACTACAAATTGCCAATTAGTAAATGTGGTAAAGAATTTACTTCAGCTAAATGTTGAAATTAGTAAATTACATGTAAAAAGCAATAGAATGCTTTGAAGTCATTTGTTTTGATCACTTCAAAGGAGTTAATAAACATATTGACCTTTAAAGATAAACTTATTTTTACATCAGTATGGTGTTCATTTGAAAACCCTTCAGAGGCGATCCTCTTTAACACTCCCAATCCAAGGTGTCCCTCTTAGAATATGCAATATATTCAAGACAACTTACAAAATAATGATAATGAGTACACACAATACACTGAACTACAAATTGCCAAATAGTAAATGCCATAAAGACTTTAGAAATTAGTAATTTTAGCATAGAAAGCAATAGAATGCATTGAAATACTTTGGTTTCTGACATGATTTTCACAGTCCATAATATCATAGTGCACAGTTTCTGGTTGACTGAAATTTTTTGCTTGACATTTTGGATCAAACTCCATGATCCTTTGGTTTGGTCACTCCAAAGGAGTTATGAACATACTGACCTTGAAGGCTAAACCTATTTTTAGATCAATATGGTGTTCCTTTGAAAACTCTTCAGAGACGATCCTTTTTAATCCTCCCAATCCAAGGTGTCCCTCTTTCTAGAATATCTAATACATGCCAATACACCAAACAAAAAAAATCAACATATGCCTAATCTGACTGGCCTTGTTCCTAGATTTACCAGTTCAATTTACTTTGGTTTTCCCCTCTCAGTCTTTATGATAGGTTAAAAATATATTAAATGAAGGGAAAAGTCTTGGAGAGTTATGCCACTCACTTAAACAACTACATAGGTAAATCTTACCGAAGTTGCTAAAAATTTGACGGGGCAGCTGAAGATTCTTCCTGAGAAGGACAGTGATTTCTTTACAAAATTCAATCCATATAAGTGTGCCACTCCTTAAACATAGTTACCAGATTCGTCCAGAAACAGATTGTTACAAACTATAGTTTCTACATACTCGAATCGAGAGTACTCAGCTTAGCCCAAAAATTTTGACTCGGGAAAAACTCGACAAATACTCGGAAAATGTGTGTGGATATTTATGTATGTGTATACTCAGGACTGCACTGTGCACACATACATATCTATAAACATACACAGGATGCCAAGTTTGCATGCATATACACACACAAACATATTTATACACACACAAACATGCCAAGTTTGTGGGTTTTTTGCGAGTTACTGGCGATTACTCAATAATTTGACGGGAGAAAATCCATCTGCATACTGCTCGCGAGTAAAAGCAGAAATTACTCGACATGCAATTTTTTTGGAGATTACTCCGCTACTCAGAGAGTAATCAGAGTATGTAAACTATGGTTACAACCAGCCAGATTTGTCTGATCTGCTATGGATTTATCAATTGCTATAGAAATTTGATCAAGATTCAAATTATTTTTAAATTTCAGGATTTCTGAATATTTGGCCTTCCGAACAAATCAAAATTTTCGTACCTGGTACATTTGCCTAAAAAAAACTAAATACAACATTTGTATGATCAATGTAAAAATAGTGATAGCCTTGGGCATCCATACTTTCTCCAAGTCATTTAATATATAGATGGTTATTCTCTGAAGCCTATCTTCACCAAAATTAAGTTCAATATATTCCCTCGATAAAAATACATAATAAATTTGGTGAATACTAGTGTTTCAGTTACCAGAGAAAAAAATTTATATAATCCTCAACTCAATTACCAACACATTTATTCTTCTCTCTTAACTTTTTTTAGCAATCACCAAAATGTATTGGTTCTCAGGATCTATACCAACATTTAATAACGGCTATATTCTTTTATTGCAATATCTCTATAGCTTTTAAATTCTGCAGTTTCTTTCCTTTCTACAACTATACAAGTCTTCCAATTACATGAATGAAATCTTATAGCCTTCTCATAACTTAACAAAAAATATTAATTATCAAGGTCATATCACTCTAGAACAATTGTTCGATGCACTGATAATCCTGCCAAAAGGTATACTTTTTTCACTGACTAGACTGTTACAGTTCATTTTCCTCAATCTTGGAGATTATCATTGAATATTAAGGGGAAGACATCAATGTCTGTGTATTCTTAATGAATTTGATTTTCAGGAACTAATAACGATAATATGTGCAACAACCATAGCCACTGTAGACTGTACCACAGACAATAGACTAAACAGAACTCAAGGGAATTTGTGGGATTGTTAATGGGATATAGCTTCGGTCAGATATAAATGATGATTGCTAAATAGCATCAACATCATTTGTATGTGATTGAATTTAATCCTTAAACATATTTCTGGAAAATAAGTAAAATTGAATCTATGTGCATGCATAAATTCGATATAATAAAATGATGCTCAAACTTTGCATTGAATAAACTCATATAACCATATCCACCATGTATGAGGGCTTATATATATTAAACTTGTTAAACCGGGTGTTAGTCGGTTGACTTTGAGACTCGCGCGCCCAAAGGGACACGTCCCATGAGCGGACATATCTCCACTTGTGGAGACACGTCCTCTCATGAGACGCATCCCTTAGAGGTGAGTCTCCAAAAGGTATTTATCATTGTTCCTTCATTGATATGCAGTCATCGAAATCATTAATGTTCTGCAATCAGCACATTCTGCACCAGTAAAATAAAATCTGTCTTAGAATACAAAGTAGAATTCTTACACTTAGAATTTCCTTAGTTTTAGGCTCCTTGTCTGATCAGATTTGGTTACAATTACATGGTATCAGAGCCACGTTGTGTGAATCCAAATCAAATCTAGATATCAGATTGCTCTAGAAAATTCGTATTTTAAAAAAAAAAAATTGAATTCACATCACATTCTTCATAATGTCAAGTGTGATCAGATTTGAAGATCGTCTTGCAGGAGCAGACAACTTCACATCATGGAAATTTAGAATCATGATGATCCTTAAAGAGAATAAATTAGACTCACTTGTGAGAGAAAATAAAAGGGAACCAGAGGCTGATCCTGAGAAAACTCATTGGATTGAAAACAATGAAAAAGCCATGAAAATCTTAGTAGATGCAGTTAGGGATCATATAGTGCCCATCCTAGCAAAACATGAAACTGCATATCATATGTTCAAATCTCTTGAGAGTACCTATGAGATCAACAACACCAGTAGGACTCTTGCATTAAAGAGGCAAATCAACAATGCTCAAATAAACAAAGGAGAGGCCATTAATGCATACTTCATGAGGATCATTGAACTAAGGGATCAATTATCCACAATTGGATATCAAATTGATAGCAAAGAATTAACCCTAATTGCTCTAGGAGGCCTACCAAACTCATGGGAGTCATTTGTTCAAGGAATAAGTGCAAGATCTAAACTCCCTAAGTTTGACAGGCTAAGAACTGACTGCCTTCAAGAAGAAACAAGACTTTCCTCAAAAGAGAATAAACAAAAACACATAGATGAAGACATTCATGTACTCAACACATCGTCTAATAAAAAGAATAAGAAAAACTCCTACAAGAAAGGATCTTTTAAAAGAAAGAGAAATTCCAATGGAAAGGGATCTTCTAAGAAGAAAGACATATCTCAAGTGCAATGCTTTAGATGTGATCAATATGGGCACTATGCAATGAAGTGCCCTGACAGATCAAAACAACAAGCATCATTTGCTAAAGTAGGAAACCCAAATTCAGACCATGATTATGAGAAATTTGTATTCTATTCAGCCTTAACAAGTCAAGTATCTAACAATATCAACAATTGGGTGATTGATAGTGGCTCTTCAAGGCACATCACAGGGTTTAGAGAACACTTAGACACTATGACTGAAGAATCTAATGAAGAAGTAACAATTGGGGATGATTCTGCACATCAAGTAAAAGGGATTGGAACTTGCTCCATCACATTGAAATCTGGTCTCTCCCTTCAACTCACTAGAGTTTTATTCGTACCTGGAATAAAGAGGAATCTAATATCCATCTCTGCTCTTGAAGACAATGGATATAGGGTTACATTTATGGATGGGAAAGTTCTGGCATGGCCTAAGAACTCAACTATAAAGAAAGCTCTAAACATAGGTGTAAGACAAGGTTATCTTTATAAACTATGCACTGAAGTCAAGCAAGCCCTTACCCTTGATACTTCTGATTCAAATGAAATTTGGCATAGAAGATTAGGACACCTTCATTTCTGTGCCCTACCTTCCGTAGAAAAACTTGTAACAGGATTACCTAAGTTAAAACCTATTCATGAAGGAACTTGTAAAGGTTGTGCCCTAGGTAAGAATACAAAGGGATCTTTTCACACTAGCTTGAGCAAAACCCAAAATGTATTAGAATTGGTGCACTCTGATTTATGTGGACCCATGTCTGTACCCTCCAAGGCAGGCTTCCTATACTATGTCATATTTATAGATGACTTCTCTAGGAAGACTTGGATTTACTTTCTTAAGTGTAAAGAGTCAATAGAAATCCTTAAAAGGTTCAAGGAGTTCAAAGCTCTTACTGAAAACTTCTCTGGGAAGAAAATAAAAATCTTAAGGACAGACAATGGGAAAGAATATACCTCTAAAATCTTTAAGGAATTTTGCATGAATGTTGGGATTAAGAGGGAGTTTACAGTAGCCTACAACCCTCAACAAAATGGGGTTGTTGAAAGGAAAAATAGAACCATTGTAGAAGCTGCAAAAGCAATGTTACTTGACCAGAACATTGAAACCTCTTTCTGGGCAGAATCCTCTAGGACTGATGCTGTCTATATTCAAAATAGATGTCCTCATTCTCATCTTGATAACAAAACTCCTGAAGAAGCCTTTACTGGCATAAAACCTGACATTAGTCATTTTAGGATCTTTGGTTGCCCAGTCTATATTCATGTGCCCAAAGAGAAGAGATTCAAACTAGAACCTTCCGGAAAGAAAGGGATATTTATGGGATATAGTGAAACCTCCAAAGCTTACAGGATTTTCATACTCGAGCAGGAACAAATTGAATTGAGCAGAGATGTCATCTTTGAAGAAGACATTGCATTCAAAAGGGCAAGAAGTTCAAATGAGATAGAAACTTATTCACCTAGAATCTTATACGAGGATTCTACCCATGAGACTGAGAGGGAGCATCCTGAGGAAGTGCCACATGAAATTCCTTCTACTTCAGATGAGAATACAAATGTCAACGACAGAAAGAGGCCACTTTGGGCTAGAAAGATGATCAAAGAAGCCGAGGATCATGCAGCACCCAAAGGAACATTCAGGGAAAGTAAAAGACCCAGAAGGTTCTCTAGCTATGTTGCTCTAATGAATAAACATCATAAATTCAGAACCCTCCAGTGTCTCAGAAGCCTTCAGACATCAAGTATGGAAGGATTCAATGACAGAAGAGTATCGGTCCATTCTAAAAAATGATGTATGGGATATAGTGCCTAGACCAAAAGGGAAATCTGTTGTCTCTTCTAAATGGCTCTTCAAAATCAAACATGTTGCTGATGGAAGTATAGAAAAATACAAGGCACGTTTTGTGGCAAGAGGTTTCTCACAGAAGGAAGGCATTGATTATGAAGAAACATTTGCACCTGTTGCCCGTTACACATCTGTGAGAGTTGTGATAGCCATTGCAGCAGTTAAAGGCTGGAAGATTCACCAAATGGATGTAAAAACTGCCTTCCTAAATGGAACCATTGAAGAGGAAGTCTATCTAGAACAGCCCGAAGGTTTTGTGATACATAAACCTGACTCACATGTATGCAGACTAAAGAAAGCACTGTATGGACTTAAACAGGCTCCCAGGGCTTGGTATGAAAGAATTGACAGCTACCTCTTGGGACTGGGATTCTCCAAGAATGATGCAGACCCTAATCTTTACTTGAAGGTAATTAAAGGTGATATGTTGATAATTATTTTATATGTTGATGACCTACTGATAACAGGAGAAGATCATCTCATTGCTCAAGGAAAGAAGGATCTAACTTCAGAATTTGACATGAAAGACTTGGGCATTTTACACTACTTTCTAGGTTTGGAAGTCTGGCATAAACCAGATGGCATCATACTAAACCAAGGAAAGTATACCATTGATATTCTGAAGAGATTTGGAATGTTGGATTGTAGACCCATGTCTACACCTATGGAAACCAATCTTCACAAACTCAAAGAAGCAGCTACAGAGTCCAAGTGTGCAGATTCAACCCTATATAGACAAATGATTGGATCATTGATGTACCTGGTTAACACTAGACCTGATATTTGCTATGCAATGAATGCTCTAAGCCAGTTCATGTGTGAGCCAAAGGAAATTCACCTTATGGCTGTGAAACATATTATGAGATATCTTCAAGGCACTATTGGATATGGTCTTCTTTACAAAAATAATCAACTAGATCTACATGGATTCTTTGATTCAGATTGGGCCGGAAGTGTAACCGATCGGAAAAGCACATCAGGATGTTGCTTTAGTTTGGGATCAGCTATGATCTCTTGGATCTGCAGAAAACAGTCTTCAGTTGCACAGAGCTCAACAGAAGCTGAATACATTGCAGCCTCTATGGGAGCAAGAGAAGCAGTTTGGCTTCGTAAATTGCTTGTGGGACTCTTTGGTGAGCCCTTGAATCCTACGATTAATCATTGTGATAATCAGAGTTGCATCAAACTCTCTATAAATCCTATCTTCCATGATAGATCTAAGCACATTGAGATCCCTTATCATTATGTAAGAGATATGGTAGAAAGGAAAGTAATCCAGTTGGAGTATGTTAGTACAAATGATCAAACTGCAGACATTCTCACCAAGCCTCTCTCCCGAATCAAGGTAGAGCACTTCAGGAAGAAACTTGGTATGGTTGAAATGTAATTTGATATTTATGTCTGAAATTCAAATTGTTTATAAGTTGTACTAATATATAAAGATGTTTAATGTGTAAACTCTTTTGTCATGTGTGTGACTCCATGACCTTATGGGCCTTCTCCCCTGTGTACATTATTGAAAGGTGACGATCTTTCTAATAATGAACACTTGTATTTGTCATTGTAAAGTGACGACTCTACAATGATGAGTTGAACTGTCATGATAGATATCATGTGTCTTGATATCTGTGGACATGTCATGATAGTATCTCTTGGACACTTTTGATGAATATCATGGGACTTGATATCATTTGAAGATCATTGTGATCCTTAAGAGATAATCATGGTGGATAATTATATATCCGTGGATATGCCATGAATTATGGTAGACATCATGTGACTTGATGGCAGTGCACATACCATAATGAAGATGTGTTATGAAGAATGTCATGTGACTTGACAATATTGAGAAAACATATCATATCTTCGATATCACGTGTGAAGGTGATATCTCCACTTATTTGATTTGAAATATCTTCCCTAGCTAAGAGGGAGTGTTAACGGGATATAGCTTCGGTCAGATATAAATGATGATTGCTAAATAGCATCATCATCATTTGTATGTGATCGAATTTAATCCTTAAACATATTTCTGGAAAATAAGTAAAATCGAATCTATATGCATGCATAAATTCGATATAATAAAATGATGTTCAAATTCTGCATTGAATAAACTCATATAACCATATCCGCCATGTATGAGGGCTTATATATATTAAACTTGTTAAACCGAGTGTTAGTCGGTTGACTTTGATACCCACGTGCCCAAAGGGACACGTCCCATGAGCGGACGTGTCTCCACTTGTGGAGACACGTCCTCTCATGAGACGCATCCCTTAGAGGTGAGTCTCCAAAAGGTATTTATCATTGTTCCTTCATTGATATGCAGTTATCGAAATCATTAATGTTCTGCAATCAGCACATTCTGCACCAGTAAAATAAAATCCGTCTTAGAATACAAAGTAGAATTCTTACACTTAGAATTTCCTTAGTTTTAGGCTCCTTGTCTGATCAAATTTGGTTACAATTACAGTGATAATCACTACAATGCTGAGATTTATGTCTATGGAATCACTTAAATGCTGAAATACACTCCCCTAGAACATTTCAATGAAATCTGGAAATGAAACTATGCTCAAAACAACTGCACAATGAAAGCAAGACACAGTGAACACAATAGACACGGTATTCACCTGCAGAACCCCCAATTTGGGAGGAAAAACCCAGTTTGATAAGTGTGAAATAGCAGTTCTATCCGTTATATTGCTATTCAACAAAGACCAGTTCAATCCATTATATTGATATTCAATCAGTACAAGGAGGATTACCATGTAATTACTGTTTGTATCCCTCCTGTCTGCTCATGAATTGAACTGGGAGTTTGTTTTGTGTTTGTGACTAGTGATCCATAGTCCCCATTCTTCCAGCAACCAATTTCCATCCTCCTTTTCTCTTTTTAATGAATGTTGGCCTCTTTACTCCTGTGCACAGGAGTAGCCCAGCTATCCTCAGCATCTCAAAAGTCATGGTGTTTCAGTTCCCCTTCTTCACCGAATTCATGTTGTAAAACTGCCACTCTTTGATAGAATCTGTTGTCAAATACGAAACTGCCCCAACACTTTTGTGACCACTCCGCCAATTCCATGACTGCCACTATATTATAGAACCACTCTGGACATTAAATTTTTGTTCACTGTCACTTTTGAAAATGCCTCTAGAGAGAACTGGTGGTTTCATCCATTGTTAACAGTGAATACCTGCACTTGTCCAAATTTTGAAACACATACTTTTATACATGCTACAGACCTTCTGGATCCTTTTAGATCATGCCTACCTTCATAGAGAGACTTTTGGTCTCTCTAAAGCTTATCGGAAGATTAGATGAGGAAACAATGTCCTAAATTCCTAATCATCTCTTTGGAGCAGAAATTTAAAAATCCCCTAAAAACTTGCTAACATGTAAGTTTCCATGAGATTAATCAGCTCTTGAGTCACTCCCACAAAATCTTGGGAGGCAAACTTTTGCAAGTGAAACACTCACCGAGAATTTGCATGTCTGATCTGAAACTGCACCAATGCATCTCTTTTCAAATCACAACTGGTTCTACCATGCAAATGTTTGATATTTTGGTTGTATCCCAAAATCATGTTTGTATATGACAGTGTTCCACGGGGACGTGTCCCCCCCCCCAAAAAGCCCCGTGTTTCCTAGACAAGGACATCTCGAAGACTTGGGGGGGGGATGTCCCCCCACCAGCCCACCACTAGCACCACCATCCCACCCATATTGTCGCTGTCTCCAAGATGCCACTAGGACTTCGAGGATGTTGGGGTGTCCTCAAGACGTAGGGGACTCCTAGTTGTCTCCAAGATGTATAGTTCTTATACATCTTTTTATAACTATTTTTTCAAGTACTATATGTATTTCAGCACCCTGCCGCAACAAACCCCTCCCCCCCCCCTCCCGCCAAACCGCCCCCAAACTTAGACCTCACATCCCCGAAATGCATCCCCTGTCATCCCCATCCCTAAAACCCCGTGGAACACTGGTATAAGCAAATGCCCTCATAACTGCAAATAAAACAACCCTTGTGATTGCAAATTAAAAAAAACTCACAACTGCACTTTCAAAAGCTCCTTGAAACTGCAAATTGAAAAAAAAAAACACCTTGCATCCACAAATTAAAAAAAAACATTATTTTAGTCGCAATTGCATGTTTCCACCATGCATTTGGCTTTGTGCTTGGTGGAAATTTTCAGTGATTTAGGTTTTTTTTATTGCAACTTGATTTGTGTACGTAATTGGCGTTTGATTGTAAGAGATAAACCATAAGTTACAAAAATTAAATTATTACGTGAATTGGAATTTTCTATGGTTTAGGTTTTGTACTTGTTTTAAAAAAAACTTGAGCATACCTTTTGTGCTTTGGGTTTAATGTTAAAAATTTTTGCCAAGTCAGCAAGTCCAAGACAAATTTGGGACTGCCAAGTTTTGTCAAGTCACAAGTTTCTAAACCATGCTTTGGAGTACCAACAAGCTTGATCAATGGTTTGTCAACTGAGTCCCACTTGCCAAGACTCATGAACCCCCTTCTTGTCTCTTCTACTTACTCTGAATTACCACATCCTCAGGAAGTACTACTCATCTATCATAAACTGTATCTTCCACCAAAGGTAGCACCAACTCAGCTTCAACCAACATGGATGGCTCATATAGTTGGAGATATTTACCATTGAACACTAAGAAGAGTTTCATGAAAAGAGGGAGATCCAACTTGAATGCATTCTACCCAACTACTTCTAAGATGGTATATGGCTTATACCTAAAAGGCTTAGTTTTCTTAGCTTTGTCCTTGCATCCATTCTTTACCTAGAGACAGCCATACCTTGTCTCCAACTTTGAGGCCAGACTCTACATGATACTGAACATGTCTCTCCTTGTATTTCAATTGAGTCTTCTCTAGTTGCATCTTCACCTTGAGTTGGATCGCACAGATCCTCTTAATGAATTTTGTTGCTTTTGTCCTCTTTGAGTCCAATCCTCCTTGCTCAACCTACTGCTCAGGTGCAATGTTGATTGGATTAGTTGGTATATATCCCAAATATGCCTCAAATAGTGACTGCTCTATTGAGGAATGAATTGTCTTGTTGTATGAGTGCTGGATATAGGGTGAAGACACATCCCAAGCCTTCAACATCCTATCGTGACAACCAAATATGAGCTGTACCAACATCCTATTCACCACCTCTGTTTGTCCATCTGATTGGGGATGAAAGGAAGCACTCTATGAAGTTTAGTAGCCATCTTCTCCTACATGGTGAACCAAAATTTACTCACAAAATGAGCATCTCTGTCTAAAACAATCAATCTTGGTAGCCCATAGTGCACCCACACTTCCGTAAAGACTAAATCTGCTATCTTTTTTTGGTATACTTTTCTTGCAAGGGTATAACTTGTTGAAACTATCCACAACAACAAATAAATAACCATACCCATGTTTGTTGATTGGTAACTCACTCATGAAATCCATGGAAGCACTTTCCCACAATCTGGTAGGCACTAGAAGAGGCTATACAATCCTTCTTTTTGCATATTGGATTTGCAAGTGCAGCAGAACTTGCATCCTCAAATAAACTTTGCTACTTATATTGACTTTCTAGGCCAATGCCAAAATGACCTGCCAATTTCAAGGTATGTGCCTCCATCATAAGTAGAATACATTCTACCTTTGGCACACACAACTTGGCCACCCTATAGAGTAATCCTTCCTTGAGGTAGAAATCATCTCCTTGTTTTTGAAGCTATTTGTACTTCTCCCCAAAATCTACATCTTCTTGATACTTTTCTTCATAAGCTTCTCTAGTGAATGGCTCTAACTATGTGATTGTAGTAACAACTGGTATGGTCTTTGAAATAGGTAGTCTAGAGAACACATCTGCCACAACATTTGTACTTCCCTTCTTGTACTTGATCACCAACTGAAATTGGTACTTGTTGCAACTTATTTTGAGCCTGCAATTATTGTAAAGGCTTCTGGTCCACATGTATAATTGTCTCTTTGCCAAGTAAATAGTGTCTCCATTTCTTGATTGCCCTTACTAATGCATAAAGCTCCCTATCATATACTGCATTTTCCCTATTGAAGACCTTTGAATGGTAGATACCAACTTACTGCCTTGTAACAAGATGGCTCCCATGGCATACTCACTAGCTTCTGCCTCAACCTCAAAGGGCAGCTGCAAATTAGGTAAGGCCAATGCCAGAGCATTGCAAATGTTATCCTTCAACATTTCAAGAGCTTTATCTGTTTGCACTAATCCAATGAAAGTGCTTACCCAATGCTGCAATTTTTGTAGAGAAGCAGCTATGGAAGAGAAGGCCAGGAAAAACTCACATATATTATGTAGTGCCTACGAAACTCCTTGTTCCTATGGCACTCCTTGACGTGCGCCTACTTTTGATAGCCTCCAATTTTGTGGGATCTACTCTGAACTCACCTCCACCAACCATACAGCCTAAATATGTAAAAGATGTTTTTGCCACTCACATTTTATTAAATCACACAAGATATGTTTCCCTTTTAATACTTCCAAAACCTATATAAAATGCATCACATGCTATCCCATGTTGCACTAGAGATTAATATGTCATCTAGATACACTATAACGCATGTATCTATTAACTTTCTCAATACATCATTCATTAGAAACATAAATGTGTACAATGATTTAGATAAACCAAAAGGAAGAACAAGCCATTATTACAATCCTTGTTTGATCCAAAAGGTGGTTTTCCATGTATCCTCCTCCATTCTAAATTTGATAATAACTTGATTTTAGATCCAATTTTATTTGGTATGTTGTGATTGGTTCAACAAATCATTTATCCTTGGGAGAGGATATTGGTTCTTGATAGCGATCTTGCCGAGAGCATGGTAATCTATGCACATTCTCCAAGAGTTATCCTTCCACCTTCCCATCACTATGGGTGATCCACATGGTGATGTTGCGACGTATGACACCTTGTTCTAACAACTCTTGAATTTGCTTTACTTCATTGCTTTCCATCAATGATTGCTGACACAATCCTATATTTGATAGAGAAGATTTGGGAAGTAGATGACTCTCATGCTCTACCTCTCTTATAGGAGGTTACCACTTAGGTTCACAAAATATCTCCTATCAAATAATGCCAACAATTCTTCTAACCCCTCAGCCTTCTTGCTGCTATGAGACATAGAAGAAATCCCAATTTCCTCTTTTTGTTTATCTTTCTGAAGCAAATGACAAAACTGTTTGGTTTCTTGTTTAAGACTTTAAGTGCTTGATTGAAACTTACTATGGCAATATGAGCCCTACTTTGGTGTCCCTTGATAATGTACTCATCTCCACCCTTGACCCATTAATTCTCATTACCCCTTCTTGTGAATATAGCATATCAAACATACAAATACAGACTCCGCACAACATCAAATGCATCAAGTGAAATCACATCTGTTTCTACTTCATCTATGTATTTAGTATTAATACCTGGATTTCTAAGCCCTTTGTAGCCCAATAACAGATAAAGCTGAGGATGATCATACCTTTTCAGACCAAGCTTTCTTACCATATCAGCCGAAAATAAATTGCATTGAAAACCAGGGTCTATAAGTGCTCTTGATGTTGTTTTCTTCACTTGGAGTTTGAGAATGAAAAATGGTTCATTGCTTCTTGTTCTTGTTCACTCATGAGAGTCCTTGTGGTCATGCATCTCAATTTTTCATCAATATCTGAACTGTCCTCTATTTCCACTTCATCTCTAATGGTAGCCATGGACTCTTAGAGTCCAACTCAGGCTTACTCTTAGGGTGTAACTTGGGATGTAGCCTCAAACATTTATTTTCAGTGTGACATCAATTTTACAATGAAAATAATGACTCTTTGGGTCTTTATAATCGAGGACAGCAGTGTTAATTTTCTTACCTTTCCATTTCTCAAATGGTTTGCCCTTTTTCTCCTTGGGCTGTTCTTTGTCTTGTTGTTGGCCCTTTTCCAAAGCTTCTCCTCCCACCTATCTTCTTCTCATCATTCATCTAGTGAGTCAACACGCAAGCCTCATCCAAATTAGCTGGCTTGGCAATAATGACCTTCCTTCTTAGGTTTGTACGTAATCCTCCAAGATACTTGGTAAGGATATCTTTGACCACTTGCTCAACTAAGGTAGAGCCATTTTATTTTCTTATCTGTTGCATGACTGATTGGATAAAAAAAATCATCCTCAGAAGATCTTTAAAGTCTGCCTGACTATATGTTACTAGTTTCTTCTTCTTCTCACATGAAAAATAACTCTTACCACCATGCAAGAGCATGTCCAGTCATTTTCAAACGAGCAAAGCATAGTTTTTATGCTCCGTTGACATTGTGGACACTAAAGTACACCTCTATCTACTTGATCCAAGCATCCAGAATTTCTAAATTAACTTGATCTTCAAAGGTCTTAACATCTACCTTGATTTCAACTTAAAATGAGGCAGTTCTAATTCTTACATTAGGCTCTCCTTCCCAGATGCAATCATTGCCACCCTTTTCTCCTTCCCCATCATCTCCAATCTTGAACTTCTTTGCCAAATCTCGAACTAGGACATTGGAAGCTGATTAATCCTGGGCCATTTGGGCTTGTTGTCTGGCCATTTGCTCTTGTTGTTGAGTTATTCATTGCTGATGCTTCACACCTACTCTACATGACTCTCCAAGGCTGAAAGTTGAAACTCTTGTATTCAAATCATCCATTCTGATTTCTCAGTTGCAACGGCATATTCCTATCTCTAAATTATTTGGGATCAAATTTCCTTTACTTGGAGACCATGTCACAGTCATACAAATCCACTTCCACTAATTCCCCATGAATCTAAAACTTCTTTGATACCAAAATGATCCATAATTGCTAAAAATGCTGACATTTATGGCTACGAAATAACTTAAATACTGAAATTTACTGCTAAAAAAAGGAATATTCCAATGAAAACAGGAAATGAAACTATGCTTAAAACAACTGGAAAATGAAAGCAAAACACAATGAACACAATACACACAGTTTTCACCTGGTAAACACCAATTTGGAAGGAAAAACCCAATTTGATACATGCCAATTAGCAGTCATATTTGTTATATTACTATTCAATCAATACAAGAAGAAGGATTACAAAGTAATTACTACTCCTATCCTTCCTGTCTGCTCACGAATCAAACTAAGGGTTCCTTCTGTGTTTGTGACTAGTGCACTGTGCTCCTCACTCTTCCAACAGCCAATCTTTTACCTCCACTTCTCTTTTTAATGAATGTTGGCCTTTAATCCCATGCACTAGAGTACCCCAACCATCCTTAGCATCTCAAAAGTCATGGCATTTCAGTTTCCCTTCTTTTCCGAGTTTGAATTGTGATACTACCATTTTTCAACTGAAACCGCCTATTGTTGAATCCGAAGTTGCCCCAGCCCTTCGGTACCCACACCATCAATTCCATAACCAACACTATTAGTCTATTACAAACCTGAACTGGTGGTTATATTCTCATCCACTGTCATTTTTGAATCTGTCTCCTAAGAGAACCAGCGGTTTTATCTGTTGTCAAATTGCAAGTACCTGCAACCATTCAAATTTTGAAACAAACACTTTTATTCATGCTATAGACCTTTGGGATCCTTTTTGAGTCTCACTCTCATGTAGAGGATGATATCCTTCATCTTTGTTGTATTCATCATTACATGTTTTGTATGGGAATCGAAATGGTTCTATGCTTTTTCTGTCTTTAGTTGTGCTTGAATCACTCTTAAAATCCTTTGAATTTATAGGCCAATGCCTGATGGCCATGGTAGAGAAGAACGACAGTGATATTAAATAAAGATAAATTGTTTTATTTTGGAGCTGTAAGTATTGTTTGTAATTTAAAATTTCACCACAATTTGTACTTACAAGATATGAAAAACTGCATTACCCACAATGAACAATTTATCTGTGGCCCAACTTGCATTGGCGCATATTTCCATTCAATTGCTTTATCAGTGGCAGTAATTCCCTCCACATGGATAAATTCTGTCAAATATATTAGCAGATCATTATCTAACAATACAAAAACTTATCTTCGCAATGTTCTATCCATTCACCTATCCTATGAATCTTTTTTACTGTGAATCAGTGATTACAGATGGTAAGATTTTGCAACCTTAAAAACATTTTGGTACAACTGCAACATTTTATATTATCAACAGAATTTGGGTACCTAAATCACTTTGGGGTATTTTTCAAAGTTTTGGGTATCCAATTTTCTAAGAGATTATTCTTTATTAGTGAATGGAGTGAAATTGAGCTGCAATCCACAAAAATGGTTTTGATGAAAGAGCAGTGATGGAGCAATGTACCTCAGTTCTTGCCTCATCCAAATAGATTCCATGAAGCTTCAAGATCCCAAAGACTGGATATTATTTCTAGGAGACAATGGAATACTAGAGGAAGAAGCCCTTCCCGTGATCATGCCCTCAATATCCGCATTACTTCGGATTTGACATGAGGGCTGAGAAGGCACCTTTGAGCCTATTTGACAGTGTAGACTAGAGAATCTTCATGAAGATTTTGGAGCAATTTGGATTTAGCTTGTACTGGAGAGAGCTAATTTATGAGTGCATTTCTACCCTCAATACTCTATCTTGGTGAATGGTAGTCCAGAAGGCTTATTTGCCCCTACAAGCGAAATGAAAATCAGACAAGGCAATCCTTTGTTGCCATATCTTTTTATCATTATGGCCAAAGCCTTTGGCAAGTGCATAACTACTACAAAGGCAGAAGGAAATTGGAAGGGCATTCATGCCACAAAAGACTTTGAAGCCTTTTCTCATCTGCAACTTGTAGACGACACAATTTTATTCAGGGAAGCTAGTTTGTGTAAAGCAAAGTCCATCAGAGACATACTGAACTCCTTCTCTACAGCCCCGAGGTAACAAATAAGTGAGTCCAAATCAAAAATCTTGATTTTTTAACTATTTCCCCAAAAATCCCACAACAAATTGCAGGCGTGTTGGACTTCATACATGGATCACTTCCTTCCCACTGTTGGTCTGTGGAGCTTGATCAAACTTTGGAGTTAAGATTTTTGCCTCTTTGCCCAGCACAGTTTCCCCCCAAATTAATTAATGGGGAGTGCAGGGGGGCAAGTTACAATTATAATTCTGTTGAAAAACCAACTCATAACTGCCCGAAACAGTTAATATTTTCTTGCTACGGATGAAAGTTAAAAACTGGAAGAAAAAACAGCGTGTGGAATTGGAACAGTTGCGGCATAAAGTTTGGATTGCACGCAGAAAGGCGTGCGCAGAAGAAGACAGAATGTCGCAGTGCTGAGAAAACGAACACGCAGCAAAGCGCATGGAAGTGATCACTAGTTTGAGGTAAAGTGAACACGCAGCAGCACGTGAGGAAATTCTGAGCACATTTTGAAGTTGTACGTTGCAGCATATTGCTGCAGGTTATTTGAAATTTGTTTATTGCTAGAAGTTTAATAAAATTGGACTGCTGTTGTTTGTGGATGTAGACCAAAGGGTGAACCGTGTAAAATTTATTGTCTTGTGCCTTTGTGAATTCGTTCCTCTATTCTGTGAATTTCATTTCTCTATTCTGTCATTTAATTCTGCATAATAATTGGTAATTTAACTCTTCTATTCTGCAGGAAAATCCTAACACCCACTACCTTGGTATCCCAAAGTTTGTAGATGCTTGCAAGGTAGCTCTCAAAATCTCCCTAATTGAGTAATTTCAAAGCAAGATTAGCTTCATGGAGAGGCACATGGCTGAGTTTCACCAAAAGGATCACAATGATCAAATCAACCTTATCTGCATTCCTAAACTATCTCTTCTTCGTTCTCAAAGCATTGAGAGGAATCTTAGAGGTAATCAACCAAACAATGAAGGACTTCCTTTGGCAAGGCACTACAGTTAAGAAAAAGTTAACCTCGATTGCTTCAAATAAGATTTGCCTTAAGCAAATGGTGGGGTTGGGCTCAGAAATACGCATCTTCACAACATGGCATGGAATATTTATGGAAATAAGTACTCAATATGGGGTAGATTCATGAGGAAGAAGTATTTGGGCTCCATTGACGACATTTAAATATTCACCACCCAAAATCCAACCTCGAGATCACATGTATGGAATTTCATCTTGAATTGTACACATTATCATAGACCATCTCTACTAGGAAGTCAACAATGGCAAGAAAGTTGATATCTAGGAGGATTCTTGGAACTGGCACCAACCTCTGAAAGACAGGGCAGACTTATCCAAACTCAAGGAGTCCCTTATCAGACAATTGGGAACTAAAGTGGCAGATTGTGTGAGCACAACCAATGTTGATGGTATCAAGATGCATAAGTGGAAGGCCATACCTCATGATGCAAGTCCCCCAGACCAATTAGCCACACTTTATTCCATTCTTAGTCAGCCCCAATTACACCTAAGTGAGAAAGATTATGAAATCAAATGGATTTTCTCCAACAATGAATCATACACTATCAAAATAGGATATGAATATACAATAGCTGGTCCCAAAGATCCAAACCAGCCAACAATCAAATGTTGGCATAAAGACTATCTGTCCAACGCTGCTTTGCCTGGGTGACCTTTAAGATTTAAGTGCTAACAAGGGATAGACTCCAAAAAAATTAGTTCCTTGGGCCCATTCTAGCACCCTTTGTGCTTGAAGGGCAATGAGACCAATGAACATGTTCCTTTACTCAAAAATGTTGGAACTAGCTAATCAACAAACTAAAAGGCCATATCTCTTTCCCAAAAAGTAAAAACTCTATTGCAACTTTTCAAAGATTGGCCTTGGGGCAAACCCAATGCAATATTTCCATGCTTATGGAACACTAGTCCTTCCTTATTGATTTAGACTGTTTGGAAGGAACACAATCAAAGAATTTTCCAAGGGAAAGAATGTGGTTGGATACTATCATCTCTAAATTGGAAATTGCCATTATAGAAGTAATGATGAGTAGAGTCTTCTCCAAATCATTGAGAAAGTGTACACTTTCTTCTGTTAATGTTCGGTAGCTGCAGGAGGTATCTTCTAACTGCAGAAGAATCTTCTTAATTGGCGTAACTGTTATGCATGAGAATCTTCCTTAAATAAGTCATAACTGACATGCAATGGAATATTCGGACTGTCATGCAAAAGAATATTTGTTTGTTTGTCTTAAATAGTTGCATGGAATATATTTGTAACGCCTACTTAAAATAGGCAATTGTAATGCTACTGGTGCGTCCTCTTTTGCATGCAAAAGAAACCTTTTCCTTGTTTATAAAAGAAATGTCAATTCCTTATTTGGGTTTGGAATTCTTGCTTAAGTCAAGGTGTGCTTTCAAGGAGAAGTTCGCCATCTACAGCAGGTGTTTGAAAAGAGCAGATTGATAGTAAGGAAGATATCAGAGTTCTTTTGGATGCATGTATCTATGTGAGATACTATTCTTCTGTGAGTCAAGTTGTAAACTGTTTTGCTGCTACTTCATCTAATATAAGAGAGTACATTTGTGGCTGGGTTTTTCTCCCTCGAGAAGGAGGGTTTTCCCAGGATAATTTCTGTGTTCTTTTGTTCTTTGTGTTCATTTTCTGTTTGCTTTCATTTCTGGTTCTAAATTCAACATGGTATCAAAGCAGGTCTAAAGAAAAGATCCAGAACCAAAACTCTTAAGCTTTGAAATATTTTTCTTGCTTGTCTTCTTGTTTGGTTATTTCAAGTTCTTCCTACAATGGTGAATGGACTCAAAGTTGAGGACAGGCTGGATGGTACATCCAACTTTACTTCATGGAAATTCAGAATTTTAATTGCTCTTGAAGAAAATGACCTTCTCAACTTCGTGAAGTCTGATGTAGATGACCCTGCTGATGACACTGAGAAAGTTCAGTGGAGGAAGAACCATATTATGTCAAAGAAGATATTGATTGATTCTGTTAAGGATCATTTGGTACCTGTCATTTCCAAGCTAAACTCAACTAAAGAGATGTTTGAGAGTCTTCAAAGTTTGTATGAATTCAACAACACTAGTAGAGCTCTAGCGTTGAGGCGTCAACTCTTTCATATTAAAATGGCTAGAGGAGAATCTGTTGTATCCTTCTTCATGAAAATTTCAGAATTGAAGGATCAGCTAAATGCTATTGGAAATTCTATTGAAGACAAAGACCTGGTTATGTTGGCCATGAATGGCCTTCCTCACTCTTGGGAATCCTTCATTCAAGGAATTAGTGGGAGAGATGAACTTCCTAAGTTTGATAGATTGAGAGCTGACTGCATTCAGGAAGAATGCAGACTAGAGACTAGAGGCAATGTTCGTAAAACTCTTCATGAAGATGATCATGTACTTGCTGCTCATTCTTCTAAAGGAAAGAAAGGTAACTCCAAAAGTTTCAGAGATAAGAATTTTGTTTCAGCCCCTGATTTCAAGAAAAAGAAGAAGAATCTTTCTAGGATTCAGTGTTTCAGATGTGACAAATTCGGCCACTATGCTAGAGATTGTCTTTCTAGACCCAAGCATCAAGTGGCTGCTTCAAATGTTGAAAACTCTTCTCCTCAAAGAGAGTCAAGTGAAAATTCAGAGGGGTTCTTATTTATTTCTGCTCTTTCTAGCAATGTTCCTACTGACTGTGATTCATGGCTTATTGATAGTGGAGCCTCTCGACACATCACTGGTTATCGTAAACACCTCTCTAATTTGAAAGAAAAAGATTCTCATCTTCAAGTTATTATTGGTGATGATGCTTGCTATTCTGTGAAGGGTGTTGGTTCTACATCTTTTCAGTTAGTCTCCAGAATTCCTCTTCATCTAAGTAATGTTCTTTTTGTTCCTGGTATTAAGAGGAATCTGATTTCTATTTCAGCACTGGAAGACAAGGGTTTTCATGTTGCTTTTGTTGAAGGCAAAGTTCTTGCATGGAAGAAGAACACCAGCATTCAGACAGCTCGTGAGATTGGAGTTCGTCATGACAGTCTTTACAAACTTTCAGCTCATCCTATCCTTGCATTAGCTCATGTTTCTCTAAGTTCAAGCGAGTTGTGGCATAAAAGATTTGGTCACCTAAATTTCAGAACCTTGTCTTCTATGGAGAAGGTGGTAGTTGGTCTTCCAAAGCTAAACCAAGATCATGAGGGTGTCTACAAAGGGTGTGCTCTAGGTAAGAACATTAAAAGTACTTTTCACGGCAGTGAAAGTAGAGCAAAGGATATCCTAGAGTTGATTCATTCTGATTTGTGTGGCCCTATGACCGTTGCTTCTCTTAGTGGTTTTTGGTATTATGTTACTTTCATTGATGACTTCTCTCGTAAGACATGGATTTATTTTCTTAAATCTAAAGAATTTGATGAGGTGCTGTCCAGATTTAAAGAATTTAAAGCTCTTGTTGAAAATTTGTCTAACAAGAAGATAAAGGTTTTAAGATCTGATAATGGGGGTGAATATGTCTCTGGTATATTTCAAAAATTTTGTGTTGAAGCTGGGATTAAGAGGGAGTTTTGTGTCCCTTATAATCCTCAACAAAACGGTGTAGCTGAAAGAAAGAACAGAACTATTGTTGAGGCAGCGAAGGCTATGATTCATGATCAAAGTCTTCAATCACTTTTATGGGCAGAAGCTTGCAAGACAGCTGTATATATTCAAAATCGGAGTCCTCATCAAATCTTAGTCAATATGACACCAGAAGAAGCTTTCTCAGGTTCTAAACCAAATATCAGTCATCTCAAAATTTTTGGATGTCCAGTCTACATTCATGTTCCAAAAGAGAAAAGGTCTAAGTTAGAACCCTCAGGAAAGAAAGGCATCTTTGTTGGTTATAGTGAATCATCAAAAGCATACAAGATTTATATTCCAGGTCAAAAGCAGATTGAAATCAGCAGAGATGTCTCTTTTGAAGAAGATGTAGCTTGCAAGAGATCTAAAGAATCTAATATGGAAATTGATAGAGAAGATTTTGAACCTTCTCAAGACATGGAGATGGCTGTTCCGGATTCCCCTTCTGAGATTAGAGGGAGATTACAGAATTAGAAGACTCCACTGATCCTGTTGATCCAGTTGATCCTATAGATACTTCTGCTGGTCCAAGTAATGCTTCAGCTGATAAGAAGAGACCTTTTTGGGCCAGGCATACTATGCAAGAGGCTGAAAAATTTGCAGCTCCTCGTGGCACTTTCAGAGAGAGTAAAAGACCTCATAAGTTTGCAGGATATGTAGCCTTGATGAGTCATATTATAGCATCCGAGCCTTCTAGTTTTGAAGAGGCTTCAGCTCAGCAAGTGTGGAAGGATGCCATGATTGAAGAGTATCAATCCATCATCAAGAATGATGTCTGGGACATTGTTCCCAGGCCCAAAGGTAAATCTGTTGTTTCTTCTAAGTGGCTGTTCAAAATTAAACATGCAGCTGATGGGAGTGTAGAAAAATATAAAGCTAGATTTGTAGCTAGAGGGTTTTCTCAAAAGGAAGGTATAGACTATGAAGAGACTTTTGCACCAGTAGCTCGTTACACTTCTATCAGAACTATCATAGCTGTTGCAGCAGTTAAGGGTTGGAGACTTCATCAAATGGATGTGAAGACGGCATTCTTGAATGGGATAATTGAAGAGGAAGTATACATTGAACAGCCAGAGGGCTTTGTGATTCATGATAAGGAGTCTCATGTGTGCAAGTTGAAAAAGGCCCTGTATGGCCTTAAACAAGCTCCTCGTGCTTGGTATGAGAGAATTGATCACTATTTATTGAGCTTGAGCTTCCTAAAGAATGATGCTGATCCAAATTTATATTTCAAGGTAAGTGATGACAAAGTCTTAATCTTAGTACTTTATGTTGATGACTTGTTCCTCACTGGTGATGATGATCTCATTTTTAAATGTAAGGAGTTATCTTCTGAATTTGAAATGAAAGATCTTGGTCTGTTGCACTACTTCCTTGGGCTTGAGGTATGGCAAAGACCAAATGAGATTATTTTGAGTCAAGGGAAGTTTGCTATTGATATCTTGAAGAGGTTCGGTATGTTAGATTATAAATCAATGATGACTCCTATGGAAGCAAATCTGAAAAAGTTACATGAGGTTGCAGCCACTTCAGATTTAGTTGATCCTACTATGTACAGGCAGTTAATTGGTTCTTTAATGTACCTGGTTAATACTAGGCCTGATATATGTTATGCTGTTAACACTTTAAGTCAGTTCATGTGTGAACCAAGACAAATTCATCTTGTTGCAGCTAAACACATATTGAGATATGTATGTGGCACAATGGGATATGGTCTAAAATATTCTTCTTGTGCAGAATTGAGCTTGCAGGGGTACTCTGATTCAAATTGGGCAGGTTGTGTGCCTGACAGGAAGAGCACTTCAGGATGTTGTTTCAGCCTAGGTTCAGCTATGATTTCTTGGTGCAGCAGGAAACAATCATGTGTTGCTCAGAGTACAGCTGAAGCAGAATATGTTGCAGCTTGTGTGGCTGCAAGAGAAGTTGTGTGGCTTCGCAAATTGCTTGCAGGATTGTTTGGACAGCCTTTGGAACCTACAGTGATTCTTTGTGATAACCAAAGTTGTGTGAAGCTTTCGGTTAATCCTGTTTTTCATGATAGAACCAAGCATGTGGAGATCAAGTATCATTATTTAAGAGATGTGGTTCAAAGGAAAGCAGTTGAACTCAAGTATATTTGCACGGATGAGCAGACAGCTGACATTCTCACCAAGCCACTTCCTAGAGTAAAGTTTTCTTATTTTCGAGATAAGCTTGGTATTGTGGAGAATGTTGCTCTTGCTGAGAGAGAGTCTCAACCTCAGTGACTCTTGCTTCATGTGTTAATGCATTTCTCTCTGCGAGAGATTTGAGGAGATGAGGTATCAGCCCTTGTTAATGCATTTCTCTTTGAGAGAGATTTGAGGTAGCCCTTGTTAATGCATTTCTCTCTGCGAGAGAGATTTGAGGTATCAGCCCTTGTTAATGCATTTCTCTCTGCGAGAGAGATTTGAGGTGAAAGCCCTTTGTTTCATTCTATTGGAGTAGCCATGGTGGACGTCATGATGAGATGACATCACACTTGTGCATGGATATCTGAAAAGATACCTCCCTAGCTAAGAGGGAGTGTTAATGTTCGGTAGTTGCAGGAGGTATCTTCTAACTGCAGAAGAATCTTCTTAATTGGCATAACTGTTATGCATGAGAATCTTCCTTAAATAAGTCATAACTGACATGCAATGGAATATTCAGACTGTCATGCAAAAGAATATTTGTTTGTTTGTCTTAAATAGTTGCATGGAATATATTTGTAACGCCTACTTAAAATAGGCAATGGTAATGCTACTGGTGCGTCCTCTTTTGCATGCAAAAGAAACCTTTTCCTTGTCTATAAAAAAAATGTCAATTCCTTATTTGGGTGTGTGAATTCTTGCTTAAGTCAAAGTGTGCTTTCAAGGAGAAGTTCGCCATCTTCAGCAGGTGTTTGAAAAGAGCAGATTGATAGTAAGGAAGATATCAGAGTTTCTTTTGGATGCATGTATCTATGAGAGATACTATTCTTCTGTGAGCCAAGTTGTAAAACTGTTTTGCTGCTACTTCATCTAATATAAGAGAGTACATTTGTGGCTGGGTTTTTCTCCCTCGTGAAGGAGGGTTTTCCCAGGATAATTTATGTGTTCTTTTGTTCTTTGTGTTCATTTTCTGTTTGCTTTCATTTCTGGTTCTAAATTCAACATCTTCATGGTACACAAATACATTGAAGAATTGGATTAAGCTATCCATTCCTCCTATTCATGGGATCCCAAATCCTCTCATCCCTCAATTGATTGCTCAAAAGTTAAGCAAATTCCACCTCCAAAGGGCACATGGAAATTAAACTTTGATAGCATGTCTTAGAGCAATCCAAGCCCAACAAGTGCAAGGTCCAACAAGTGCAAGGTGTGCCATTCATGATCCTTTGGGAAAATTGATCAAACTAGTGGCCAAAAAATTGAAAATGGGAACAAATAATTAAGCCAAGGCTGAAGCATTGCTTCTTGGATTACAATTGCTCAAATATTGCAACCTCGATAACATTATTATCAAGAGTGATTCGATGGTTGTCACCCTTTGTACAAGTAATAGATATTTGGCAAATTGGAAGATAATGAATAAACTAATGGGGGCTCTGGATGCATTGCACAACATCATTATGTTCTCCATAAACCATTTCTACAAGGGAGGTAATAATTTGGCTGATTACCCCTTCCCAGCCAATGCATTGATCAATAGGAAGAATTAGTCATTGATGATAATATCACAGAGTGGTCGGATCTCCAAAGGGTAGTATGATGAGACATCCAAAGGGTAGTATGTTGAGACAATCATTGCTCAGGATGGAAAGCATTGCCAATTAATTCCGATCACTCGACTTTCAATATGAAATGATTTGAGATTTCATTCATTCACATTCTCGAAGTTCCTCACTCTCCCACCTACATCATGCCCTAGAGCCATCGTTACAATTGGGGTCTTTTGTTAGGCAAATGGCATTTATAGGTGAAGTGACAGCAACCAAAATGAGAAAAAATTTCTTAGTTTAGGAGGATGAAGTAATAGAGGAAATTCTAGGTTTGGATTTTGTCCAAGGGGCTTACCAAGCACCATGTTAATTGTGAAATTTCTTCAATGTTTGTGGACAACATGCTTATGTTAGCATGTGACAAAAAATTACCAAAGCTTTGGGAATATTTTTTATATGGGAGAAATTTAGGGTTGAGTTTGATGAAATTGTTGACAATGCAACAGTGGCGAAACTTTCTTCTCTACTGGTCACCAGATACAAGTTTCACAGTTTGGTGTTGATTAGTATGGTGAGATGCATTGAGAAGAGGCTGCAGGCTTTATCCAAGAGGTGGTAGCCAATCAAAAATCCCTCTCTGTGAACATTGGTAAATCTGCATTCCACCTAGTGCAGGATGTCCTCAAATTACTCCAACCCGCAAAAATCCTCTCCCTTGCAAGAGCATTTTAATATTGCCGAAGCTAAGAAAGAAAATAATTTTCTTGCAAGGCGTGCAGTACTGGCCAAGAAAGAATATGGCACTTACAGCCCCAACTGAAGCGGCTTGTTCTAATTCTCATGGTCATTTCTAGTAAATGTCTTTTGTTCTTGATGCTGCATTGTGATATAGGTCTGTGGTTGGAGAATTTTGTAGAGGCAAGCCCTATGGAATATGGCATAGCAGCCAGTGTCTAGTCTGTACAAGGGAGATATAAATGTATGATCTATGTCTACAGTTTGTTTCAGCTCTTCTATTAAGACTTTGCATCCTTTCCACTCTGCACAGAAGGACTTTTGATGAAATCTTTTTGGATTCTGATATATTAATATAAAGAGAGAGGACCCTAACCCCTCACTTGACTGATAAAAAAAGTATATCAGAATTTGGGTGGCAGCTACCAGCCAAAATTTTCCCAGTTTTTTCCGCAAATTAGATTCATCATGTAGATCAAAGTAATTACAAAACAAACCTGTTTAATGGTTGAAAGACAGTGGAAAGAAAGTAAGAGAAAAAATTTGGATATTTCTGAAGAAAGGTGTGAAACCAAATGTCAATGGTGCCTCTGGCTACTTAATATGGGATGGTTAGGCAGTTATTTTGAATGGTGGCTCTTGATTTCTAGGGTTGAAAAATCCAATAATGAAGGAGAATGGGAGGCACTTATAGCTGGTATTATCTTCATATATAAGGAAGGTTTTCAGGAGTTGGAAGTGGACAGTGACTTGCAAGTTATCATTACTGATCTTCAGAGAGATGGGAGTCCCGATTGGAGGATGAGTTTGTATCTGGAGGAAGCAAAAATGTGGTTAGATAAGTTCCAAGAAGTCAAGTTTTTTCACTGTTTTAGAGAACAATACTCTGTGGCTGATCTCCTTGCCAACTCAATAATACTCTTACAATGGTCATTGAGAGCAAGGATGCTCATGAATGGGATGCTCTAAAGGATTTACTATTGATTAGAAAGGTGAGGTCGATTAATTTTCTATATCTGTGATTTGGCAGCAGTTGGGTTAACAATCATTAATGTTGAAGGATCCTGCATGCTATTGGGCATTTTTTCAAGTGTGCTGGCTTTTAATTCACATGTTGATGGGTATGCAAGTAATCATGAGAAGTTGTGTCTGGGGGCTGCATGGCCTTTTATGGCTTTGTTGATCTGCAATGTTATGGCAGCTGTTTGTTGAGCATTGAGTGGCATTTCTATGGTGCAGTATAGGTGTATTTCATGTCTGGACATGGTGTTCTGGCATTTCTATGGTGCAGGATAGGTGTATTTCATGTCTGGACATGGTGTTCTGGCATTCCAGGACCTGCTTCAGCATGGGTGAGTATCAGACTTTAGGCTTAGTAATATATTCCATTGCCAATCTTCTCAATTCCCCAATCTAGAGAAAACCATCTTGGGGACAGATGGGGTTGGTGACACTGGTCTTTTAAGGTCATGTGCTGCTACTATCTTGGCAGACTTTTGTATCAAAATAGATGAGGTGGTGAAGACTGTGGAGGTTCACAGGTGAATTGAGGATCTTGTTGCACTCATGACTGAGTAGGATTTCTCTGGCTTGGAAAGAGAAATGTTGCCTTCTGTGCTTTTTTGTCTGGTGGAGGTGAAGGCAGAAATTTTGAAGGATGATTTCAATCTTCTTTGCAAAAATGTTGGTATTGAATGGATATGCTTCAGGATCTCCATAAAGTCATTAAACACCTGATTATTTTACATTATGGAGGAGTGTTGGAAGTTACAAGCAGTTTCTGATGGTAACAGTTTGCAAATGATATTTTGTTCTGTTCTGTTAAGCATGTTGATATTATTGAAGGTGTCTGTATTCCTGTTTAGTGCTTGACTCTGGTTTCTCATCTGTGGCAGAAGTGGTATTGACTTCAGGTGACAGTACTGCAATAGGGCTGGTGAGCCCTGGCCGTTGGTGATCCTTCTATATCCAATGGGAGGCTTCAATCTTTTAAGCAATGGCTGTTGTTTTATGTGGTGCTTAGTTATGGCAGTTTCTCTTTTCTGTGTTACAACTTACATGTATTGCTGTATGCTGGTGTTTGGCTTTGTAGTTATTCTGTTTTAGTTTGTTGTTTTATGTTTATGTTGGATGTTTCTATCCATGGTGAACCTCTCACCCATCAAGGTTCACGCAGGACTTTGATCTGTTTACTGGGTAATCAGTATTTCCTTGCATATGGGGAGAGGTCCTGTAATAGACCCTCAAACCTTAAATCAAGAAAAAAGTTATAACAAAACAAGATTCACACCTTCAATAGGACATAAAAGCTATTTCCCTCCCTTTCTGATGTGGTCGAAATGAAGTTGCTTGCCAAATATGCTTGCAAATAACCAAAACATCACAGTAATCCTCATTCAAAGTGTGTCCATGGCATTCAGATAAAATATTTGAGAACTCTGAAGAAACAATACAAACGCAACTTGTAAAGGAACTCATAAACAACTATCAGATCTGTGCATTCAACAAAATGCAATATGACAGTTTAAACTTAAAATTTTAAATTGAAGTTATCTGTAACGAAAGAGGTTTAGACGTAAGACCAAACAAGCAAAGGCACTGTGCAAAGCAAGCGACCTAACAGATTTCAAAATTATATTTGGACATACACAAACAATCTCACATTGGCAATCACAATCCCAAGAGACTATATGGTGTTCCAAATGTTCAAAAAAGAACAGAAAACCATTAGCAACTATCTAATGACTAAGACAAAGCAACCTCATCAGTATGTCATCCTAATCTTTCATCTTGACATGAAACTGAAAAATGAATAAGAATAAGATATCTTAATCTAGTCCAACAAATCTGAAGTTTGGCATTTAGTGACTTTTAGGAAATTCAGCTATTGAGATTAAGGAGAGTCAGGTTTTTATTTTGAGCTGGCAAGGCTCACTACTCAAATGCTAATTCATGCTTATTAGGTCCACCACTTATTAGGAAATTGGAACAATCATCCCGCAGGAAATAATCCTCCCGCAGGGGGGCTCACACCAATTGCTAAAGCAGGAATAATCCAATAGCATGAGGAATCACCCCAGCCCTGCAAACCATTAAACCTCAATAATCACATCATTTCATCTCTATATAATGCTCAAGAGGGTTTAACCTACCTACCTGATTGACCTAAGCTCAATGCTGCTGGGTAAAAAATGCCAGAATCATAAATAGATTGTGTAAAATCATGATCTGATGAATTCTCTTAACTTGAACGAATAATTGTGTAAAATTTAAATCAAGCTCTCAAGAAAACCACTAGAAATTAAAATCAACACTTCGCTCACAGTCTTGTGAAAATACAACTAGTTCAGTCTAGTGAAAATAAAAATCAACATTTAGCTCATTATCGCCATATTCAGAACTCGTGTTTAGAAATTTGAGCCACTTAAATACTTGATATATAACATAACCTAGCAAATCTGAAGCAACCCTTTTTACAGATGGCCCACCAATCCATCCGTAACTCACAGCAACCTTGAATTCATTTTAAAGAGCACGGCATAAAGCCTGAATTCGGTAAAACAATACAATTCGGGCAAAACCATCATAATTCAATTATAAAACAGCAATAGATTCAACCGAGGCATTTAAGAATTTCACTTTAGAGGCCAAAAGGCTTCCATAAACATGCTAGAAATGCCATAATAACAAAAACAATAACTTACAAGTTCAATAAAACACCCTCCCCAATAATACAATTAAAAACTCCCAAAAAAACCCTAATCAACGCCCTTTCTGAAACCCTTATTTACATTAAATAGATGTGTAATTTAGCAAGTGGGTATTACTGATCAGCACGCTGGCTATCATAATCAACAACCTCAGACTCCGTAACGGACCTGGAATGCTGCACGATCGATCGGCCAATGGAATTGATCCACTCCTCTTTCTCTTTATCGCTATCTGCAATGAAATACATCGTCTCCTTGCTTGTGGAGAGCTCGAAGGCAAAAGGCTTGTTGAGAACATCTTCGGCGCCCTTGACGGTTAGGCAGGTGTTAACGGGGACGATGCCGCGGGGCTTCGACTCCCTGGTGATGTAATTTTCTTTGAACCAAAAGAGCTTCCCCTTCTTCAGCACGAACCACCTGCGCCTCCACGTTTTTATGTACTCGCCCTGCTTCATCAGCCATCCTGATCTTTCTGGGCTGTTCCAGAAATCTATGCTCTGCGTTTGCTCTTCTTCACTGCTTCTCGTGCTCCTCCACAGGCTGGCTAAGCTTGCCATTCCAAGGCAAATAATAAACACTCCGGTGATTACGAGGGGAGAAGGTTTGCTGATCGAAGTACTGGGGAATTTTTATGCATACTGCTTCACAACCTCACGGGTACGGGCAGCTATCCAGGGTCCACGCTTTATGGTATTTATCGACAGCAGCGCAGCTATAATAGTTGTATATTTTAATTTGACTGGTAGATTATGGAGCTTATTTTAATAATAAAGAAAAGTTTGATTTTTCTTTTTAAAGAATAACTATTGTGTAATGATGTTTCTTGATTTGTCTATGTTGTGAAATAATTATTACTAGTAATTATATTTGAAGATGCAGCAGCCACATAGATAGGTGTGATGTGAGGATATGTATACGAGAAGGAAAGTAGGCGTGGGAAGTTTGGGTCTTAGTTGTAATGATATTTATAGAAATTTACATTAAGTTTGAGTTTATTTTGATGAAATGACTTAAGACTATTTCATATTGAAAATGACACACTTTTGTATTGAGTTTGGTTTATTCTTTAATTTGTATTTAGTCTCATTTTTCATCCATTTATATTTTTGTTCATTCATTTGACTTTATCTCATTCCTAGTTACACACATTCCCACATATTTCTCATTATTACTTAATTATAACACCTATCGTCACATGCATGTCCATATATTTGATCTCCACTATGAGGCCTACAATTTCTTGTTCTAGGTCAATCCCTTGGTGGCTAGAGCGATCTTGAGGGCTTGGGATAGATTCCCAAAGTTCATGATTTCAAATTCAAAATTATCTACTATTGCCCTTTCCTGCTAGCTATTAAAAGTTGATTTGGCATTTAGTGTACAATTAATTCATATAGACAATTAGAAATATTTTAATTTGGAGCACTAAAAGAAACCCATTGCCTTAAAATCTACATATAGGCCATCTACATGCTTGAGAATGTTGTTTATGAACATTCACCATAGTCGTCAATTTGACAAGAAGGTTGACTAAAGAGAATTTTGTTGAATGCACAAGACAACTGAGAGGGGGGTTGAACCAGTTGTTCATTAAAACATCAAATCCTCACTAACATTCAAATCCACATTTAACCTTAATCTGTTATAATGATTTAGCATGAAAGTAAATAATAGAAACTGAAAACACAACACCATACACAACAAAACACCAGATTTACATGGGAAACCCAAGAAGGGAAAAACCACGGTGAGGATTAGCTCACAATATATAGTAATTACAACACCAAATACAATAGGCTCACTGCCCAAAAGAAAAGAAGGGCTCACTGTTAATGGCTCACTACTAGATTACAAAAAAGAAGAAAGAAGATTGTTACAATGAGAAATCCATCTCAAAGCAATAGAAAAGTTCCACCACTGCACCACCAATACATTTGCACTCTCTTTGTAAAACTTAGACACCTTCTAGTCATTGCTTCCAATAGTCTTAGTCATTAAAGCTAACACTCACTTTGCACTATTGCATTCCACATTATAATTCACATCACACACATTGCATACATACATCCTCCATCAACTCAACATATATATACCATCTTCAACATTGAAAATAATTTACAAGGTTAGATATGCACCTCAACCATGCAAATTCAAATTAGGTTAGCACTAAGCATTCCCACAGTGGAGAGGGATGAAAGTGGACCACATTACACCTTAACTCAGACCTAAATCCACTCATATACGCCACGCCACACTTCCACATACACCAAAGCACGTCCGCAATTAGTGTAAACACCTAAGGTCAGTCAAACCTATGTTAACACCATCAAACATTTAAGTACATGCTTCCTTTGATCCAATGATGACACGTGGACCACATACAACATTTAAACACAGTCTGAAATATTCCATAAACACCCTAAAATCCAACAAATTCCTTCACAACAACTCTCACCTAAAAAACACATTCATCTTGTATACCCAATTAACCTTCCACATAATTTAACACATGAATCCCACCTTCCAAAGCACCAAACTTTGAGCAACTAAGACTGAAGATAGATATGAGCAATGTTAGCACACCATCAGATCTGCAAGTCTAAAAACCATACTGTAGAGAAATGCAGAGCAAAACTATTTCTCCCAGACAACGTTGTTTTCACAGTTCACACACTTGTGAACACAACTTTTAATAGAGACAAGAAGCTACAAGAGGATTAGAAACCAACTAATGGCATATAAATATAGAAACATCACCCTCCACTTACACACTAGGGCTATAGAGAAGTTTGGGTACATCACAACTCTTCTTATTCTTCTATATCAATGCAATAGATATGATAGTTCATAGAATTCACCAAAAAGGCATGATATATAGCAACCATCACAAGGAATCCATTTAAACTAATGTAAATCTAAACATATATGGGTTGAGTGATATTTTAACCAAAAATCTTAGACTCTAAAGATAAATGAAGACAAGTCTAGGGGTGGGAATACTAAAGGGTGTGGAATAATGGGTGGTTAAAATTTTTAATTCATGCAAGATTTGATAAAGACATCCTCATCTCACAAATTTTCCCAATAATTAGATCTATAATAGCTAATAGGTTAGACTAGGGGAACATAGAGGCTCAATCAAAGAGGAATCCAACTACAATAATTATGATCAATAAGGAATGTATTTCTATCTTTCCCATCAAGTTTCTTTTCCTTTTTTTGACTACTTAATTCTAATTTTAGTTTTGAATCTTTTTCTTGAATCCTTTATAGCATTATCCCCTAAGCCTAGCCCCATGCAACTATGAAGATTAAGGGCTTATCACCAAAGGCTAAACTAGATAATTAATAACACTTCATCCCCCTTCCTTGCCCTCGTGAAACTAGTAAGGTGTGTGAGATAATAAATGAAGGGTAGAGTAGGTAACAAGAGTGGACGCATCAATTTCTTGTCTTGAATGGATTTATGTGATGTTTCTTTTGTTAACATGCCTCGATAGTAAGATAACTCTTAGAAACACTACTCTTGATGAATTATAAATGAGGAGGGTTTGTCTTCAAGTCTCTAGGGTAGACAAGTGAGATTAGATATCTTGGGGCAATGAGAAAGATAGAAGCATGGACTAATTGAGGGTTTCTTACTCAACATAAGATAATATATATGGATAAAACTAAAAGGAGGTAGTTGATAAAAATAATTAGTTTAGATTAATAATTGACAACTATAAATGAAAACAAACTTTGTCTAAAGTGTTATCTAGACTAATTAAGTAACATAAGCAATAAGTTTACCATCTAGCCTAGATAATATATTTATAGGCAAATATATTAAGAATAATAAAATATTGAATGTTAATTATGAAAATTAAATTTGACAAAATAAATACACTTAGCTCTAGGTGCAATAGTGATGCATGAATTTGTTGTAGATATTGAAAACCACCTACCTTGGGGTTGAAAATTAGTCTTCTTTGTTTGTAGTTTGCATTTGATATGGAATAATGTGCATGCTCTATGGTGGATTGAATCTACAAAGTTAGGTCATGTCCATAAGTGTGGCTTTGTCCTACTATGGAAATGATCTAACCGAGTGTCCACTCTTGCTTCCTAATCCACTTGATTCATTCTTATGTGCTCCAATATGAGGACTAATAGTATTTAAGAATACCTTTAGAGGTTTGTTGAATTGCAAGGACACAAATTCTCTTAGGTTGACCCTAAAAAAAAAAAAATTATAATCCTGGAAATAATCAAGGTTTACAATCTTAAGACTTGTAAATGATGATGTAGACATATTGATTTTAGTTGTTTTAATTTAAGTGTTCCTAACATCCTAAAATTCTCCTTTCATAGATGCAAATGATTTTTCCATGATATTTGATGATGATGAATGAATGTAATTTAATGTCTTTAAATACAAGGACATGCAATAAAGCATGTAAACCATGTGTTTAGTCAACCCTAGACGGGGAAGGAATGAGCATGGGGCAATAATAAATTGAATTTAAATTTTCAAAATTTAGAATCAAATAATGAGAGAGAGATTGATTCATGCTCATAGAAATGATTTAAAATATAATAGGATAAATAACAAATATACAAGAATAGATATATAAGTGTAGTAACTCTATAATCTAATTAAATATATCAAAATGCATACATAGATAAAAATAAATATATAGAAATACACATAATTTATACATTAATAAATCATTTATCTTAAAGATGATGATAAAGTTTGGATATGCAAATCTGACCGGCACATTGTACAGAACTTGGGGTTTTAGGATAAGGAGAGCTTCAAGAGCGAGGCTCTTATTTGTCAAAAAAAATTAGTTTAACCAGGGGGCAAAAGATTCCCCCTAGATCTTCTGCTCAAGTCACGAACCTTGGGCCATCTCACCAATTTTGCAGTAATCACACCTCAGATCTACTGCAATTTGAGTTTCCGCCATTTTCAGGTAATTTTTGTGTCCTATAAATAATTTGTTTTCCATTCCTATAAATTGCACTCATGAATGCGATTCAGTTGATACCCGGTCCATTCTATAATCTTCAGCCAAGGCTTGATCTTCCATATATATCTCAAAATCGCAGGTATTTGTTTACTTTCAACATTGCAAAATTTTCCATTTGCTGTAATAAGAGCGCAGCCTCACTCTCAACGTTCACATTAGAAAGAGCCGATGTTACCCAACTTCTCATCGAGAAATACGGCTTAACAGATGAAAGCATAGCAAAGGCTTTCCAACTATGCAATAACATCGCGGATTCAACGGCAACTCGCAATGCGGAACACTCGTTGCGCTTACTGCAAGCAGAGGGTTTGACCTCTGCCCAGATTAGAAAAGTGGTTAATTACAATCCTAGGGTTTTTCTTCTAGACCCCGATAAAAACATTAAGGTCAAGCTTAACTTCCTTAAGACTTTCATGAAGCAAAAGGATTTGATCAAACTCGTATCTGTGAATCCAAGGCTTTTTAACCTTAGTATTGAGAGTGGACTCAAACCTGCAATTTCATTTCTGCAAACACTTGGTTATGAGGGAGAGGCATTGTCTGAACTTCTAGGCTCGGTTCCCGGGATGCTTACGTTTTCAGAGGATACTATTTTGAGATTAATTAAACAGGCGGAGGCTTTTGGACACACCAAGGGCTCTCCCATGTTTGCTGTTACTTTGAATTCCATTGGCCGACTCAAGGAGGATCTTTTAGAACAGAAAATACAGCATTTTTACAGTTTAGGGTTTTCAGAACAGCAGGTGTTGTTTTTGTGCAAGCGAAGGCCTAACATATTGACAGTTTCCAAGGAAAAGGTTAAGCGCAATCTGGACTTTTTAGTCAATTATGCAAGGCTTTCACTGAGTGATGTTGCCAAGCATTCGATTTTGTTAACTTATAGTTTGGAGGCAAGGTTAATACCTCGGTATAGAGTATATGAGGCATTGAAGTCCATGGACGTTGTGGAAAATCTACCTAGTTTTCCTACTGTAGTTAAGATGACGGAGGATTGCTTCTTGAACAGATATATTTTACCATATGCCAAATCTTCATCTCTGCATAATATTTACACTTCGTAATAATGACGTATTCAATATTGAGATGGAGAGAAAAAGATTTAATGGGACTGTATGAGTTGGAGAAAAGTATTCTCAGTTTCATTATGAATCTCCGCAGGTAGTATGTTTTGTTTGTTCAGAGTAGCCTGGGGTAGGAAGCAACAAACTAAAGAAATGCAGATCCAGGCTTGAAATTTTCTTATCATTCTAATTTCATCACATAAATGGACCTCGTCAAGGGTGTTTGTAGCATCAAAGGCATGCAGCTACATGTTAACATTTTCTAGAATGAGATGTAAAGATGGGGAGCCTAAGCAATTTAGTGACACTTTTCGCTTCATTGTTCTGAAGCCAAGGTACAACTCATCTCTTCTGCATTGCATTTGAATAGGTGATTTAAAATATCATACACAAACAAAACTATGTATTACTGGATTGGAGCCATCTTTAGAATTCACCTTGTCAGTGGCATTTGTATAGGTGACTTGATATAACTGAATTCAGCTTGCCTCTGAATGGAAACCTTATCTCATCAGGTATGTTTGTCATTGCAACACTATGAGTTAGCTTGATGAAATAAATCAAAACGTCAATGTTTTGTAAATGCAGAATACAGTGTTTTTGATTCATGAAATTAAAATGAGAAGCTTAATTGCGCTCTATGATGCTTTCTTAATTGTCTTCATGCAATGGTCATTTTATAGTTAGAACTCTTGTGTATTTTAGTCAACAAGAGAATGCTCAACTTGAAGAACTTTAATAGTGTATCAAATCCGTCACATTTTTTGCACTGTTTTTCTTTTCTCAACGCTCTCTTACCCTGTTCTGTCGAGTGGCCTGTTAATCCTTGTTTCAATATCTGATTAACTTGCAGGAGTTTTGTGATCATTTGTGACTAGGGTAGTACAGTCTATGTTGGCTTCCAAAGTGTTCCTAACTCTTCATTGGTGCTTATCCACGGATTTCCTTTTTCTGGTTTGGTAATATTCTTTTCTAAGAAATCTCTTCTTTTTATGGCTGTAAATCATCTGCTGCTTTTTGAAAACTCACCCAGTTTGTTACAGTGTCCTGCCATTTCCTGTTATGGTTCTGATGAAACCTTTTGCTCTTCTTTCAGTTAAATTTCTGCATCAACTGCAAATAATTGGTTCCAATAATCATCTTTTTCTGTCAATTCATTGATAGATTTCTTTGAACTTTAAATTCAACTCTTATGCTTCAAGTTCCTAGTTAAGGTATGCAGAAGCTACCTATTCCATTAACTACATACATTATGAATGTTGAAGTTTTCCATAATGATTGTTTTCCAAATAAAAAGCCTTTCTATATTCATACTAAAATGGTGGTGCTTTTAACTTGGGACTGCTCTCTTAGAGATGTATGCAAGATGCAAAATGTATACAAGAGGTATATGGATTATTTAACAATTGGAATTTGCAAATATAAAACTTAAACTCAACACCTTACCAACTTGCTCCGAGATAATGCAAGTCTTGAATTTTTGGTAAACCATCAAAATAGTTGAAAGAATATATTTTTTATTTTCAGATTTTGTTGTAGTAAATGCCTTGATTGACATGTATTATGAAAGTGTTGGCCCCTCGTTGTATCAAAAGGTCGATCGGATGCTCAATACAACCGCCAAAGTTAACAGTTCCGCGAGAGGCAGTTAAGCCATGTCATGAAACCTAAGGGGAGCACTGACCATCTGCCAACAATCTCCCCCTCAACATTACCCGAGAGGATTCGAACCCAGCACTTTTGGCTCTGATACCAATTGTTGGACCCATGGTTACCATTGTACCAAAAGGTCGACCTATTAATGCCCGATAAAACCGTTAGAGTTAATGAATCCATGGGAGGTAGTTAAGCCATGTCATGAAACCTGAGGGGAGCGTTGACCATCTACCAACAGAAAGTTGGGTATTTGGGTAATAATTCAAATGTTCACTGTTAAGCTTCAATCGGTATCTTCTTTGGAGACAAAAAGATCTAATATAATATCTATGTACAAAACATCAAGTCAAAAATAGCCAAACAAGGCAACCTGGAATCTAGGTAACATTAGTAAGCAATTGGCTATTCTCACAAAATTTGTCAATAAGTAGTTAGTTTCACAACCAAATTTGCAACACTTGGGTGGATCTACATGACAACCAATCTTGATCCAAATGTTGCACAACCACGACCCATAGCTAGCACTAATTTTGAGTGTTGGAATCTGCTACAGAAGGTGGATATGCGTAAGTTTGATGTCAAGGATCCACTTAGATAAATTGCATGGAGATTTTTTTTTATGTACATAAGATCCCATGTTGGCAGTAGGTTATAATAGTTTCCTTATATTTGAACCTAAGTAATTCATTTGGTATCAATGGTTGTGTGCTCAAAAGAAGAAAAAACTATTAGTGTTATGACAAACAAGTTTGGTCAAAGTTTATGTTCATCAATTTTAGAAACTATTCTTGTGACTAGAGACGAATACAAATGATAACTTGAATGACTTATTTCTTGATGGGCTCAAGGACCACATTTAACATAAGGTACACATGTCATCCATTTAATCTATCTAATTCAATTATTATGGCACATAAGGTAGAGGAGAGATTAATGTCCGATAAAAGACAAACATTCACTAGTAGCCCTTTCACCATCATTTCCTCCATCTACTAGGTTGATGCCTCAACAAATTGAAGAAAAAAAGGTTAAAGGGTTATGTTTTAATTGTGATAGAAAATGTAGTAAAGGTCATAAATGTGTTGATGACAACTTGTTCTAGATTAAAGGCACTAATGAAGAAGAGGCATTGAAGGGATTTTGATAGCTAGAGGAGTCAAAAGATCCCCAACCATCTCTTTCCATGCACCTTTAAGTATTAGCATCTCACAAACCCTCAAGGTGGTGGGTCTCCTTAAAAAACAAACGGTTACAATATTGATTGACTTCAAAGGTAGTCACAACTTGATCAATAATAAGTTCGTGAAATGATTGAATTGTTACGTTTATGTAGCTCCAAAATTTTAGGTTATGATTGTGGATGGGGGTGCAATCAATTGTTCAAGGAAATGTCAGAGTATTAAGCTCACATTGGGAGATTACATGCTAGGTTGCATTGTGTTTGATATTCTCATGAGTGGGGCAAATATTATTTTGGGAGCCCAATGGTTGCTCACTACCTTGGGCATGATTGAGATGAACTTCTAGGAGTTGTTTATGCATTCTCATCCAGAGGGTAGAACATTTGAATTGAGATGGTTGCATGCAAGGCTCCATAGATAGTAAGCTCTCATCAAATGCACAAGGTGCTAATAAAGATTACAGATTGTTTTGTGGCACAAGTATTTTCATTAGAACCACAACAATCAAAGGTCCTACATGGCCTAATGTGTAGACAATTATAGATGGGAAGTTAGTAGTTTTTAGGGATAGGCCAAAATGCTATCCTCCCAAAAGAGATCATGATCAGGCCATTCATCTACCATTGGGGAGCCGAACAACCAATACTAGACTTTACAAATACATATATGTGCAAAAAATGAGATTGAGAAGATGGTACATAAGACGTTGGAAGCATGTATTATTTGTCATAATTTAAAATGCTTATTCTTATCTAGTAGTGATGGTATGCAATAGGATGACACTTGGCATATGTGTCCAAACTATGGAGAGCTCAACAAGTACACCATAAAAGATAAGTTTCCAATTCTAGTAGATGATTTGTTTTGTATGAGGTACATGGTGCTATTTATTTTACCAAACGTGATCTTAGTGCTGAATATCATCAAATTTGAATTAGAGATGATGATATCTAGAAGACAACTTTCAAAATCTAAGAGGGTTATCTAAATGAATTTCAAAGTGTTTATTGAACTTCTATAATAGGGGGGTGCCATATTCTATGCATGGCATGTCCTTGGGGGCCTTAGCCCTATCCAATTCCTCCCCCCCCCCTTTCCCCCCTTAGGGGATCAGAGCCCAACTATCTATAGTTTTTAGTTTTAGAGATTAGATTATATATGTAACATGAATGCCTCATGAACAAGATATATGAATAGGAAAGTGGATATAAGGATGGTTATAGAATAAAAGTATGAAGCAATAGAGTAGAAAAAAGTACATTGGACTACAATATTGTCAATGACGACAATGTAGGTGTGTTTAAACAAAATGCGTATAAACATGGACATCCCACTTTGTCTTATCTATTTTGTATTTTTTTATAGAACATTACATTATGTCATTTCCATCAAGGGGAGGCTAAAAGTCACACCAAGGAGGAGAAATGAAACACTCTCTTCCATTTCCAAGAGGGAGATGAAAGGTCACACATGTCTCTTCATTTCTCAAGGCCTTGGACCTCCATATATGTGGAATGTGAGCTTGGGTTTAAGCAAGCTATGGAGGATAATCATGTGTTGTATATCCTCCAAGCTAGAGAGAACAACTAATCATCCATTTTATGAGTAATATACTTAGGTAGAAAAGCTATTACTTGTACTAACATGGTTTTTCACCTTGCAATGTGGTTTTCCCAACTCAAATGTGGTGTTATGTTGCAACACTTTATTTTATGAGTAGTGTAATATAGTCATCTATGTATAAATAGTTGTCATTTAATTATGAATTCAATAGCACAACACTAAATTTTTGGTTTTGTAATTCTTATAAGCATATGCATCATGGGAGGAACACTTGCATCAGATTCTGGAAACTATTGAATAACATTAGTTTTATGCCAAGTCTTCCAAGTGTGTTGGGTCACATTTTATTAGAGGAAGGCATCAAGGTGGACCCTCACAAGATCAAGACCATAGTAGAATGGAAAGTGCCTCGTACCCCCTTAAGAATCTACTGGGCTTCTTAGGGCTTAGAAGTTATTATTGTCAATTTGTAAAAGCATATGGCAACATAGTAACATCACTCAGAACTTTATTTAGGAATGACATTCCATTGGAATGAAATGCAACCATCATGGTATTTGAGAAGCTAAAAGAGGTCATGTGCACCATGCTTGTTCTTGCTACTTCTTTTTTTTCAAAACCTTCATTATTGAATGTGATGATTTGGTGCATGGTATGGGTGTTGTACACATACAAGAAGGAAAGCCTATTGCACTTGAGGCTCAACAACTTAAAGGCAAGAATTTTTTGAAGCCCATTTATGAGAAGGAAACGATGATTATCCTTCATGTGGTCAAACAGTAGGGGCCATATTTGATGGGAAGAAGCTCCAAGGTAAAGACAAATCACGATAGGGAGCCAAAATATTTCTTAGAACAATTGTTGCCATTAAAGAAATGACAAAAATGTATCACAAAGATGTTGAGAGGTGATTTTGAGATTAGATACGAGAAAGGAAAGGAGAATGTCATGGTTGATGCACTATCAAAGAGGATGAGTCTATAAAGGCATTATTTTGTGACATGCACATCTTTCAGGTTGATTGGGTGGATGAGACATGACTAGAAATACACATAATCTTATTTAGAATCTCCAACAAGATTCAAGCATGTCACAAAATTCATGTCAAAAGGGGACTCTATGGTATAAGGATAGGTTGTATTTTTTGCAAGAACTCAACCCTCAAGCATTAGGTTCTTGTGTAATTCTATGCTTTTCAAGTAGGTGGGCATTTATGTTTTTTTAAGACTTATCAAATCAAGAAGGATTTTTTTCTTAGAAGGGCTCAAAGGAGAAGTATAGAAATTTGTACTTGAATTTATGATAGCCAAACAAGGTTCAAACCATAGTTTGTGTTAAATCGGAGGGAGATCTAAGATCCAACAAGTGAATTAACCTAGATCTAACTTTCCTCTTTGTCTTAACATTGGAAAACAAATCAACTAGGGTTTGTTAATTGGCTAACAACCTCAAGGGAGAGCCAATCTGTTAGGATTTGGTTCCTTTGTGTTCAAAGAGGGTAGGTTTAATGTGTGATTTTATTAACCTATTTGACATAAGCCCTAGATTTGAAAATGTCATTTATTTCATAGATGAAAATAAAAAGTGACGAAACAATGACAGATTTGAGAAGTGTAGACATAGGGGCACTTGTGTATAAAATTTGAGCTTAAATTAGAGGGACAAGGACACCATTGTTTGGAATTGAGTGTTTTCAAGAACACTTGAATAAGGTTTTGAAGGTATATGTCTAATTTTACTTTTTTATAACCTGATGTTGATGAAAGTTTTGGATCTGACCTGCACACATAAAAAGAGGGGAAAAGGTTATGTTGTATAGGAATTTGCCTCAGTCAAACTCTATTTTTGATGTTTCCACCTCCACAAATAACAAATGGTGATGGTATAAATCGCATACCCTAGGTTGGGCAGAGGCAAAGTAAACAATAAATGACTATAATAAACAAATGATAATTGATAATGTTACCTTAGGCATGAAACTGCTATCAAAGTGATGCCACACCATACGCTGCCAAAAAAAGTTGATGGATGATCGAATTGCCTCGAAGACCTGCAAGAGTTTAGTCCACACAACCCAATAGATTGATGTAGTTAGCATGTAGGGGATAAGTCACATGTATCTTCACAATTAGATCATAATAGTGCATATTTGTCATATGGTATCTAGTTATTCAAATGAGAGGGAAAACTTGTTTATATATGCATCCCAATTGCTTTTCTTTGACATAGGTTGATCTAAGGTCATTTTACAATATTCAAGGCCGACACTCAAAATGATAAACATTAAAATAGGACACCGTTGCCAAGTTGTCTAGGTGTTTTTAGCCCAAAATTCTTGGGATGCCGAGGATTTTAATGTATTTTCCCAATTTGGCCCCAAAATGAACAAATTATCAATATAATTAATTCTATATGCAAAGTAGGGTGTCAATATAGTATGAAATTGTCAAGGGTAACAATTCACGACACTACAGTTTGTAGACTTGGACTTAGAGAGTACTTGACAAACCAAAACAAATTGACTTGATGAAAACTATACTAAGCTTGACAACTTAAAAACACTTAAATTTTTTAAATAAACATAAATTTTATGCAAAATACAACTACAAAATGGATAAAATGATTTTGGTCATGGTTTGGGGGTAGCACCTCTTGCAATACATGGTGGAGTCAAGTGGTGAAGCCCTCGCCACCAATCCCAACTAAAGATTTTCAAAACCACATAGACCTTTATAGCACACATCATTTTCATAAATTTTAAAAGACAAAATTCAATGCTTATAAATCCAAAAAAAAACAATGTTTTTGGAGTGTTTAACCCACATTTTTTTCTATGTTTTGGATGCATTGTTGGCACAGTGAGTCAAGTTGGATTCATCGAGTTTTTAATGAGTATTTGTTGTGTTGAATTCTGGCGAGTTAAACATGCAATTAATTAGGGACATGAAAAACCATGAGTACTCGACAACTCTCAATTTGCAATATATGGGTGAGACAATTAAAACATTTAATCTTTTGCAACCTCTTATTATTCCTAGCTAGTGGTGGGTTGAGGTTTCCATGGATTTAATTATTAGATTGCCCAAGTTTGATGGGAAAATTATCATCATGGTTGTTGTGGATCAACACTCCAAATATACCCATTTTTTTTATGTATTATCACATCCATTTGTGGCAAGTACCATTGCAACAACAATTATGGAGAATGTTCAAAAACTACATGGGACCCCAAAGATCATAATAAGTGTTATAATCCTATATTTACCAATAATTCTTGGATTGAGTTACTCTCATGTTTTGGTACTCAACTAGCACACATCTCTTCTTATCATCCCCAACCTAATGAGAAAACTAAGGTGGTCACCAAATGTGTAGAAGATTATCTATGTTGTTTTGCTTCTAATAACAAGAGAGATGGGTTCAATGGTTGCCACTAGTAGAATGGTGGTATAACACTTCTTTGCACACCTCATTCAAAATTTCTTCATTATTGGCATTGTTGGGTATGATCCACCATCCATCTCCTCATCCATTAAGGCACACCCAAAGGTCCAAATAGGCAAAGAATGCATACAATGCTAGTAAGAGGTCCTGTCTTGTCATGAACAAAACTTGACAATTGTGGAGAATTGCATGAAGCAACAAACTAACAAGCATTGAACTGAAAGACATTTTGATGTTTTGAGATTAGGTTTTTGTGCAATTGTATCTATACAAGCAAATGTCTTTGAAATAATAGAAGAAGGATAATAATATTTCCCCTAAGTATTATGGTCCTTATCAATCTTGTAGAAAATTGGAAGTGTGACTTACAAGCTAGAGTTACCTTTGTCCATGAAAAACATTTGTCTTCTGTGTTTTCTACCTGAAGAAAGTCATTGGACAACGAAGTTCATCCCATATAGAGTTACCAAAAGTTGGTGAGTAGAGAGGAATCATTTTGGAGCCTAAAGTGATCCTCCAAACACACAATAAGAGGTTGTGAACAAGTGATATTATATAATATCTAATCAAGTGGAAAAGTTTTCCAAGGGAGGATGTGACATAAGAAGTTGCAACATTTTTATAGATGCATCTTAAGATAAGGCAAGATTGAGGGAAAGATAGGTTTGAAGGGGAGGGGCATCCTAGGTAGCTCGATGATTGCATTGGGATAGGTGATAACCAATTATTTCTCACATAATCCTTAATTGAGTCATTGATGAGTCCCTATGAACAATTATTGTATTCTAGGCTAGCTTCATTGGGCCCAAGGTATTTAATATTGCCAAATGATACCTATGTATAGGAGCTAGTGAGTAGTTGGTAAGCATCATATTCGTAGCTCTAATATTTTTGAAGACTTTTGAAGGTTTTTGCCTTGAAGTGGCTTAGTATTATTTAAAGTATTTGTATTTTATTTTCTATTATATTATTTTCTTATGCAAGTAATTTCATCATAGGGAGGGATTCTAAAGAGGTGCAATTGTTGAGGCAAATTAAGTGTGATGTTTGGGGGAAAATAAGGTGAAAAGGGGGTATAGAGATAATAACATACAACTAGTAATAAGAAACATAGAGAAGAAACAAACAAAAAATGAGGAATAGCATAAGGGGAAAGGAAAGAAAAATAGGAAAGGATAGACAAGCCAAAAACCAAAAGGAAGTAAAAGTACAAAAAGAATATAAAAAAGAGAAAAAGAGTTAGAGAAAAAGGAAGAAAGGTAGATATGTGATACAATAATATATAATTGGCTTGTTGTCATTACATAAAATTATTAGACAAACGTATCAAGTGGATATCTGAAATGTGAAATGTATGTAAGTATATTAAATTCAAAGGGAATATAATTTTCATGGATAATTAATGTATTAAAAACACAATAAACAACACACACAATTGTGTTCATTAACACAACCATATGAATGGTGTATTTGATATAATCAATGTTGTTTGGAAATATGTGCATCTACAATTTATTAAAAACCATACATATTAGTTAGATATTGAAACAATCCCCAAAAATGGTATATAATACTTATATAAAATAAAAATAAAACTATAAAGACACTAGCACTCAAACATAATACATTGTCTACTAGCTAATGCATATTAATATTATAGAAAAAGCCTTTCCTAGTGCTTCTATTTAAAAGCAACTTGAATCAATTGCAATTTCTAAGAGAAATATATTGCAAAATTAATTAAGATGTAAGCAATGAAAATTTTAAGTGCCTCTATAAGATTTTGTTTTACACCCTATTACCTAAGTGCCTTGAACCCTCTTGTTGATGGTTTTGCACTTGCATCAACAAGAGGGAAGCTCTACTATGGCTAAAAAGTTTCATTCATCCCCCATAAGACCCCACATCGTCTAATTCAATCTCAAAAAACTTCTCAAACCATTCACGAATCTATTAAGGAATGTTCCATGAGCCCTCAACTTCAATTGTTAGAAGCACTCTAGACCCAAATAAAGATGAAAACCTCCCTAGAGGTCCTAAATGCATTCTTCATTATGGCAATAAGTCAAAACCTTGCCTTCTTAAAGATGAATAATCAAAATGGTAGTGAATACAATCTCCAATTACTTTTAATCTTTGCAATCCTAGCATAATAAGGCATGACCACAGATTCATCACTACCTACTTGACTAAGAAAATCTCATCTTGAAATTATATGTGGCTCACATAAAAAATACTAATAGATCAATCTATTTGTGGTGTTATAATTATTTCTTCTCAAAACCCTTGCTACTCTCATGAGGATTTCAACTCACCACCACCACAACACCCAAAAAGGAAAACATAAATAAAGAAAAAATATAATGCACACTTTTATTGTTAAGCAAAAACTATCATAAATATAACTACTTTTGTTGTGGTTTCTTTGTGTTAGCACAATTCTTTTCTCTTTTGGGTTACATGAGACAAGGATTAGAGATCATGTGATAATTAAGTATTCAAGGTTTATTTGTCATAGAGAATAGAAGGTTCAATTAACTACAATTTACAATAATGATGATTTTCCTTGTCAAACATGTGATTCAAGAGTCGTGAATATAGGTATGAAAGAGATTACTCTTGTCTTATTTCACTAGCATGCAATAGAAGTCGTGGAAGTGTTTAATACGCCACCACACAAAACAAACAAATACAAAAGCATATAAACTATCTCACAAGAATAATAATAATAATATGGCATGTTGATAGTGATGAGAGTGTTTATGATTAACAACTATCTATATGTATCCTACTATATTTTGTATAATATAAAATACACAATAACTTCAAAGCTTTTAAATACAAAGAAACGAAATAAATATAAATAATTACAATTAGCTCACATACAAAGACACTATACTAACACCCAACCATGAAACACCAATCATCGACATTATTATGAGATGGATTCATAACCATTTACACGTGAATGGTATATTAACACTATTTCATTTTTCTTATATTTATTATATTTGCTAATGACATAAATTCTTGAAAGTATTTTTACTCATTATTTAAAATATAATAACATTACTTATAGTAGCCCATATTAAATATAATACACATCTAGTTTAACAAAGAAAATTACAAGCTATAGAAATAATACACTTACATATAAAGGATAATATGAAATACATTAAATATTATTATAGTAATCTAATCTAGGAAGATATTAAATTTTCAAAATTCCTCTATTATCTATTAGTATTGAGATCTCATGTATAGCTTTAGATATGTATATGTGTATGCAAGAATTATTTAAATTGAAATACATGTGTAAGGATATAAAATTAATATTTTTAGATATTTATCTCAAGATACTAATTATATTTATTTATAGAGAAAAGCATATTCAATTATACGATTGAATAATTAATAATATTTTACATCCTTATGCCCTAAAATGATACCATTATAAAATCAAGAGAAAAACCTTAAATGCTTTTATTTGGCATTTATTGTATATAGCCCAAAAATGGAGGGCAACGATGTAATGGTTTGAGTAAGAGGGGAGGCAGTTGTCCATTAATTTGGGGTTTTGTCCAATGTGGGACACAACCACCACAAGAGGTCACACAACTCGTTGTGGTATTGTGGCTCCATAGTGGGGGTTGTAGCCTCCCATGGCTACACTCCTAGGCCAAACACCTTCCTATAAACCTTGTGCACATGTATAAAAATGAGTAGGTATTTCAATTTGAAATTTATTTTGGAACTATTTTGAAAAGGTATGGGATAGGTCTAGATAATGGCTTAGTTTTTGTTGTTTTCATACATGTTTTAAGACACTTTTAGATACATTCTCTAGACAATGTTCCTACATTGTACTATCCTTTTATACCCATTATGCAGACTTGAACCTTAATTATGATGATGGAATTATGGTTATGATATATTAGTATTATATGATTTATATGAATATATGTATGTAATGTTGATGGAATGCTATGAGTTAATTGTGATAGTTATCTTTGTGTACATGTTTTGTGAAATAAACTTATTTGCAGTTGAAGAGGAACCATGACACAGCAGTTGCAGGATGAACCCGTAGCAAAAGGAATGACTAGACACTGAAACAAGGGAAGCTCTAGGATAAGCTAAATGTGGTGATCGTTGATCAAAGGAACTTAATGAAGATTAGACGTGCGTTATTATAACCAGTTTAATAAACACTGAAGAAGAGGTCTCCTTCACTTATGTAATTTTGACAAGTGGTTGTATGTTTTCATACAATTATGTTTTGATAGAGTTCTAGTTCTAATAGGATCCTCTTTCCTTTTCAGTTATAGGCTGAATAATTCAAGTCTTAATTCTACACTCTATTAGCTGGGAGTGGAGTTAATGATTTTGGTTAGTTGTTGCTTTCAATAAAGATTCCCTCAGCCTTTATATAGTTGTGTTGAATCCGTAAGATAGTTGGTTTTTCTAAGTTTTATGTTATCAGTTATTTTTTAGTTTCAAGACATGAAAAATATTCTGAATGATTGAGTCCAATATGTGGAAAGATCTTTTATAATCTTTTATGATATGCAATGAATGGAGTTAATCTTATGGGATGCATAGAATCTATTAGCTAGCTTTGAGTTCAGTTAAAGTGGGAACAACTACTTGAGCAGGCCACTCAAGGTTTTGTTCTTCACTTCATTTTCTAGTTATTTATTTCTATTCAAATAGTTGTTATTAGTTTATCATTGTTCATAAATCATATGCAAGTTAATTAGAATTTCATTTCTTTCTTATTATGAATGAATGTTTGTGAATATGCAAGAGTCATTAGTAGTGCTCTAGAGGATAGTTCAGCTAAGTCATTAGTTTTTATTAAGTTTTCAGTTGATGCAGTATTAATTTATTAGCAGCAGTTTAGTTACAATCTTTGTTGTAGGTACTTGTAACAACTAGTTCTAGTTAATGTTTTTACAGTTTTGCAGTTCTGTGAATTTCCAACAAGTAGGATAACTTAAGTAGGGTAATTTAGATAGTTTTAAGTCCATGAAGGCATATATAATGTTGCACCATCATAAGCTTACAAGCCTTGGGTTGACAATTTAATGTGGTCTTAAACAATGTAAGGTGGACTTTTCAGCCAGTTAAACTTCTAAATTGAGTAGGTTCTACCAAGTTTACAATAAATTAGCTTAGACTCTACAGTATGTTCAAACTCTTTTTTTCTAACATATATCAAAGATGCATGTTTCTTTTTACTACGCACATGTGTATTTGAACATATATGTGTGCTAGTATGTATAGTTAACATTATTATTATTCTAAACTAAAGAATGTTTTAAGATTTATGTTATGTATAAATTTCCATCTTGAATGGTTATGTTTTTGATAAAGTAAGTTGCATTTACAAGGTGCAGTACCCTTTACACCAAGAGCTCGGAGGGCCAAAAAGGGTCAAAAGACAAAAACCATCATCAAATAGTCCAATAGTAGAAACAATAGAAAAGCACCAAAAACTTATAGTAACAGAAAATCGACAGCAAACAAAAAAACCCGCTCACACCCAACCCATTACTTTGCTAAGCCCTCCCATTCCTAAAAAAGGAGATCCAGAATCTCATCACCCACCCATCTGTTGCTAGGTCCTTCATCAACATTATTTTGTTCCACCTCCTCGCGCAACACATCCGATAGAGCAACGAACCTGTGGATGATCTAAACTGTGAAGCGTGTGAGCCTAGTGAATTTCCTTTCCAGCTTTTCCACACGGAACCACAAATTATCAAGCTCCTCCTTCTCAATTTTCGCCTTTTCCTCTTCCTTGTTCCCAACCAGGTGTTCAAGCCATTCTGGAGTGGAATCTTCATGGAGCATTTTGTTTAGCACCAGAAAATGGCTCAACCCTTTAACATAATCTTCAGTTTCTTCAATGGTATTGTGTTTGTTGTCCTCCTTGCATCCCTTCTGCTCAAAATCACTGGATATCTCATCAACAAGGTCCTTCTTTTTGTTCTTGGCCAATCTGTTAGAATGTCTGACGCTAGTCAGCTCTGCCCCTAAGTCCACATTAGCAACAACAACAGTGTCCCCCTAGGAATCTCTGTCAGCAAAGTCCCCGTCCTTAATGTTTGTGTCTGACTCCACCAAATGGCACAGGGTGCCCTTTGTGCTCTTTTTAGGTTCAAGTTTGTTCTTGCAAGCCAGTTTACACTCCTTTTTAGTGGGAGTGTTATTCAATTCACAAAGTCCAACAATCGCTTTTGACTGGGCTAGACTCACTCCCCCTTTTGTCTTCTTAGCCAAGGGTTTAGGTTTAAGGTTGTAAGGGGTTTCACAAGGCATAGGGGGATTCTCCCTTTTGGGTCCAACTGAAGCAGTCGGGGATAGTTTATCAGGGGAGTGGTCAAGGGCATCCTGTTCCACAATTCTGACAACTAAAATAGGCTTAGGGGGTCAAAGGGCCAAATGAAAGTGATACAGACGGAAGATTAGGCCTTGGTGTAGGGGAAAAGGTGGCTGTTTGTTGGGGTTTTTGGCGGCCAATTCAAAGGTTTCCTTCACAGAACTTTCTAGAGACGAAAGTAGGAAGAAGGGGAAGCTTATAAGGATTTTGTGTCGAAGATGGTTCAGCAAGGGCAAATGGTAAAACTAAAACACTTTGAATCTCCCCTCCAACATAATGTACTTCACAATGGCTAGACATACCTGATTCCATGGCTTCGACATAGACTCCCTTTTGAACCCCGCCTGCAACTTTGTTGGTTTTTCATTCCCCCTCTTGAATGCTTATTTTACAAAAATTAACTTCCTATTTTTCTTCCAACTTTGAACTATGAGGAATATGTTACAATACAAATTAATGTATCTATTTTTAACCACAAACTTCATTCAAAGACATATTTTCATATTTCTAGATAGGTGTGTTTTTGTTATCAATGGCTTTATACACCCACCCCTCATACTAGTTACAAAACATACAACTTTATATATTCACAAGTTTACAAGCACATCAACTTGCTCAACTAAAGAATTCAAATCCTTCAATTGAATGTTTTTTATTAATGACCAAAACCAAGCCTTATCTTCATGAGTTCCATGGAGGACCAAATATTGTCAAGAGGAGTGCTCACCTCCCAACCACAAGATTAGGACCAAACATAAGAAAAAAACCTATCCCTTACGTACTTGCTCAAGGGGGATTTTTACACAAAAAATGATGAATATATTATAAAGTGCGACCTAGAACCATAAAAAGTTACCATCTAACTTTATGTTTTTTATCACAAGAAAAAACACATGAACACCATCACAAATTAAAATAATCCCTTAAAAATAAAATATAAATCCTTAAGAACAACTAGGTTTGCATTAGGGGTTTTAGTCCATACTAATCTACAAAGCTTTGCTCACCAGAATAACCAATCAAATCCCATTGCTTCACATTGTAAGCAAGATCGAAAGTGGGGTTCTTAATGGCTCTTCCTTTCTCCCATTAGCAAGTGCACCATCCCACTCATTGCAAACATCAATATATTCATGTTATATGAAGCCAAATCAATATAATTGAAACTACTTTATTCAATTGCAATATATAAAATAAACCACTTACATAATAATCACCTTTCGATCATCATTAATTTATGCTAATTATACTCAGTGAATCTCACTTTAAACAAGGTTAGCACTACCATCAATTAAATTTGTTTGAGTTGCATACTCGTCAATTTCTAAAAGTTGGCTTAGAGATCTCAGTGGCCATAATCCTATATATGGGAATGCGACCATACTAATATAATTTGAATAGTTGATTAGTATGAATCTTTATCCAAATTAACCCTTTTATTAGAGATTATTTCTTTTTTATCTCAAAAGTAACTTAGTAATTCATAACTCACTAATTAAACTTTATCTATTAAGTTACATAATTGAATTTTAAAATCGAAAAATGCATAATAATCAATGTGAAATTTACAAAGCTAAGATGAAAAGATTAGAAGAACAATTAGAACATTTATGAGATCATTAAGCATAAGAAGTGCAACTATATTCTAGTGAATGATTGGATCCTTAAATGAAATTAGAAGAATAAGATTAATTGTAGGGGGTCTAAGATTCAAATCACAATATAACACTAATAGTGATAATATGATACCTCTTTCAACCCACTATTATGTACCTAATGTTAGAATTGTAAAAAATATGAGCCACAAGATCAAACAATGAACAAAGACACTTTTCACACAAGAGATTTGCAAACAATATATGCAATATTCCTCAACAAGAAAAAGCTACATAAGAACTTAAAGAATCTTCAAAGAAAACAAAAGTCCTCAAAGGTTGAGAGTTTGAAAGATAATACAATGATGGTTGAGTGCTATATAGGAGCAACCCTAAATGGTAAATGCATTAGATCATGACAAGTGTCAACATCTCATGCAATGAGATAAAATGATCTAATAATAGCTCACTTTAGTTAACATAGAAAATCACTTAGTTAACTAAATAAAAAATTTCTAAGTTTAGCTTAAGTGCATAAGAATAAATTAGACTAATAATAATTAAAGATTAATTAATTATTAGCTAATGCATGATTACTCTTAACACCCCCCCTTAAGATGAACATAGGGAGTAGTCAAAAACCCTAAAAGAATGCATGATGGGTCACGAAAAACAAGGCCTAGTGAGGTATCCATGTACAAAAAAAAGATCTCTCAAAACTGGAGAAAAGGAGAAAACCAAAGTGGGAGAAAACTCCTCTCCAAAAGAGAGAAAGATGAATGGACTAAAAAACCTCCAAATCAAGGTGAAGAACTAAGAAGCCTCCAACTAAAATAATGTCCCAAAAAGAGAGGAACATGTAGAACATTACTGAAGCACGAAGAAGTTGCAGACTAGTGTCAAAAGATTATTGATATGGTGTTGAAATGAAGAACCTCCTCTGAAACAAATGATGATCAAGATCAAGATAACAAGAATTTGCATGAGATCCCTCAACGACACTACTTGAATCAGATGGAGAACAAAGGCAAAACATCTAGAACTTGAAGATACAAATGTCAAAATCAAGAAGATAGTAAACTGCATAAGTGCCCTCGACACTACTCGAATCAAATTGAAAACAAAGAAAAACATATGGAAGTTGAAGATACAAGTGGTACATGAATCTGCACTAGTAACCCATTGATACTACTCAACATGCAAGATGTAAGTCGAAAATACAGGTACTAATAGTCTGGAGAACACTAATCATGAGAGAGACAATAATCTACATGAGTGTCCCTAATGACACTACTCGAGTCAGATGACAAATAAAAACAAACATTTGAACTCAAAGATACAAATGGTACATGAATTTGCAAGAGTGACCCGAATGACACTACTCAACATGCAAGATGCAAATTGAAAATACAAGTACCAGTAGTCTCTAATCAATTAAAAATAGGTTGCCTTTAGAAAATAGGAATGCAAGAGTGTCCATATGGTAAATGATCCATCTCACCGAAATGCATGTAACCAACCGATGATGTACACTACATCTGAAAGTACATAGGAACAAGAACTAGATACGTAGATCACTCAAACGCGAAATCAAGGAAGCATTAGCACCAACAATAGAAACCCCCCCATAATGCTGACAAGGGGGAGCCAAGATAGGTACATCGAAACTGTGTGAAACCAAGAAGTGCATGTAGGAGAAACAACCTGCAAATAAAAGGGTGTGCAAACTATGACACACACATGAGGCAAGAATCATTGGGATTCACTATTGTCATGGAAGGGACACTCACTTGACAAAGGTGAGATGGAAAAACAAAGGCAAACATCAGCCCCCCATGACACTGTTGGAGTACGATACCACTGAGAGGGGGGGGTGAATTAGTGGTATGACAAATTAAAAAAACTTTGAATTAACCTTTCAAGACTTTGACCTTATAATATGTGAGACTAGAACAGTTTAACTATTAAGTGCAACATCATATATGTAGAGCAATCGAGCTTGTTTCATCATTAAGGATATAAGCAAATCTTCAATTAGACTTGATAAATTTTGCACCAATTTATGCTCATGTTATTTCATTGATACAAACATTCATTGATTGAATGCATCATCAGAACAATTAAATGTGAAATACTTAAGAAAAAACAAAGATAACCAAAAGAAAGCAATCACACCATAACACAGTTTTTTCTTGAGTGGAAAACCCTCATAGGGATGAAAAACCACTCGATAAAATGCCTCACTGGCTTAATCAAAATGTCTCTCTGGCAAAGCCTCATTAGCTACAAAATGCCTCACTGGCAACACAAGCCTCAAATTGGCTACAAAACCATTATCTCACTGACAACTTTGCTCAAATAAGATAAAAAGCAATGTATAGAGGATCACTCTGTTTCTCTAATGCCCATGGCAATTTACAACTTTAATGCCTTTTATGTCCTCTAAACTTCACAGCATTTGAATTTTAGCACACAAAACACATTAAAACAAATTTTTGCCTTTTTTAACCAATCACTATATTTTGCAATAATCTTTTAAGCACAACCTTGTGTTTACAACTTATACAAGATTTCAAGAATACATTTTGACAAACAACTACAATATAGGGTTTATGAAGAAACCTTTCTTTACAACAATCATAACATTTGAAGCAAAAATAGCCTAGCAATCTAAACCTCTAACTCAATGTAATAGCATTTTCAAAATGCCCATTTACGGTTTCAACATTCAAAGCATAATGTTCATAAAGCAACTGAAAAATTGATTCATGCTTTCTCAAAATTTTCAGTGCATTCTCTAACCATACGCCAAGCTTGAACCACAGATATATAAAGCAATTATCAATCTGGCAAAGCTCAATATAGCCATACCTCAATAACTGGGAGAAAGCAACTGCAACAACTTACAATCTCAACTGCACAAACCATCACACTACAACTATCAACGAAATCTACTTCAAATCATGTCGTCCAACCACTAGCATTGTCACATCAAAACCATATTCAAACCCTAACCTCTCTGCCTCGTGCCCTAGTGGCACTATGTGCAATTCCTCACAAATGAGTTTGATAATCTTCCTTTCAAAAATATTAAAGTATGTACAATAAACTTCCTAATCAAATGCCTATTCAAAAAAATCAAAAAATTATAATTTATATGCCATAAGATGCTCGTGACAAAGCTTTTGTTAATATTAACAAATTAACCTTGTTCAAAACCAAACCACTACATTATTGCTTTTGCCAATGCAATAACACTTTTGAAACCATCTTTGCAATAATGATAACCCTTGAGTATAACCATACACATAATGCCTTGTAAATAATTAATTTGTCACCAAATAATATGTATTTTGACTTGTATAATAAGCACCTCCATTATGTCTTATATCTATGTACAGATATAAATATGCTTAAGTAAAGGCTAAGACTTATGCCAAAGTTCCAAACTCAACATCAATCATTTATCAATAAGTTGATCAATGATAAACGAATATAATCCAAGTATACCAATATATCAGTTGTATGTGAACCAAGTATGTTGTCCCCGTATGTTGTCTTAAACACCAATGTTAGTGTCACTCATAAACACATAAAATATAGGTTGCCTTTGTAACCAAACTAAAAGTCTTCAATGACTACCACAAACGTATGAAAAGATATATCACCTAAATATGTATGTCACCTATAGATATGTGCCAAATCAAACATGTAACCAACCCAAACTGAAACATGATAATCATTAAAATGCAAAAAACCTGAGTCATATGCCAACACTATAAGTGCCAAAAATAACCCTTGACAACAATGTCAAAATCAATGTCAAAGGGGTCAACAAACACTTTATATCATAGTGTAAGTACAAAAGGCACAACAAGATGTTCAAAATCCCCAAAAATTATACACCAAAATGGCACTTTATCTTAGTGCATCTACATAATGAAAAATGCACACAATGGGAGCCCATAATGTCCAAAAAAAGACATGTTAAAAATATAATTATTTGACAAAAAATGAAGAAATTGGTAGCACTATGATGAAGTACACAAAAAAATGCACTTTCAAAAAAGCGGCACCCAAAAAGGAGTCCAAATATAGAAGATATGACCCGTCAAAGTCTCCAAAATGAGAGTTGAACAACAACAACACTAAGAAAACTAAATTTTGAAAAGAAAAAAAAAAAAACTAGAAGTCCAAATTGAAAAACCACTTGCACCACTGTGAAGAGCATGAAATTCTACCCCGTTTCAAAAAAAATGCACTCGAAAAGACCAATGTATGGCCTCTGAAATATGACATGCAAAAATGAAAACCCCAACTTAGAGGGGCTTAGTAGGGGAAAAAAATGCACCTCCGCCAAATTTGTCAAAAATACCTCTGAAGATAGAGGTCTGCCAAATTTAGAGTCTTTGCTAGAAAAAACAATTTTTTTAAAAAATTTTAAAAAATAATAATGGGGCCACAAGAAATCCCCACGCTACCCCCATTAATAAAGGGCACAACTTTATGGGCCACCACCCCCATTAATAGGGATGGGCCATAAGGTACCATCCCTATTAATGGGGGTAGGCCCAAGGGTACCACGCCTTGTAGGGGCGATACCTTCGAGACTGCCAATTTTATTTTTATTTTTTAACTTTTTCTAAAAAAAAGTTAATAATAATACTTTTTTGTTAAAAAACAAAAAAAAAAATTATTTTTTTAAAAAAAACTTATGCAAATTGTACCTACGTTGGGGAGGTTGTACGACCACTTTGGAAAAAAAATTTGCCTCAGAAGCTCTCAACACCAAAACAGGTTGAATCTTATATCAAAATTCATGGAATCGACCTCCTAAATGCAACCGTGAGGCTCTTTTCGACCCAAAATACTTTGAAATTGTAGCTACCTTCCGGATCTAGAAAAAACACAACTGCTTCAAACTTTTGCAGATCTGACCTCAAGAGTCCAAATCAGGCCAAATAAAAACCAAATCTAACTTTCTCGACAACTCTAAATCCAACAATGAGGTCCTTTTCACGCCCAAAAGCACAAAAAATTCACCCACCTCCAAAATTTCTAAAAAAAGCAAAGGTGATTCTAGATTTGAAGCCTATAACCCCTGTTGAAAAACAAATGTCATAAATTGAGAAGGGGTTCGTTGAATCCATGCTTTAATACTATGTTAGAATTGTTAAAAACATGAGCCACAAGATCAAACAATGAACAAAGAGACCTTCCACATAAGAGATTTGCAAACAATATATTCAATATTCTTCAACAAGAAAAAGCTACAAAAGAACCTCAAGAATCATCAAGGAAAACAAAAGTTCTCAAAGGTTGAGAGTTCGAGAGATAATACAATGAGGGTTGAGTGCTATATAGGAGCAACCCTAAATCGTAAAGGGATTAGATCATGACAAGTGTCAACATCTCATGCAATGAGATAGAATGATCTAATAATAGCTCACTTTAGTTAACATAAAAAAAAACACATAGTTAATTGAATAAATAACTCCTAAGTTTAGCTTAAGTGCATGCGAATAAATTAGAATAATAATCAATTAAAAATTAATTAAGTATTAGCTAATGCATGATTACTCTAACACCTAATGGTAGTGATAATATGACAATATACACATGTCCTTTCTTTAGCTTGCATACTCATTAAAATAAGAAGCAACGAACAATTTTATACATTATGATGCAAAATTTATATTAGAGTATAATCAACTAAAATAATAATTGTAAGTTGTATGGTTGGTGAATTTACTAACTTTGAGGATAAGGTGTTGGAGGAGGACTTAGCACCGGGGGTCACGATGACTTACGAGACTCCTGATATGTTATCTTCTATGTGCCCTTTGGCACTTCCACCTTCGAACTCTTTGATGCCAAGGGTCAAATCTAGGGATCATATGTCTTTGGATGCTTCGATAAAGCTGACATGTTTCATCACCTTTCGGGGAAACAAAGGATAGCCCTCCCCTCTCCCCTTGATCTAAGTCTTTGGAGGATGATATTTTGTGGAAGATTGTCCAAATAATGAAACATGGTCATCCTAAACATGCTTGTGCCTCCCACACCTAGGTTTTGGGTGCTCAAAGTATTAGGGAAGGTCTAAGGGTGGTGTAGTTGGCCATCCTTGTTTGTTTTGTTAGTAGCTTGGGTTCAAATGTATATGTGTTGTTGACTATGTTTGGTGTGGGACAACTTAGTTGTTATTTCACAGTAGCTTGTCTTTTTTAGTACTTTTTTATTGATCTTCAATTTGTATTAGATGTATCTTGTTATTAAGAGTTTCTAGGTCCCTTCAAAACTTATTTTCCTCCTCATTAAAAACAATTGAAAGTTGCACTTATCCTACCATACAAAACTAATACCCTCTATACAAAATTAATAATTATTTTTTGAAATGTTCACTACCCTCCATACAAGATTAATGGCTACCACTTGGTAATGCCCTACATATAAGATTAATGACTACCATTTGAGAATGTTAACTAGCCAGCATACAAGATTAATAATTTCCATTTGGGAATGTACTTGAACAACTATTCAACATCCATAGCTTGAATGAATTGTCATGGATATAACATCAAGTGTCAAATAAGTAAAGATCAAAATGATCAAATATTAGAGTTTGAAGCATTAAATTTTGGTCTAATATGTTAGGGTTAGAAGGTAGATTTCAATCAGTTAAATACATATTTGATCTATAAAACAAAAAAAATAGAAAACCTAGAAAAATATAACAGCAAGAAGACAACACAAAGATTTAACATGGTTCACTCAAATTCGGGCTACATCCACCAACAAGAGGGTCCAAAATATATTAATCTCCCAACAAATAACCTTTACAATGACATGCAAAGACATGCAAAGATATGCAACAACATGCAAAAACCTTTTTATCACATTTTTCACTTGTTGGTTTTACACAGCCATGGCTACGGGTACCCGCAACATCTCCTGCATATTTCTAGCCACTACTATGCAATTTTTTGCTAACGTTTTTTATGACCTACACACCTCAAAACTCATCCCTGAGTGTTCTAATATGTTCCCACAAATGTCCCCTTAATTACCAATGAAGTGTGGACATTGGTTGTGCCCCATGCACCCAATAAAACACTTTATTTGGGTGGTTACATTTACTTTTTCCAGCTGTCCATAGACTTTAGATTTAACTAATCACTTCCAGTTGTAACTAATCACCAATATTTAATATTTGTTTGTAACCACCTTTTAAATACAAGTGCAACATAAATATAAGTGCAACAAATTATTTAATAAATAAAATAATATGAAGAATTTATCTAAGTTTGATTGGTCTCCATAACACAACAATCTCCCACTTGGAGACTGATCAGACTCCACTCCATATCATCTCCCACTTGGAGACTGGTCATAACACCATTGTCCCTGCAACTCCCATTGGAAATCAACACCTTGGACCCTACTATTATGTTTTGTTTAAATTCAACCTTGAAGGCCAACCGAAGCTAAAGAGGAGCTCAACTTCTCCTTTGTCATCGCCTTCGTAAACATATCCACTTGATTATCATCTGTATGAATCTTTTCTAGCCTTACTTGTCCATCCTCCAACACCGACCGAATGAAATGATATTTCAGTTGTATGTGTTTGGTTTTAGAGTGCAAGGCAAAATTTTTTGCAAGATGTATAACACTTTGGTTGTTCGTAAACAAGTAACTTTATGCTTGTTGTTTGCCCAACTCTTTCATGAAAAGTTGCAGCCATATCATCTCCTTTGCCACTGCTGTTGCAGCTACATACTCTGCCTCCGGGGTGGATAAAACAACCACCTTTTGCAATTGAGAAATCCAACTCACTGTTGTCCCACCAACTGTAAATACATAACATGTGGTACTCCGCCTGGTATCATTGTCCCCTACCAAATCTAAGTCAACATAGCCTTTTAAATCAGGATTAGAACCCCTAAAACATAAATACTTATTGGATGTACCTCTCAAATACCTGAGAATCCATCTTACCGCATTCCAATGCTCAACTCTGAGAGGACTCATATACCTGCTAACAACTCCATGGCATGTGCAATATTCGGTCGCGTGCATACCATGGAGTACATTAAACTTCCAACAACTGAAGCATATGGTACCTTGAACATTTTTTATTCCTCCTCTTATGTCTTGGGACATTTATCCTTAGTCAAGTTGACATGACTAGGCAAAGGTGTACTAATAGCTTTTGCATTCTCCATATTAAACTTTTGCAACACCTTCTCAACATAATTAGCTTGGGATAAAAATAATTTTTTGTTTTTCCTATCTCTTGTAATCTTCATACCAAGGATTTGTTTTGCTTCCCTCAAATCCTTCATAGCAAATGAATTTTCCAACTGTTGTTTTAACTCTTTTATGTGATCCATATTAGACTCCGCTACAAACATGTCATCAACATATAAACATAAAATATTGTAGCTATTATCATTTAACCTCTTAAAGTAAACACAATGGTATGAATTACACTAGTTGTAGTCTTGCTTAGCCATAAAACTATCAAATTTAATAAACTATTGTCGAGGTGCTTGCTTCAAGCCATATAAACTCTTCTGCAATCTACACACTAGTTTTTCCTTACCTTTGACCTCAAATCCTTGTGGTTGTTCCATATATATTTCCTCTTCCAAATCACCATGGAGAAAAGTTGTTTGAACATCAAGTTGTTCTAAATGCAAATCTTTAGCAGCCATAATACTTAAAATAGTACAAATAGAAGTCATTTTAACAACTGGAGAAAAGATTTCATCAAAATCAATACCCTTTTTCTGTGCAAATCCATTTACAACTAACCTGATTTTAAATATTTTCTTACCTCCATCTTCCTCTTTTAGCCTATAAACCCATTTATTTGGTAAAGTCTTTTTACCTACAGACAACTTGCATAAATCCCAAGTCTGATTTTCCAGCAAGGAGTCCATTTCTTCTTCCATTCCATGTTCCCATTAAACCTTCTCATCCACCTGCATAGCTTCATCATAACATTTCGGTTCACCAGCATCAATCAATAAAATAGAATACAAAGAGGGAGAAAATCTTTCTGAAGATCTACTTATCCTTGAAGATCGTCTAACATTCATTGGAGTTTGTGGTATTTGCTGCTGTTGTTGTTGCGGAGCATGAGGAACCCTGGAACATCGTTGTTTGGAGTATCATTCAACACTACATAATCATTTTATTTCTTCTCATGTTGTTGCAACTGATCTTTGTACAACACTTTCTCATTGAATATGACATCCCTGCTTCTTATAATTTTTTTATTTTCAAAATCCCAAAGCCTATAACCAAATTCATCAATGCCATATCGAACAAGTATGTATTTCTTTGATTAAGCATCAAGCTTGGTTCTATTTTTTGAATCTATATGTGCAAATGCTTCACAACTGAAGGTTTTGAGAAAAGAAGAACTCACCTTTTTACCTATCCATACTTCTTCTGGAATACCACAACCCAAAAGATTAGAGGGACCTCTATTCATTAAATAAACAGTACTGTTTACAGCCTCTTCCCATATATTTAAAGGCAGCCCAACATGCAATATCATAGTCCGTGCACACTCCATTATTGTTTTATTCATGCGCTCAACCACTCCATTTTCCTATGGAGTCCTTGGTACTATTTTTTGCCTACAAATACCATTAGAGGAACAATAATCTTCAAACTCTTTGCTACAATACTCACCACCATTATCAGATCTAAAACATTTTAACTTTTCACCCATCTCATTCTCAACCAAGCTTCTCCATTTTTTAAAAGTTTCAAATACATTAGATTTTTTCCTAAAGAAATAAACCCATACCTTCCTTGTTGCATCATCAATAAAAGTGACATAATACTGAGAGTCACCAAGAGAATATATTTGAGCTAGTCCCTATACATCCATATGCACAAACTACAATTTTTCATCTTTCTTTTGCTTCCCATCCTTGAGAAAACTAACTCTTTTGTTTTTCATACACACAACTTTCGCGGAAATCCATATTAACACATTTTAGACTCAGTAAAACATTCTTTGAATGAAGTATTTTCATACCTTTTGCACTTATATGCCCAAGTCTATTATGCCACAGTGTTGATTTAGAACCCACAACAACTGTCTAATTTTCTACTTGTTGAACTGTAGCAACAATTCTTGAACATTGATTTTTATCTATAATAGCTAAAGTAGAAGGAACAATTTGACATGTACAAAGATATAAGGTGCCTACTTTCACACCTTTTGCTACCACTAAGGCACCTTTTGTAACCTTCCAATTTTTATCACTAAATGTAACAACACAACCTTCATCATCTAGTTGCCCTGTTGAAATTAAACTTCTGCTTAACTTTGGAACGTGTCTTACCTCATGTAGTAGTCAGTGATTTCCATTCTACAACTTAATCTTGATTCTTCCCTTTCCAACAATCTGACAAGGTTCGTTATCTCCCAATTAAACCAACCCAAAATCCTCTTGGACATAATCAAGAAAATAACTTCTATGGGGCGTAGCATGAAATGAAGCCCCTGAATCTAACACCTAAGAATCATCAATATTATCAAGAGAAATAATCAAAGCATCCTCATCAGATTTATTACTTACCACATTTGTCTTTTTATTGCCTTCCTTTTTGTCTTCTTTATTTTTTCGAGACCAGTAATTAAATGACCTAACTTACTGCAATACCATTAATCTTTTTTTTCTGTAGATTGGGACCTCTTGTCATTTGATTTTCCTCGTGACTTCCCACGACCTCTAGAATTCTTTCCTCTCTCCTTTGTTTTATCCCTACTTTCGACATTCAAAACACTGCCTGATGTGGATGTACCATTTGAGCTTTTCCTACAAATTTCCTCGCTCAAAATCACACCAACAACATCATCAAATTTCAACGTATTTGAACCAGAAACAAAATTACTAACCACCATTACCAAGCTATTCCAACTTTCAGGCAAAAAACACATAATCAAAATAGCCCTAACTTCTTCATCAAAGTTTACATTAACATAAGTCAATTGACTGTTAACCGTGTTAAACTCATTTAAATGATCAACAATTGACCCACTTTTTACCATTTTCATATTAAATAAATGCTTCATAAGAAATACCTTATTTGAAGTGGAAGGCTTTTCATATAGTTTTTCCAAGGTCTCCATCAAATCTTCTGTTGTCTTTGTTGTTGAAATATTAAATGTCATCGATTGTGTCAGGCATAAGCGAATACTACCAAGTGCCTTTCTATCTAGAATATCCCAATCCTCATTAGACATAGCCAAGGGTTTCTTGGATTTTCCTTCCAATGGTTGCCATAAACCCTTCTGATAGAGATAGTCTTCCATCTACATCTTCCATAATTGATAGTTATGCCCATTAAATTTTTCTACCTTCATCTTACCCTCTTTTGTCATAACTCTCACTCAACCATGAGACTCCCACTCAACCGTGAGACCTTCCTGCAAAGGATAACTGAACACAACCCGCTCTGATACCACTTGTTAGGGTTATAAGGTATATTTCAATCAATTAAATGCAGATTTGATCAATAAAACAAAGAAATAGAAAACCCAAAAAATTATAGTAGCAAGAAGACATCACAAAGATTTAACGTGGTTGACCCAAATTCGGGCTACATCCACCAACAAGATGGTCCAAAATATATTAATCTCCCAGCAAATAACCTTTACAATGACATGCAAAGACATGGAACAATATGCAACAACGTTTTCATCATGTTTTTCATTTGGTTTTACACAGCCATGGCTATGGGTACCTACAACATCTCCTACATTTTTCCAGCCACTACTATGCAATTTTCTACTAACGTTTTTCATGACCTGCACACCTCAAAACTTATCCCTATGTGTTATAATATGCTCCCACACATTTCCCATTAATTACCAATGAAGTGTGGCCATTGGTTGTGCCTCATGCACCCACTAAAACACTTTCTTTGGGTAGTTACATTTACTTTTTCCAACTGTCCATAGACTTTCTATTTAACTAATCACTTCCAGTTGTAACTAATCACTTCCAACATTTAATATTTGTTTGTAACCACCTTTTAAATACAAGTACAACATAAATATAATTGCAACAAATTATTTAATAAATAAAATAATATGAAGAATTTATCTGAGTCTAATTGGTCTCCATAACACAACAAAATATATTCCTTACAATCCAAAAAAAAAACGATTTACATCACTACCCATGTAGGAATTTTTGTCCACATGCCACCTATGCATCTATGTGCACCCTTATAGTTAGGGTGCACATCAAGCTTTTTGTCCATATGGCATCTATGTGGATGGTACACAACTATTGCTACCCTCCCCTAGTCACGTCTCTTAACAATCACTTAATTTGCATTTTAAATTAAATTTCTCTGAATTGTCGATCCAAACATCCTCCTCTGTACACTATTTTTTACACTTGCTTTTCAATGATGTAACTTCACGACTCACAACTGCAACAATGACATCTTTGAGAAATTTCTAGGTGACATCTCTGCCATATAAATCATATCCAGACTAGATTTTCTTGTTTCCTTGAGAAGATGACAATTTTATTGATATCAAAGCCACCTAGATTGATTTAACTTCCATTAGCATTCCATCAACACTTGGAAATCTTTATCATTCTTGTCATGCTTTCAACACTAGAAAATTTGCCATTTTTTGTGCTGCCCCACTAGAAGACCCATACAAGGGTCTTGTGATACAACTCCTGGTTAACAAATATGAGTTTACAAAGAGAAGCATAAGAAGGGTATTGAGACATTGCTCCAAAATGCTTCATTCATCATCAATACAAAAATTAGAACAAATATTAGAATGACTGGAGGGTCATGGTTTGAATCCTCTCCAGATCTGAAAAGTCATCATTTATAATCCTAGATTGTTTGAATTAAATCCCAAGAAAAACATTAAGCCCAAGCTTAGCTTCCTTAAGGGTGAGGTCCCATGGGGGGCTTCAGGATCTATTTAAAGGAGCAAGGGGTCCCATGAAACAAAAAAAATGCTATAGGATTAATTAGTTTATTTTCCTCAATGATAGAAACTCCTACTTTTTAGCTCAAAAAATTAAGCGGGTGCAAAAGGGGTGGGGCTAGAGATTGCCCCACTAGCTTAGGCTTTTTTTTGCCACTTGTCAATCATATGAAGTTTTAAAATTCTCATTAATTAATTTTTTTATTATTTTATATTTATTTAAGCTATTGAATTGAATATGCAAAATAATAAAATTCATGAGACCACTAGCTTCTATAAATATAGGAGCTTAAACTATGCTACAAATTCATGGGACCACCCACTTTAAAATAATCCTAAAAATTCTTAGCAACACCCACTAAATTTTTTTAGGAAGTCCCCCTCCATGGGACCCCACCCTAAGACTCTTGTCAAGGAAAAGGATATGCCAAAACTAAATTCGTTGAATCCAAGATTTTTCAACTTGAGTCTTCAGCTCAAGCTTAAAAAAGCAGTTTTATTTATGCAAAAGTGTGGTTTTGAGGGCGAGGAATTGTCTCTAGTGGTGGCTGCAGTGCCCAAGTTGTTAACAGTTTTAGAGGTAAATGTTGTGAGATTATTTAATCAAGTAGAAGATTTTGGCCACAGTGAAGGGTCGCCCATGTTTGTGATGTCTTTATGCTCCCTTGTGTGAATTAGTAATGATTATTTAGAAAAAAATTGTGTTTTTAATATCATTTAGGGTTTTCAAATGGTATGAAATCTCGTGAGATAATACAATGAGGGTTGAGTGATATATAGGAGCAACCCTAAATGAGAAAGGGATCAGATCCTGACAAGTTATATCATCTCATGCAATGAGATAAAATGATTTAATAATAGCTCTCTAGTTAACATAGGAAATCACTCCTAAGGTTTAGCTTAAGTGCATGAGAATAAATTAGACTAATAATTAATTAAATTAATTAATTATTAGCTAATGCATGATTACTCTAACACCTCCCTTAAGATGAACTTAGGGAGTAGTTAAAACCCTAAAAAGAGAATGCATGATGGGTCTCAAATTTGCACAAGTGACCTGAATGACACTATTCAACATGCAACTTGCAAGTAAAAAATATAGGTACCAAATAGTTTGAAGAACACTGTTCAAGACAGACAATAATTTGCATGAGTGTCCCCAACAACACTACTCAAATCATATGGCAAACACAAGCAAACATTTGGAACTTGAAGATACAAATGACACATGAATCTGCATGAGTGGCCTTAATTTGGCACTACTCAACATGCAAGATGCAAGTTGAAAATATAGGTACTAATAGCCTCTAATCAAATGAAAATGGAAGGTCACCTCCAAAAATAGGAATGCAAGAGTTTCCATATGGTAAATGATCCATCTCACCAAAATGCATGAGTAACCAACTAATGTACGCTACACCTGAAAGTACATGGGAACAAGAACTAGATATGTAGATCACTCAAATGCGAAACCAAGGAAGCATTAGCACCAACAATAGAAAACCCCCATAATGTTGGAAAGGGAGAGCCAAGACAGGTACATTGAAACTGTGTGAAACCAAGAAGTGCATGTAGGAGAAACAACCTGCAAATAAAGGGTGTGCAAACTAAGGCACACACACATGAGGCAAGAATCATTAGGATTCACTACTGTCATGGAAGGGACACTCACTTGACAAAGGTTTGATGAAAAATCAAAGGCAAACATCAACCCCCCATGGCACTTTATATCATAGTGCAAGTACAAAAGGCACAACAAGATACATGTGAAATCCCCAAAAAAGTATACACTAGAATGGCATTTTATCTTGGTGCATATACAAAAGAGAATGTGCATGAAAAGATATCTACGATGTCCAAATAGGACAAAAAACTAGAAAGACATAGACTAGCCAAAAATGAGCCATCCCACATAAACGAAAAGTTCTTATGAGCTAAGATGTCTAAGTAATTCACTAGAATGTGAAAACACAAAAAATTGAATAAAATGTACCTAGAGAGAAATCTGAAAAATTTCATGGATGGCTATGAAGAGATTTGAGAGATCATCCCAACGCCACTAGAATCACGAAAAATAGAGAAACAAGTCAAAAGTTATGAGCTTGAGACTGAAAACAACACCTCTAACTTCAACAGGCTGTAGAATTCACTAGAAACAAAAATAGGTGATGATACCCACACCATTGGAAGGTTGACAAAATCAACTTTTTGACAATATCTCATTTGCCCAATTTCGATATCGTATGCCCAAGTTATGGTCAAAAGAAAAAAAACACCTTTTTTTAGCACATCTAGAGGGTTTGAAGGGGCTTTCCCTAATGATTGTACCACTAATGTCATGTTGACATCAGTAGAATATTCGATAGAATATTCCCCCTTTGCTGAAAAAAATAGGTCCTTGCAAAATAATCTCTACGGATAGAATATTCATTTGGTAGATAAAATATTCACAGTTGATGGTCAGAAACAACAAGTGGCAAGGAAAAGGTGGTGTGAGAAATAGATTTACAATTTATTGCCGGTATTGGCATGGTGTGATGGTTTTAAGGTGGCATTGTTGTTCTTTCCACCAAGTTTCAAACCTCGTTGGGGTGGTATTGTTGAATGGTTGTATTCCGGTTCATAGCTTCAATTCAAAAGTGTTTACCCCTTGAATTAAAAAAAAAAAAACAAGCGGTAAGGAAAAAATTTCTGATGTCGGAAGAGGTTTCGTGGCCATCAGGAAAAACTTTTTGGGTGTCGGAAAAAACATTATGGTCATCGGGTGGCTAATTAACGCTGCCAATCGACACAAAGACTATCGGTTGCGAGGGTAAAAACCTCATCGCTAGGGGACTTGGGGTTTGTAGGCCTTCCATGCAGATACCTGCAGGTACCCACAAACTGTGTGGCCCAAACAAAAAATAAATAAGCTACCCCATGATTTTTTTAAGTTTTTTATTTTTAGTTAAAAAATAAAAAATAAAAAAATTTAAGATTGTTTTTTTTTAAATCATCATACCTAGGGGTCGTACGACCCCTGTACAATTTTTTTTTGCCTCAGAAACACCCAACAAAGAAATAGGGAAAATTTATGGTCAAAATTTGTCAAATCAACCTCTTGAATCCAACAGTGAGGTGATCTTCACATCAAAATGCACCTAAAATTCGCCCACCTCTAAAAATTGCAAAAAATTAATAGAGAATTCAGATCTGAAGCCTACAACCCTTGTTGAAGAAAAAAATCAAAAATCAAGAAGGGGTTCATTGAATCCACACTCTAATACCATGTTGGAATTGTGAAAAACACAAGTCACAAGATCAAACAACAAACAAAGACACCTTACATGCAAGAGAACTACAAACAAAGAATTGTTATATTCCTCAACAAGAAAAAGCTACAAAATGCAAGAGACTATCAAATGGTATGAAAGATCAAGAGATAATACAATGAGGGTTGAGTGTTATATAGGAGCAACCCTAAATGAGAAAGGGATCAGATCATGACAAGTGTCAACATCTAATGCAATGAGAGAGAATGATCTAATAATAGCTCTATATTTAACATAGAAAATCACTCCTAAGTTTAGCTTAAGTGCACATGAGAATAAATTAGACTAATAATTAATTAAATATTAATTAGTTATTAGCTAATGCATGATTACTCTAACATTTTTCCCACTAGATTTTCTCCTTATTTTCTATTGAGGGGATCTTTTTGATGTAGGAGCATCTAGCGGTGTAGGGCAATCTTGCATCACCCAAAAATTTTGTGTTTCCTTATTTTCTTTTTTGTTTTGAGTTCCATAATGGCAGTTAAGGGGTGTAAGACAGTTAAGCATCAAAAATAGCGAAAAACGGTCACTTACTATTTTTAGTAAGTCGGCCTAAACAGGCTTGTATGGACCTAAAAATTTACCCAAAGGAGCAGAGCTGAAAACATTCCCAGTCACGAAAGAATCACCTCAATACCCTACACGGTTTGGGAGAAATTAAAATTTCTATCCCAAGAAATTTCTCCAATGCAACTTCAAATTCAAATATACAACTTTAAAGGCCCTGAAACAACTCGAAAAGTGGATGAACCGACCTATGACGGTTCGCGTGTTGTAGATCTCTTCGAGATTCTTTGAGGGCTTTCCAACAATATGCAACAATAGCAAATCAAAGACCCAGATCAAAAGTTATGGCCCTGCAAAGTTGCCTCTCTAAAAAGTGAATTTCATTAAAATTTCTTCCTAGGCCAAAAATCAAATGGCGGGACTTTTGGCACTGAAACAAAAGGGAAAGTTGCAATTTCTAGAATATTCTAGGGCGGTTATTGGGTAAAATAAAAATGGATATGAGGGGGTTGTAGAAGGTGGCTCCATGAGTTCAGATTGTGGCTCCATTAGTGTAAATTGTGGCTCTGAAAAATAGATTTTCTTTCAGAGTTGATTTTTGTTGTAATGAATCAAGCCCATGAGGCTGTAGCATTGTAATCTTTAAATCTGTAATTTCATTTTTTGGAAATAACGAAAAGTGAGTTATTTTCCATCTCGCATTTCCTGTGTTGGTATCTATTTATGTGATTTGTGTGGGTTTCAGGCGGTGTATCCCTCATCACTTTTGTACATGGGTAGCTCTTTAGGCCTTGTTGTCAAGACCCATCTTTTGCATCTTGCATTAGTTTGTTCCTACCTAAGCTACACTTAAGGAGGGGTGCTAGTGTGAATAAGGTGTTCTACCTAACTAGTCAACCTAGAAGATCCTATCCACTTCCTTCTCATTCTTCTTTGAGCATATTTTATATTTTCTTTCTTTCGGGAGGATTTTTTTCCCATTGGGTTTTCTCATTTTCTCCATTTGTGAGAGATTGCATTTGTAGATGAGTACCTAGCATGGATTAATAGTCGGGACCCATCCATGCATCCTTGCATCATATCTATATTGTTGCATTTATCTACTACTCCCTAAGTTGGACTTAAGGGGGGTGTTGGTTTGAATAGGGGCTTTATCTATCTAATTTCCCCCTTTGTAGTGAGAACAAGGAAAATTATCTAACGTGTTCCTAACTTTAGATCCTTTTCACACAAGTTCAAATGGTAAGGTTACTTAGGTTCTAGGAATCCTTCTAGAATTCTTAGTTTCCATTAGATCTTATCTTATATATGTCATTTAATTCTTGTGTCGTATGTCATTTAATATTAATTGTCTAATGACATAGGATAAGACACTTGTCATCATCTTGTTTAATCCTATCTCTCATCTTTCCTATATAAGCAAGGCATTTTGTAATATCACATATCACATTTTTCATTGTATACTTTGCATTGTCATTAAATATAATCTAGTTTATTTTATTTCATTTATAATTTATAATTTTTCTTTCCTTATTTTTTTTGTATTTTGGGTCGGCTTTCTAGCCAAATCCTAGACATATTTTAATTATTATCTTTATGCGGATGAAATTTTATTTTTTAATAACACCAAGGGTATGATTAGCAAGCTAAAAGCTAAATTTTTAGGTGCATTTGAGATGAAATATTTGGGGTAGATAAATACTTATTGAGCATGGAAATAAAGAGGTATCATAAACACATAAATATTTGGTTGTCATAGAGTAAGTATGTGAATACTGTTTTACAAAGGTTTAATATGTAAGATTGTAAACCTATTGGAATTCCTTTGCCAGTTGGCACTAAGATTTCATTAGATATGTGTCCCAAATGTGAGGATGATTGTGAGGATCTGTATAATGTGTCATATTCTAGTGCAATTGGTAGTTTATGTATGAAATGGTGTGCACCAAGCCAAATATTTCCCAAGCAATGCAAGTATTGAGAAAATTTATGTCTAACCCTTTTAGAGAGCATTGGAATTATGTGCAGTTGGTACAAATATTTTTGTGATACTTCTAATTATTGTTTGAGTTATTTTGGTATTAGTAGTGTGGATAATATATTAGACATATAAGGCTTTGTTGATATAGATTAAGTTGATTTCAATACTTGAAGTTGGACCACTAGTGGTTATGTTTCTACTTTGTTTGGTAGTGAAATTATTTGGATGTGTAAATGCATTTCATAGTTACTTTATCCACCACTAAGGTAGATTATATGGCTGCTACACATGTCTCGAAGGAGATAGTTTGGTTACAAAAAAATATGTAAGTATTGATTTGATTGTAGAACAATTAAAATTAGTTGTGGTAGTTAGAGTGCAATATATTTGGCAAATAATCCTCTACTTTATGCTAAAAAAAGTGTGTATTTAATACCACTTTGTTCAAGAAATTATTTTAAACAGATAGGTTATGTTGAGTAAGGTTGACACTTGGGATAATATTGAATATTCTCTTACCAAACTTGTGAGAACAAAATAATTCTCTTGGGGCAAGGAGGTCATGAGCCTCAAGTGGGAGAATGTTAGGATTAAGATTCCATCAACATTGTAAATCCCATATTATTCAATTTGTTACGACATCCATGTCAAGTTGTCTCTATGGGTCAAGCTTAACCAACACACTCTAAGAAGTTTTCTACTTAGGTGGTTGGGTCCATGTGGGGCCCCCTTAACCCTCATTTTTTATTTCCTTACATTTTTTTTAAACCCGAGTTATTTTAAGTCTATATTGCTATAGCAATTCGCCATTCTCGTTCCTGCAACAGTTTTCTTCATTATTTGCAAAGGATGGGGTGAGTGCAGCTCTATATTAATAAATCTTGTGAATGAAGTGTTGTGGGCTCACATCCAAAGTAATATAAAAAAAAATTGTATTTATGTTATTCTATTTGTATATGTTAAGTAATAATTATTTAATGAAAATATTTGTATATTAAAATTAATATTTATAATTTTAATATTTTGTAATTAGTATTATTTATATTTAATTTTTTCTAATGATTATTACTTATATTTAGTAAAATATATATTTCATAATATATTATTTATATTTAATATTTTTTATGATTATTACTAATATTTAATAAAATATATATTTAATAATGTTATTGTATTTAGTTAATTTATTTTAATGAAGAAAACTAAAATTTATTATGATATATTTCAAAAAATTATATAAGATTAGGATTTATAAGAGGATTAATATTAAAATTAAATAAATTAAATGTGATGCTTACTTTAAAAATCAATGATACAAACATATTATAGGAGATGCAAATGTTGATTATTTAAAGTGTTCGAGATTTAAGACTAGATTATATAAATTCTTTAAAATACATAAACAAAATAATGTTTTATTTGGTTTAGATATGTGTCTACAAAATAGAACTAGTGCACAAGCCTAAACCTATAGTTGCAAGAATCAACTAATAGAAATTAATTCTTGGAATTCACTCTTTTATCTTCTAATATTTACATCTCAATAAGGATAATAAAGATACAAGCTTAAACCGTTAATCCTTGAGGATTATAGAGAAAAAATAAGGTGAACAAATAAAAGTGACCATTAATTTACAAGATAATAAGGACACCAATATTCAAGATAAGCAAACTAAAGAACAAGTCAATAAGGACTAAGGTTCAATTCAACAATAACAAGTTGGTGATATTCAACAAGATGTTCCATGTGCCTTAACATTCATACCTCCAACTCCAAAAAAGAAAGAGCAATATGATAAAAATGTAGGTCAAGAAAAAAAGTGAGTGAGTAAAGAAGTATCTTAGCCAGATATTTATTTTCAATAGCCATAACAACAACAAATGGTAGATTCTTTTTCATTGGCATGTATTTGGTTAGAAGTAAATATACAACATAGGTAACCAATAGTAAAGCTTGCATCCTAAGATCTTTCGAGCGTCATATCAATGATTGATACACCTAGATCTAGAAAGAAGCAAATGGTCTATCTACAATAACAATGGAAGCTACAAGTTCTAGGATAGATGAAATAGTTAATCCTATTGTTGAAAAAATGATGGAGACCTAAGAGATGAAGAATACCATATGACTATGATATATTTTAGACAACACGTTAGAGAACGAAAAATTCAATAAGTCCAAATAATAAACTCTACTTTTGTGTCAAGAATGAAGAAGGATGAAAAGACCAAGAATAAATTAAAGGAGCAAGTTGAAAAATACGAGCATATATCAAGTAACTAATTGCTCCCTTACAAATAGTAGCTAAGTCTATTAATCCTATAATGATAATCTCTTAGGTAGAGGCATCCTCTTCAAAGAAAATGAAATGTATTGTTAAAGCAACAAAGGATTGGGATAATGAGTTGGGTAATAAAAAATGTAAAATGATAGTTGAATCTACATATTCTCAGGTAAATTCAAGACATTTAAGGGGAAAATAATAATTAACTAAGGATTTCCAAGAAGAATAACAGATAAATGACCAAAATATTCCTCACTTGACTTTCATTGCAAATTTAAATGCTCAAGTATTGATTAAGGAGAAAATTTTAGATCATAAATTTTTTAAATATTATAAAATGTGGACAAAAATCACCAACTTTAGAAATGACTTGATTGCTAAATATCTAGAAATGCTCAACAAATTGAGAAGTCAAGTGGTGCATGTGAAATATGAAAATCATATAATCTTGGAGGAATTAATTAGCCGATAGGCTATATAGAGTGAGGTTTCAGCCGAAACCTATCTCACGCCCCCAAACCTCTTTTTTTCTCCAGTAAACCGTGCTTGAAAACAGGCTTGAGTGATTGGTGCAGAGATATCTTGCAAAGTACGCTGGAGAAGAAAGGAGAGTTATTGCAAAATTGGACATTGTATTAACTGTTGCCTTCAATCTCACCTAATACTTTCATCGCCACATTACGATATTTCCTCCATACTTATCTTTTTTCATGAGATTTTCATTACATAGGTTACCGCCATTGAAATCAGAAGAGTTGTTGAAGACTTAATTCTTGATAGTTACTGTTTGGTGTGGGAACCACTTGCATATCTACTCCATCGATAGCATATGCAGTAAGAAGTGCTTTCCCATTTCTCCCATTTGGTTCATGAAATCTACTTTTCATTTACTGTGAATAGATTGAAGCAGCGGTTGAAGGGAGATTGGGTTTGGTCGTTGTCAATGAGGAGTCGATGACCATTACTATTGATGTCGGTGTTGGGTTCTGAAAACTCATGAATACGCTCTCGGAAAAGGGGCTTGCGTTGCCTCATACGACTAACTGGGATGGCGTCTCGGTGGTCGGCGCTATTAGTACAATGGCTCATGGGAGAGGTGTATGGGGAAACGGCGGTGGAATCTATCAACATGTGGTGGGGATAAGCATGGTGGTTCCTACAACGATAGATGAAGGCTACACAAAACTTATTCATTTGATAGAAAAGGATGAGGCCCTGAATGCCGCTAGGGTTTCACTGGGATTATTGAGTGTCATTTTGTGGGTGACGTCCTCAGTGGAGAAGATGTTTAAGCGGATCTGGGAGATGATTCAGATATGGAGAAATTCTTCATAAAATTTTCTGAATCGCATGAGTTTGCATCAATTTATTGGTATCCTTCATTCTCTCGAGTGCAACATATTTTTTTCATAAACTATTTATTGGAATATGTTTTTTTCTTCAACAATTCCCTCTTCTCGCTGATATTTAAATGCATTTTGTATCGAGACAGCAATGCCCTTTTCTCGCTAATGTAGATTTAAGAGTTGAGATCATTTTCAATATTTTAGTGCAATGTGTAATTTTTTTCCAAACCCCTTCTATAATTTTGGTGTTCCAGCTCCATCAAATGATATGTTGTATATATTTTTAATTACACTTTCCATGTTTATTTCTATATATTTTTCTATCGGCGTGGAAGTTCTGGGCACATAAGGTCATGGAAGGTTGTTCGGAGTGAGTGGAGGCTGGAAGTGGCCATCAAACTACACCCCCGTCCATTACTCAGTAAAGCATTACAATTGTTGGTCCATATGTGAAGCTACAGGAAGAGGACGACTGGTTAAAGCATCCAAAAAGGGAACATTTCACAGGTTTGACCTGTTGTTAGAGCAAATGATAGGCATTGTGTTATCTGGACTAACTGGTTGTAGAAAAACAATATTGGAAGATGTTTTGTTCTATTGGTTCTTGTGCTTTGATAGTTTTGAATTTATGAGGTAGTATTTGCATAGGATAGGGCCTATCTTGACAGAAGAATCCCTCTCTTTATATTTTGATTAATTTTGCTATGGTTAGATACAAGAATTTCTAGGTCTATTTACATATATCATAAATGCAAGGTTTATGGGTGCCAAGTAATAATAAATAAACCCTTTTGTTCTTCCAATATCCAGTGCAAGAGTACATAAGGAAAAATTATATACTTATTTTTATTCTGTGATTTTTGTACCCTCATATCCATATCATGCAAGGATAACTACACCTTTTCAGTAATAGGCATGCACAATGAGTACTGTAGTGCCCCGCCACGCAACCCTACAGGAAGTTGCAATTCACTAACCAAACGCAACAATTTTTATTTTGTTAAAGTGCAATAACGTACAAGTTCGCTACACATTGCCAACATCCCCTAAGGCTACAAGACAAAGATTACTTAAACCCGAATTAAACAACCAAGGAATGAAAACATAACATCATTCAATTAAGGAATTAAAGTACATGCATGCCATACAGGATAATTACATCAAAGACTAATAGATACAACATGATATCCAATAACGATTGTTTACAATATAATTACAACACTCATTCCCCGAATGAGGTAAATCAAATAAGCATGATAATATATTACAATTTCCACCTCGATACAAATGAGGGGTAATGAAATACAAGAATAACTAGAATGAAAGAACTAGAAGAGTAACATGAATCAACGAGCTCCCCAATCATGAAAGTCTCGTCCACATGATCACGATCAAAGCCAACGGTGTAAAGTGCACGTTCCACCCAACCAAGTGAAACCCAAAGGCTCACCCCCCGTGCTAGGAGATAGTAACAAGGATTTCAGGACAAGACCAACTACCTCTAGACAAAGGCTAAACATAACTGAACCGACTCAAATACCAAACATCACTTAACACAGTACGAAAACTCACAAGACAATACATTGCTTCCAGGTTACATAGGACAAGTACACCATTGTACAACACACAATAACTGACTAACTGTTGACGTAGGGAGAGTGTCATACATAAATTTCCATGAGTTACCCTAGCTCAACCTTTCTAGGCTACCGGACCCCCATCATGGGTTACCCTGGCTTGCCTTTACCGGCCGCCGGACCCTCATGCAAAACTATGCGTCTCATCTCATCTCGAGCCTTAATAACGCATACTTCATGAGAGAGGCATTCATTAACTTTATTAGTGTGAAGTTCCCCATTAATTCTTTTAGATTATCACTTGATTAAACTCTAAGTGAGTTACCCTGACACCACTTTGGGCGTCAGACCCCCACAAAGAGCCACTCTCCTACTGACAACACTGTGATTCGAAACCCCCAACCTAAGGGTAGACAACATGCACAAACTGATAACCAATTCCAACCTTAACACATAAGGTCACACAACCCGCTCGTAGTACATGGTTAACCATAACATACCACAAATCTCGTTCATGATAACCGATTGATAACACAACTACAACCACGTGCACTACCCAAAGCAAATCACAAGGTTGACTAAAATACCAACAACCCATACTCTTACTATGACAACCCCCCCTCTGGAAGACTTACCCAAACAAATGGTTCAATTAACTATCATCGAGAATGGACGCAAACATCACTAGAAAGCATTTCTGGCACATAAATCAACTAGTGTTAGGATTTCCTAAATCCAATTCAAGAAATGATGTTGTGCAAGTAATCAATCAAAATACTTAACTTTATTCGAAATAAAATGCTTATACCTATTGTTTTACTTCAACTTCTCGATCATAGCTAATGTTTTTAAACAAATCATTTTTCAGAATAAAACGAACATTTCATTTAAACAAACTCAATTTTTTTTTCCATCTATTCCAATATAATAACATTTAATAAAAATATTTAATATAAATAATCACATAAACATACATTAAAATATAATATACATATATTATATATAAATAATTTTAAATTATTATATACAACATATATATTAAAATATATATATAAATTATATTTTAATTGATAAAATAAAACATTAATTTCAAAATTTCATATTATATATATTAAATATAAAACATATGATATAAAATATATTATATGCTTTATATTTAATAAATATAATAAATATATATAAAAAAAAAAAGATTTTAAAACATAACAAGCGACGCCCATTAGGGTTCGGTCGCGCCCTGCCCTAACAAGGGACGCAACCCCCATGAATGGGGGCGGCGGCCTGTGTAGGCAGTGACGGTGCTGCCTCCACAGGCGGCCGTCGCCATCAATGGGGTTGCTAAGGGGTTGAAACACCCCCACAAATACTACGTACAGCAAACAAACTCATTTCGCTATTCGAAATGAGAGAAATTTTCGACTGGTAAAAAGGATGATTCTAGGTAAAAACCAGAATATAAAGTCACGGATTTAATTCTCTCAGAAGATTTAATAAAATGAATACGATATATATATATATATATGTATATATACCATCAATTGGGTATGTATATATATATACATATATATAAATATATACCTGTAATTTCACTTGAAAGAACCATAAATACATAAAAAAAATTCATACCCAGATTGGGCAAATGCTCATTCTCATAACAAAAAAAATAAAACAACATTGAAACATATAATTTAACCCAACTATTTGAAGATTTCCCATTCTTTCCCAAATTTAAATGAGGGTCATCACAAGCACAAAATTTCACAAGAATTTCCATTTGAAACACCATGTTTTGATCAAATTTTTCTGTTGCAAAGTTTGATGATAAAATTTTAATTCACTAAATTTTCACAATATCTTTTGAGAATTTTTTATTCAAGTTTGAATGGAGTTTTTTGATGGGTTTTTCTTCTAATTCACATTTTTGAATCCTTTAAAATTTTGAACAACTTCTAAATGATTTTCAAAATAAGAATTGCTCAAAATTTAAACATTGAACCTTGTGTTTTCTCCAAGCTTGAAGTCTTTCAATGGAGGTTTGTCTTTGCTTTCCAATTCAGCTTCACCCCTTTCAATCTTCCTTGCATCAATCTTTCCAAAAATCCAATCCAAGCTTGCTCTCCAATTTTCAATTCTCCACCATAATTCAAATTAAATTCCAAAAATAAAATGAATTACCTTATGCAATTTTTTTCCCCCAAATTTGTCAAACCCCTAAAATGGACTCACCCACCAAACTTATTGCTAAAACAAGATATTTTTTTTTGCAATTTCATAAAACAATTTCCATTTTCAAGTGTAATTTGTACAATATTAATTTAAAACAAAGATCTATTTTTGCAACCCAAATGATCATTAAATTTTCTTTCTTCAACAAAATTGAATTTACCAATTTACATTAAAAATCATTTTTAATTTTATTTCAAAAAGGAATGCAAGGCAATTTCTATTTTGATTTGATCTCAAAATTTAATAATGCTAACACAACATTTTAATTTAATTTATCAATAAATAAATCTAATCCATTATTAGATTATTTATTGATTGAATTAAACCAACTAATTAATTAATGAGCACTCCTTTATTTATTTTGACAAAGAAATTAAATAAAACAAACACCATTTTTCTTGCAAATTTAAATACGCAAGTAAGGAGAGAAGAGGCAACAAAGAAAATAACTTAACCCAACTAACAACCCGACGACACACTATGGCTAGGTTGATGTCACGACACAGAAAACCTAGCTACTATCTCCCAATCATTTTCCGTTGGACAAGGGACACGCTCAGACCCGTGGAACCAGGTCGAGTTGATGTCCTGTACCTACATCCTGCACACAATACGAGTGTCGAAACATGCATATATATATATATTAAACACACCGTGAAGAGAAAATTGCAGGATCACAGGGCGCTCGCATGCAAGTGATGTGATCTTGTCCCCTTCACCAATACAATATCGCTAATTGACGCATCTAATCATCACTGATATAATCAAAGAATAGACATCAATAATTCACATGCATGCTAATTTAATCCAAAACACGAAATAATAATAACATTTGAATAAGGTACCATCACATCAAAACATACGGTTTACATCGCTTAACAATTAGCGGTCAATAGTAATCAAGTTTATAACCAACGTGCTAACAAAGCAAAACATACATAACGAACACTGTTCGATCAAAAGAACAAAATGGAGGGGTGTTACAAGTACTACTCATGCCTTACCCATGCTTGATTCTTCTGTTGATGCTCTGAATTTTTTGTTTTACTCACTCCACGAGTCTCATTTCAAATGCATTCAAAAAAATTTAAATAAGTCCATTCAACATAGATATCTATCAACTGTAAGTGCACCACTTATGCCATCCATTTGGCCATCTATTCCACTCATATACGGCATCATATTTTTCCAGATTTTAGATAAAAAAAAAGAGATACCACATCACAATGTTACATTTTAAACACAACAATTTATGCACCAATCCTCACACATCATATTGTAAGGCTAAAATGTTAGATGGTGATCATATTCTGATACAGATGATGTAATGCCCTCCCTATCTACATCCATAAACAAATTGCAACTTGAGATAACCAACTAACTACCGAGGTCACAACAACACATGATTTGGGTGCAAATAAACAAAAACATGGTGGTTTTTAGTTGTATTTAATACTGGCATAATAAGGTTTGAGGTAACCAAGCATGCCCCTTTTACATGGTCATGCATGTGAATTCATGCACTAATTCTCAGGCATGGTTATGCTTAGTAGTTATGGTAAAGCCTATTCTTTTTATCCCAGGTTTACTTCATTACTATTTTGGATTACAATCCCAACCTATCCAATACGGTCAAGACTGAACCAGTTCAAGAATTAGTATCTCTTTTCTTCTTATTCATGAAGAATATAGATGTATATGTATGTATGTATATGCATAGACAATGTAGCATTTATTTTGTTCTTAGTTGCACACAGAAATAGGTATTCACCATGTTCTATCAATCATTGTTGACAAGAATCATTGTCTTTGTCTTCTATAGCTATGGATCTGCACTTGCAACACTCATAACAAGGAGTCATTCAATCAATAATTAAGGATCGAGAGTTGTTAAGTCTTATTTCTCATACGTTACTCCTTCCTTTGTTGTATTCTAGGTACTTTTAGACAACCATATAATTCATTTTCCTTCTCAGTTATGTATTTAAAAAGAAGAAAATGTGGCTAGGGTTTGTTGTTTTCCCTTAGTTTTCAATTGGGATTAGGGATTATGTTGTAGGTGATGATTGGGGGTCCAGGTGGAGGCGGCAGATTTATTGCCAATGGTGGAGTGGCTGCGCTAGCGGTGGCTAGAGGTGGTGTTGTTGCACCTATTGATGAGCCCCTTGTCAAGGAGAAGGAGGAAGAAGAAAGTGACAATGACATGGGCTTCTCTTTGTTTGATTAGGTTAGGGTTAATTAGCATTTATCTTTGTTTTAGACGAACATGGGCATTTTTGTGGACCTTATAATTGAAAGGGGTTTGACTAAAAAAATTAATTACAAGAGGGATTACAAAGACTTCCGATGAGGTGTTCTTATGTTATTTGAAATGATAGATCTTGGCGGTATGTAAGTTATGATTATTTCTCTATTGCAATGTGATGTAATTTTTATATAACATTCTACAAGTTTTAAATGCAAATGGTTGTTAGAGGTTTGATAAAGTTTTATAAATGTATGAGGTTTATGTGAGGGAAGTATATGATCTAAAGATTAAGTTGGTTGTAGAATATGGTTAGCTATTCGTTTTAATAATAGCTACATTAGGATCTGCAGTTCACGTAGTGAAACAATTTTTTGCTATGGAGCTCTATTCAATTGGGTTTTGTTATTTATTTAATTTGTGTAGGTAATCATTTCCCCCAGTTTTAACTAAAAGGAAGCCATGCACTTGGTTTCAATTTTCTGGAGCCCTTTTAGGTTAAAGTCTCTTTATCCATAGTTCGTCAATTTAAACAGAGTACATGTCTTGAATATTTGCATGGATTCTATTGGCCTACAAAACTGTGCTCTTTATTTTTTATAGGGAGGTAGTTTTTAACATTAGAGCCAAAGGAATGGCTTGATCCTTCAATATTTCAAACTATAGGATTTGACCTTATTATTTTTAATTAGTTTGGTTGCTCAATCAATTCCCCATATAGAAAATATTGCAATGATTCATTGACAGTGGGACCTAGTGATGATATTTTTAAAGAAACATTGGGGAAATTGTATTGAAACAAAATAGATACATTCTTAAAGAAATACATTTTTACATGTGGTAATTTTGTTTCAGTTTTGAATCTTGATTTGCAGGTGTAGTACATTTTATATATAGGATATAGTTGAAGGCATTGTTGACAAGAACTTTTCTGCCAAATGTGTCTCAAATTGATAGAGATAACAGATCTAATTCTAGATTCAGTGTTCTTGGAGAATGTCGTATGGAGGGGTACTATCATAGAATGCAGTGTCCTAGATTGATCCACAGTACCAAAATTTTAAATAAGTGCATTAATGGGGGCCAAATCACATTCTAGTATGTGGTGCTTTGGATGGTGTTATGGGGCTTCAGTGTTTTTATTTTAAGGACATATCGTGATTTTGTTTGGAGAGTGCATTGCTCCACTATTTTTCGGCTTTACAACACAGTAAGGTTCATAGTTTGACCACTGCATTTTCTATTATATAGTATTGCTAATTACTCCAAAATGTTTTTAGGTGCCATTTAAAGAATACTATAACAAAGATCCATCTAATGGTAGGGATGGGAGGCAAGAAAATTACAGCTGCTACAAACTCAGGAAAAATTTTAATAAATGAAAGCAAACGTGTGGTTGGTTTCTTGTGATAATTTTTTTAGAATTTCTTTGTCCAATTCAACAATAAAATCATACAACATCTAGTGGGGTCAAAAAATTTGGTTTGCATGAGACTGTACAATAGCAAAAATGTTGACAATTTTTGGGGAACCTCTTGAGAAATATTTGTTTTTGTCCCTTGGATAGATAGTTGGACACTGTAGAATTTTTGACAAGTGGTAGCATAAGTGTATGGTTTATATCTTGTGATAATATGATTTAGATTATTTTTTGTTTTCTAATAAAAAATACACCATAGCCAAATTTTCCATTGCAAGATATTGTATGTCTACAAAAATTAACCTCATTTTTTCTGCAATATTCACTGAAGTTTCTTGGTGGCCTGCTATTGGACTGCAAGGTGGGCATCTACTATTTTGAATTTTCCGAGCGAAAATGGCATTTGAGTAATTTTCGTACAAAATTGCTATATTTGAGCATGGAGGTTGTTGGAACTATAAAAATCTGATGATTTTGAATGTATGTTTCACCCATATTTTTCCATATGGTCCCATAATTTCAATCGGGTCATGCATTTTTTACATTGTGGTCCATATCAGCATAAGTCTATCTAGGTCTCCCCGACCCGTGATGCTTTTGTGTTAACATATGTTTGCTACAGATGATCGGCAGGACTTGTTCATTGTTACAGCGATCGACATTCACCTACTGGCGGCTATCGGCAAGACATTCACGTTGTTTCGGCAACAGAAAAGGTTCCTATCAGCATAATTTATACCGTTGGAATGAGGTCTTACCCAGTGCCTTATGTCTCACCGACCAGTATATGGAGATGCATCAGTGAGAGTTTTTCCTTCGATGAAGCGTCTTGGCGAACTCACCTAGTCTTGTCGACTGGTGGTAGATGAATATACATATTGGCAAGAGATTTTCTTCGGGGTAACGTCTTGGCGACTGACCTTCGGTCTCGCCAATATTACACATGAGGCTCGTCGGTGAGAGATTTTTCTTCGGCATTATGTCTTGGCAAATATCTTTTGTCTTACCGACCAGTGGCGGAAGGTTACATCGGTAAGAGTTGAAGTTTGCGGCATGTGGTCTTGGCGAGTTTGGATTGTCTTACCGACCGACAACTGAGTGACACTTTGGTAAGACTTATGGGCTTATTTGTAAAGTCTTGGCGAGCCCGTCGGGTCTTGCCGATAGGTCTTATGAGTGACTTTTGGTGAGATGTTGGCTTTGTTTTGGCGACCTGAGGATAAAGGGATGCAATATCGGTGAGATGGGGTTTTCGATAAGAGGTCTTAGTGAGTGACCTTCGGTCTCGCCGATGGAAAACAAGAGGTCCTTGTCGACATGAGAATTGTCTTGTCTCAGCGACACTCATTATAAATGAAGATTTTTGATGAAACACGATGTGGTCTACATGACGTCTCCCCAATATCACAGAGCTACAAGGAAACACAAAGGGGAACATGTGGATGCTTCTTGTCTTCAGTGTAACAAGCAATATGTTATAGCGACATATAGTTTGATCGCGGGGGCTCTCGTTGAAACATAATGTAATCTATAGGACATCTCCCCGACTCGGATAGGTCACAACGAAGGCAAATAACACCACGGAGCAATTAGCAATTGAATTGCCTTTGGCATAACTGCTGGGTTGTCTGGCTGACTGTTTCACTGGTGAAAAACAGAAATTAAAATATTGTGGCCGACATGTAAATTGCTAAAATAACCGTTGTTGGCCGACTTGAAAGGAGCCCGAATTCTGTGGAGGGCCGACATGGAATTTCAATATGTTTTATTTTCTTGATGTTGGTGTATAAATATGCATTTTGTAATTGTAAAACCAGGGACCAGTTATTAGATATTCGATACACAACAAGTAGATACAGTGAAATAAAATTATCATATCAGAGACCATTGTTGCATGATTTCATAATGGAGGTATTTATGAAAATCAATTGATGTTGCTGCATTTGTCCAGTGTCAATTGTCTATTGAATTCAATAAAAATACTGCTAAGTTGTCTCTAAGATTGATGTTTTCTGGTTGTTTAAATTGACATAACAAATTCATTTTTAGTTTATCAATGCACATTTGTTGTATTTGTGTGATTAATCAATTGGTTCTTTCAAGCAAAGATTAAATCCTTTTAATTGATCACAGTAATCAGAGAGATTCATTTGGATTGTTAAAGTAGAGCTTAGTAGTTACAGTATTGCATGTTTATACAAGTTGTAAACAAAATATATGCCAGATGATTTGAGTTTTCTCCAGAGAGTGTTGCTCATCTTGATTTCATTTGACTCTGCCTATCCAATAAGGCACTGGTCTCTGCAGTTTCATCATTAAGACTCATTTGTTCTCTTTATATCTGTTGATTAAGCATTTTAGGATTTAGATCAAAAGATTGCTATTGCTATCAAGTTTGATTACATTTGTTCACTTCTATTTGCCATTGTGGACAAATCACAGCAAGAAAGATAATCATAAATACATAAAGTCTGCTTCATTCAGTAAGGTACACCCACCTAGGTTTAGCAGCACCTGAAGAGTTGAAGGTTGAATTCTTTCAACCTTGTCTGTTACCCTAAAACGTATCAAGAGATTGGCAGCCTCTTAAGGTATCTTTACCTGCGTTTTTGAGAGCTAACAAATTGGCGACTATTGGGGAACATTCAGAATCTCCGGTTTCACAGACCTTAATCATAGAGTCAAGAACTTTATACAGACTCCGCTGGGAATAAAAAACATCAAGGTTTTCTTATTTTTGACAAAAGTGAGTGGCGACTCTGACAAAAATTTTGCAGCTGTTCAAACATGAATGGAAGATCTCAATACAGGGGAGGTCATACTAGAGCTCCTGCTGGCAGCAGTAAGTGGACACACAAAAATCACAAGGTTGATAAGGGGAAAGGAATAAGTGAGGACATGTGCATGACAGATAAAGACAAAGTATCAAAAGCACATTGTGAAACATATGATCGCTATGATACATGGAGAAACAATTCGAGTGCAGAGCCCTGTACTCCAAAAGATCAAAGAAATCCTTTCTTTTTCCTCGGTCCTCATAAACAGGCTGAGTTTAGAGCTGAATTGGAGGCTGAACGAATCATAATTCAGCATGAATATGATCAAAAGATGGAAGGTAACCAAAATGACTCTATTGACCATGAGCTTCCTGAGGAAGTAAGAGCACAGTTTGAATCACAGAGGAAGGAGATAGAGGAGTTAAGGACTGCATTGCTGAAAGCCCAAATTACTTCTCAGACAGCTGATTGCCCCCCAAAGTATGTACCACCTCATAAGCAAGGTAATCATAATATAGGGCCTTCTGATCCACTTGTGTCTCCTCATCATCAGACAGGAAATCACTATAATCAGCCAAATCATCCACCTCATATCTCCACACAACATACACATATGCAGCCACCTCATGGTCAGCCTTTTGTCCCACAACATAATGCATAATATAATAATCCTATGTATCAATATCAGTACCCACCTATCCCTCCCCCTCACTAGTATGCAACAATGATCAGACAGTTTGATTTGACAGGGTTCCATCTATACCCTTACCCTATGGATGGCAGTTGGAGAGGGTTGGTACCTAAGTTTACAGGGAGTAATGCAATTACTGCTGAAGAACATTTAAAGAATTTCAATGTGTTCATCCAAGACATAGGTGTGCCATATGAAGATTTACATATGAGGCTATTTATGATGTCACTTCTTGAAGATACAAGGGATTGGTTCAATAGCTTGCCAGCACTTTCAATTAATTCTCTCCAAATATTCTAGGATAGATTCCTAGAGCAATATGGGAATCTAAATGCACCAGATGCAGCTCTTCATGAATTGATGCGAATTCAAAAAAATCAGAATGATTCAATTTATGATTTCAACCGAAGATTCAACAAGTTGCAGACTAAAGTACCTCTCGGATCAAGGTTGCCAAATTCTGTAGCATTGAGTGTTTATTTAAATGCATTTGATCCTAAAATAGGGTATGAATTGAGAAATAGAGTTCCAAGAGATCTGGCTGAAACTCAGAAGATAGCACTGACAATTGAAAACAATAGGAAGGCTACAGGTATAATCAATAAAAGAGATAACCCTAGGGCTCCTCAGCAAAGTAACAACTATTAGAACAGACAAGAGAACACATATAGAAATGAAAGGCCGAGGTTGCATGACATGCCATATAATACAGACTGGAAGGATGGAAAACCTATAACAGCTAGGCCAAGAAACAAAAAGACTCCAAATCCATTGAGCAAGAAGGGAACCTATATGGTGAGTAACAATTACTTTTGTGAAGCTTGTGATAAGCCACATTCCCCAGACTATTGTGTTGTGGCTCAAAGGATGCAAGAGGAGGGAATGTTGATGGAAAATAATGGAGAAGAACAAGCTTTATTTGACTTCAAACACTTTTTACCATGCTGAGGAAGGATACTCATCTTTAGAGGATGAAGGTTATGAGTATGATGTTTCAAATCAGAAGTATAATGTCTATATGGCTGAACAACAAATCCTTTATGATTCTGAAGAAGATTATACAGGGCCACATTCTGTTGAAGAGCCTACTCAATGTAGTATGAGGAGACTCACCAAAGATGAAATAGAGAGAGTAACTATTGCTGCAGTTGAGGAAGGAAGGAGTAAATACTAGTTAAGAAACATAACAGTAAATGAGAAGGAAGGTGTCCCTAGAGGAATCTTTATAAAAGATTAGAAATCAAAAAATAAGCAGCATGATAAGAGTGAACAGAAGCTTGTCCAAAAAGAGGAAGTGAAGGAAGTACACAAAGAGATACAAAAGCCTGATCAGCCTAGTAGAAAAGAAAAGGAAGAAAATAAAGGAGAAACGCCAGAACTGAAGAAGGTTGTTAAGGTGGAGGGCTCCTCTTTTGACTTCACTTAGGTGTTGTCCCAGGTAAAAATGTTTGTTCCACTGCTTGAAATGATGAAAATTAAGGAATATAGAGATAGTGTTGTTCAATTGATAACGAATGGAAATGAAAAACATGTGAATTCTGAAAATAGAGTAGATATTAAAGCATTCACTAAGCAAGAGAGAATAAATATCCTAGAAGTCTGCTTGAGTGATGTATTAACAACTCCCTCTCAAGTGGATCCTTTTTTCACTACATTGCTTATAAACAACAAACTGCTGAAAAATTGCATGATAGACTCTGGTGCTGCTATAAATATCATGCCAATAGGAGTTATGAAGCAGCTTGGTATGTGGGTTGATACATGTGAGGGGAAGTGCTATGCAATGGATAACAGACATGTACCTGTGGTAGGCATTATGAGAGGTGTTGAAGTCAAACTGGCTACTTATTCACAAGTGGCTTATAATATAGATATAACAGTAATTGATACTCCTCAGTTTGGGATGCTTCTATCAAGACAATGGACAGCAGCAGTTGGAGGAAATGTTCAATTTGATTTTTTTTATGCTACAATTCCAGTGAATGGTCAAGAGCTCAAATTGTATAGGGAGCCAAGAATGAACCAGCTTGTTGACTGTGTACCACAAGATCAGATCAATTGTTTTTGTGATGTTGATCTTGGAAGTTTTAAGATTGAATCCGCCCAACCAGAATTAACCAATAGTGATCCAATTGAAAAGCATGTGGCACAAAGTTGCAATGAACTTGTGTGGAAGATTTATTTTGATGGAGCATGCAGCCAAGAAGGTAATGGTGTTGGCATTGTATTTGTTTCACCTAAAGGTATTACATTTAAATATTCTTTCTTGTTGGCATTTGAATGTACAAACAATGTGGCAGAGTATGAAGCCTTGTTGACAGGTCTGCACATAGCTGTGAAACAAAAGATTAAATTGCTGGCTGTTCTGGGCGATTCTGAGTTGGTTGTTTCACAAATCAAGTCAAAATATGCAGCAAAACATAAAAGATTGAAACAGTATAAGAATGTTGCATGGGACACAATTGAATTATTTGATGTTTTCTCAATTGAGTGGATTGACAAGTCAAAGAATATAATGGCTAATTTTTTAGCAAATGTGGCGCTCAAAAGAGATGATATCACATTGGTTAGGGTGTCACAGATTGAGTTCAAGACAAGACCTGTTGTTCCTGATAATATTTATAGTTGGTAGGTCTTCAATGATGATACTGATCTTTTGAAATTCCTCAATTGTATAGATCAATATGAGGCCTAGGAAATTGACTTCAATGCTTTTGTTGAGGAAGTGGATGGGTTTTCAGGATACAACCAGGTCAAGGTCAAAGAATCTGAGCAATATAAGACAACATTCACAACTCCTTGGGGAACATATGTATACATAAGAATGTCATTTGGTCTCACTAATCCTGGAGCGACCTTCCAAAGAGCTATGGATGTGGAATTTGCAGATTTGATCAATGTTATTATGGTGGTGTACTAGGATGACCTGACTGCTTATTCAAAGAAGGTTGAAGATCATCTACAACATTTGGAGAAGGTATTTATCAAAGCCCTGGAATATGGTATTAGTTTAAATCCAAAGAAGTGTCATTTTGCAGTCACAGAAGGTAAGCTCTTAGAACATATTGTTTCAAAAGAAGGAATTAGGATAGATCCTGAGAGGGTTGAGGCTATTGATAAAATTCATGTTCCCAAAACTATTAAGGCTATACAATCATTCTTTGGATAGATTAATTTTGTTAGGAGATTTGTTTCTAACTTTGCTGAGATCATTAAGCCCATATCAAATTTTTTGAAGAAATGACAGAAAATGGAATGGACTGCAGAAGCCTTGGAAGCTTTCATATCTATCAAAAGGGCCATCAAGGAGGCTCATGTCCTTAAATCTCCAGATTTCGCTAAGCCTTTTCAAATTTTTTCATTTGCTTCAATGCACACAATTGTTGTTGTTATGTTACAGAAGAATGAGGATGGTCATGAACAACCTGTGTCTTTCTTCAGTAAGTCATTACAAAGGTCTGAATTGAAATATGACATAATGGAAAAACAGGCATTTGCATTAGTAAAAACTACAAAAGCTTTCAGACCATATCTTGTTGGAGCAAAGGTGATTGCTTATGTCCCTCATGTTGTTGTCAAAGATATTCTGACACAGTCTGAAGTAACAGGAAAAAGATGCAAATGGATTAACAAGATCCAAGAATTTGACATGGAGATACAGATTATCAAATTAGTAAGAGGTCAAGGCTTGGCTAGGTTGATGGCAGAATCAAATATTGAAGCAAATCAAGTTTGTAATGTAGATGAAGGGATTGCAGTTGCAAGCATTGAGCACACTCCTTGGTATACTGATATCATGCATTACCTTAAGTTCACGAAGTGTCCAGAGGGATTGAGTGACAGCCAAAAGAGAACTTTGAAGTTGCAAGCATCAAAATATGTTTTCATGGATGGAGATCTGTTTTGGAAGAATAGGGATGGTATACTATTATTGTGTTTGGATGAGTCTCAGGCCAATCATGTTCTAAGTGAAATGCATGAAGGAGTTTGTGGAGGACATTATTTAGCAAAAACAACTGCACACAAAATTCTCAGAGCAGGTTACTACTGGCCTAGAGTTTTTAATGATTATTTTACACATGTAAGAAAATGTGAGGCTTGCCAGAAGTTCTCTGGAAAGTTGAAATATCAAGGAACCTTGCCACTTTGACCCTTGCAGGCTGATGCCCCTTTTCATCAATGGGGAATTGATTTCATTGGAGAGATACAGGAAAAATCAAGTGGAGGATACAAGTGGATACTGGTTGCCACTGATTATTTTACTAAGTGGGTGGAGGCAATCCCAACTAAATAGGCTACAAGCAAAGTGGTGGCAAATTTCTTGATGGACAACATTATCACCAGATTTGGTGCACCACTGAGGTTAATCACAGATAATGGAATGTGTTTCAGGTCAAATGAGTTCAAAAGTTTATGTGACACATATGGCATTACTATTTCTTATGCGGCTCCTTACCATCCACAAGCTAATGGTCAAGCAGAGTCTAGCAATAAGAGTCTTTTGAAGATTATAAGGAGGATGTTAGGACAGAACAAGAAGGCTTGGGATTCAAAATTAAGGTTAGTTGTATGGGCTGACAGGATTATTGTGAAGAAAGCAATTGGAAAATCCCCATTTGAATTGGTATATGGAGCACAAGTCAGGATGCCTTTGCAGAATTTGTTGCCAGTCTACAAATTTGTCCTTCAGGAAGATTTGGGTATTCCTGAACCTATGGAAGAAAGAATGGAGCAACTAGCTGAACTTGATGAAATAAGGAGAGTTGCCCAAAACCAAAACATGAAGTTACAGACACAGATGAAGTATCTGTTTGACAAGAAGGCAAAGGATAGAAAGTTTGAAGAAAATGACTTGGTGTTGATGTGGAAAGCAAGATGTTAGGAGAAGGGCAAGCATGGTAAATTCGAAGCTTTGTGGCTGAAACCTTTTGTTGTTGTTGGAAAGAAGGGTGAAGACTCATACTATTTATAGAATATGGCTGGTGAAGATCAGGAATTGCTTGTTCATGGGCAATTCTTGAAGCAATTTTTCTTTTGAGCAACATAGAGGATTAAGGGTTGCCAGTGCATAGACAACTCTTGCTTATCCTCTTTAAAATTATTTTCCATGCACAGTAGTTTAGGTTTTCGTCCATCTCCATTTCACTTTCATTTTCCATTCATCTCCATTTTGCATTCACTTTCCTTTCATTCTGTCATGCTGCATTTCCATTCTGCTCTTCTAGTTCATCGTTCTATGTCTGGTCTACTCACCCAAAGATCTGGATCCTTGCAATGATCTCACTATCATTCATCCCTAGACGGAGCCACTGTTGGAACTATAAAAATATGATGATTTTGCATGTATGTTTCACCCATATTTTGCCATATGGTCCCATAATTTCAATCAGGTCATGCATTTTTTACATTGTGGTCCATATCGACATAAGTCTATCTAGGTCTCCCTGACCTGTGATGCTTTTGTGTTAACATATGTTTGTTGCAGATGATCGGCAGGACTTGTTCATTGTTACAGCGATCGACATTCACCTACTGGCAGCTATCAGCAAGACATTCACGTTGTTTCGGCGACAGAAAAGGTTCCTATCGGCATAAGTTATACCGTTGGAATGAGGTCTTACCCAGTGCCTTATGTCTCACCGACTGGTATATGGAGATGCATCGGTGAGAGTTTTTCCTTCGATGAAGCATCTTGGCGAACTCACCTAGTCTTGCCGACGGGTGGCGGATGAATATACATATCGGCAAGAGATTTTCTTCAGGGTAACGTCTTGGCGAGTGACTTTCGGTCTCGCTGATATTACACATGAGGCTCGTCGGTGAGAGATTTTTCTTCGGTATTGTGTCTTGGCGAATATCTTTTGTCTTACCGACCGGTGGCAGAAGGTTACATCGGTAAGAGTTGAAGTTTGCGGCATGTGGTCTTGGCGAGTTTGGATTGTCTTACCGACCGGCAACTGAGTGAACACTTTGGTAAGACTTATGGACTTCATTGTAAAATCTTGGCGAGCCCATCGGGTCTTGTCGATAGGTCTTATGAGTGACTTTCGGTGAGATGTTGGCTTTTTCTTGGCGACCTAAGGATAAAGGGATGCGATATTGGTGAGATGGGGTTTTCGATAAGAGGTCTCAGCGAATGACCTTCGGTCTCGTCGATGGAAAACAAGAGGTCCTTATCGACATGAGAATTGTCTTGTCTCAGCGACACTCATTATGAATGAAGATTTTTGATGAAACACGATGTGGTCTACATGACATCTCCCCGATATCACAGAGCTACAACGAAACACAAAGGGGAACATGTGGATGCTTCTTGTCTTCAGTGTAACAAGCAATATGTTATAGCGACATATAGTTTGATCGCGGGGGCTCTCGTTGAAACATAATGTAATCTACAGGACATCTCCCTGACTCGGACAGGTCACGGCGAAGGCGAATAACACCACGGAGTGATTAGCGATTGAATTGCCTTCGACATAACTGTTGGGTTGTCTCGTCGACTATTTCACTGGTGAAAAACAGAAATTCAAATGCTGTGGCTGACATGTAAATAGCTAAAATAACCGTTGCTGGCCGACTTGAAAGGAGCCCGAATTTTGTGGAGGGCCGACATGGAATTTCAATATGTTTTATTTTCTTGATGTTGGTGTATAAATAGGCATTTTGTAATTGTAAAACTAGGGACCAATTATTAGATATTCGATACACAGCAAGTAGATATAGTGAAATAAAATTATCATATCAGAGACTATTGTTGCATGATTTTAGAATGGAGGTATTTATGAAAATCAGTTGATGTTGCATTTGTCTAGTGTCAATTGTCTGTTGAATTCAATAAAAATACTACTAAGTTGTCTCCAAGATTGATGCTTTCTGGTTGTTTAAATTGACATAACAAGTTTATGTTCAGTTTATCAATGCACATTCGTTGTATTTGTGTGATTAATCAATTGGTTCTTTCAAGCAAAGATTAAATCCTTTTAATTGATCACAGTAATCAGAGAGATTCATTTGGATTGTTAAAGTAGAGCTTAGTAGTTACAGTATTGCATGTTTATACAAGTTGTAAACATTTTATATGCCAGATGATTTGAGTTTTCTCCAGAGAGTGTTGCTCATCTTGATTTCATTTGACTCTGCCTACCCAATAAGGCACTGGTCTCTGCAGTTTCATCATTAAGAATCATTTGTTCTCTTTATATCTATTGATTAAGCATTTTAGGATTTAGATCAGAAGATTGCTATTGCTATCAAGTTTGATTACATTTTTTCACTTCTATTTGCCATTGTGGACAAATCACAATAAGAAAGATAATCATAAATACATAAAGACTGCTTCATTCAGTAAGGTACACCCACCTAGGTTTAGCAGCACCTGAAGAGTAGAAGGTTGAATTCTTTCAACCTTGTCTGTTACCCTAAAACGTATCAAGAGATTGGCAGCCTCTCGAGGTATCTTTACTTGCGTTTTTTGAGAGCTAACGTAGGCTACATAGCATGAACAAATGATCTTGTGCCATCTTCTCATGATCTTAATAGTGCACCTACACATATAACAAATCCTTATAAGTTATTGATGTGGAGATTGAATAACAATGGAGTTTCATGGCTTTATAAAATTATATGAAGAGTTATGATAAGAAATACCTACGTGAGTTTTATTTTTTACTTCATGTTATTTGCCAAAAGCAGCTGCATGATACATGTTACAAATCAATTTACAGGGTATACATACATAATGACAGTTTTCCAACTCTGCACAAATGAATAAGAAATCATTGATTACAAAATCTTTGAAAATGAACTTTATATAAATTTTTCGTCAATTCTCAATAAAAAATATAATTTCTATCAATGTAACTCTTGCACCCCTTCCGGTACAAGTGCTAGTTGTACAATATTTGAATATAGATGAAGAATTGAAAGATACTAAAGGTTTGAAAAAAGTTCAATTAAATAATTAATGCAAGTTAAGACCAACCTCCATAGACCTTGGACTTAGAAATAATGGATAGAATGATGAAAATTAGAACCCTACTCAAAAGTTATAAAAAAGATGTTCCTAGAAAGAAGAGAAAATTTGAAATCTTTCTTCCAGGTTTTCAAATGTAAAAATCCATATATAGGTTTTTCAAAGGACCTAACATTGACTTAGTTAGTCTAGTGTTAACAACATTCGTGGACTATGGGCATAGGGAAGCAAAAAAGGACAAGCCTACAACTGAAGGAATTTCTAATGCAAAATATAAAAAATTATTGATGTTTTTTTAGAGTTCAAGCATTCTACTTTTACCCTATTTTGTTTTAATGTTCATATTTCACAAGATACTTTTCAAAATATGCATTAATCCTTGGAACTTGTATCACTTTAATATACTTTTATAATTTGTTGCTAAATGCTATTCATTTAATAGGAATAACACCAACAACTTGAGAGTGACTACTAATAACAAACCAAGATATAGGATGAAGAACATCCTACAACTCTTTTTATCTTGATGATGGATAACAGAGTGTGATTTGAAATATTACTACTAATAAACTGCACATAGTTAAATCCGAAAAAAACTAAATAAGTGCAAGAAGTTGGGTCCACGAAGAGGGGAAGTTTCAGCGAAAAAAATGTCGAAAGAAACATGTACCCTTTTCAAAAAGATGGGTACTCGTTTAGGAATGGTAACCTGAGCCTAATAAAATAGGTACCCATTCTAAAGACAAAACAAGCACCCATTTTAAAACGAATATCTATTCTAAAGATAGAACGGGTACCCATTTTAAAATGGGTACCATTTTTTAAAAAAAATCCAAAAATAGAAATTTTCTAAAACGGGTATCAATTTTAAAAAATTTCAAAATAAAAAATTCCAAAAATAGATTTTTTTTAAAACAGGTAGAATTTTTTTATAACAAGTACCCATTCTAAAAAAATTATATTTTTGGATTTTTTTAGAACAAGTACCCATTTTATAACAGATACGCGTTTGTTAAAGTTTGAATCCCCAAACCACCTTTTACTTGGGTTTTAAGCTCAAGAAAGGTTTGGCAACTCGACCCTTAGCCTTTACCTACAATTGTAAAACTAAGGCAGATTGAAGAGAAATGTCCAACTTTGGCAATATAGCTAATGGACTTTTTTTCAAAGTTAATCTATGAAATTAAAACCCATTATAGATCACGATGTCTAGTTTCCAAATATATAATTTTTTTTAAGATTGAATTATGTTTTCTATTTTTTAATTAATTTCTAAGCAAACTGGTCCATAAACTTGAAATATTAGGCTTTTTTATTTTTTAATAACTTTTTTTCTATTAATTTTTTTGCAAAAAAATATTTGACATCAATCTTTAGACAATTCTCTACACAATGAAAAAATATTCAAAAAATGTTTAGTTTAGGTCTGATTATGTTGTTTGTACACATTGATTTTTAAAAACAACAATTAGGGCTAATAAAAATTAAAAAAAAACATATTAAAAAAAATTACAAAAAAATATTTTCATCAATATTTAGGTTGTTACATATCTTTCCCCAAAAGGAATTAGAAAAATACTTTTATTTTGGTCAAAAAGTGGTGTTTGTACATGTGCATGGTATGGTAAAAAAGAAGTGACTTAAAAAGTAGTTTTTATACATGCCTATTAAAATTTAATTTGTATCATCTGGGTATTAGAAAAAGTTACATATTTAGAAACTAGATTCAAAAAACTAAATTTCATATTACTGACTTTTTTAAGATTCATTGTGTAAGTGCTTCAAATTTTTAGTCCAAGTGTGACAATTTCTGAAAAACAGCAAAAACACTTCCACTTTTTGAGATTTTTGTGGACCCAACTTCTTACATTAGCCCAACTCTCATATCATTATGCATTGTGGAAATCTAATGTTTCTAAATGAAGAACATTATTCTTATCCTCAAATTTTAGAATCCCAAAATGAAAATAAGATAGAACATCAATGTCATCCACAAGAATATTAGAACTAATATTTTTCAAGTAACAACGATCAAAGTAAAATGATCCACATGGTGGATAAAACAAAGAGCAAGATTCAAATATTATGATCATCACTATCAATAATCACATCTTTCTACTGGTGTCAACTATATTATCAAATGATAACTTATTAAATATACCTTCCTTGCGAGCATTGAGATTACTAAAAGCTTTGGAATCATCATCAATACACTTTGTTATGTCTTTCCTCCTTTTATGCAACTATAACCCCACATTATTGACCACCATAGTAATTTTGAATTTCTTGAGAAACATTATTATTCCTAGCAATTTGTAAAAATTGTAGAATCTAAATAGAAAATTTGTAAAAGGAATTATTAAAATGTGAACTAAATATTTTCCAAAATAAAATATCAAATAAATTGACTTCTTATTTGCAGTTCTATTCCAAAAAGGACAAAAGCAATTTTAGAAAATATTAGCTTAGGGACACTAAAAAAATACACCAAACATGTTCATAGACTAAACAACAAGATTTAAAATGCTAACTTAAAATGATAATGTTAGTGAACTTGATAGATTTACAAGACCTAGCTTTAGATGAACAAGCCCTAGTAGAAGCAAGAAGATAACTCTTACTATTCACTAACAAACATAATGGACAAAATCTCAGATATATATTCTCTAATTGAAGACCTCCTAACCCTTTGGAAGTCCTTAATAAATCACCAATCCTTTCACAATGGACCCAAAAATAGTAGAGCCAAAAGACTTAATATAAAACTTACCAAATGAAATTTCCTAATAAAAGAGACTAGATCAATTTTCACTTTGCTTAAGGATAGACTTTAAAACCCACTTATGTAAAAGAAACACCACAAACAATAATATTTTTTAAATCCTAAGAGATTGCATAAAGCTTTCTATTTCCCCTACTATCTAACCAAAAAATAAATAATAAGCTTATTTAACAGGTTGATCTTAAAAACACCCAACAAATATAAAAAGAAATATATTATTTAAAAAGATAAAAAAATAATAAGTATGTAATTAAAATTGGCTAACCAAAGAAAAAAGTCAACACCCATAAATTAATTCTTTAGGAGGGAATAAGTGAAAAGAGACCCTAAAATATCCTACAATCACATTAATACTAAAGCAACTCGATCTTTTTTCATTTTTTTAATTACAATCTTAAATTCAAAAGTCAAACAATAAATATAAATAGGAAATTCCAAGTGCAACCTTTATGTTATGTAATAAATTATAATGAATTAACATATAAATTAATTCCCCATATTTATTTAAAAGTTTGATAGATGTTATAATTAATATTTGTGGATATATTATCTTTGAGGTAATGTAAGAAATTGATTTGAATGGCACATGAAATATCTGATTGAATATAACCAACTTGTTATTGTTGAGTTGAACCTTGGTCATTATTGATTTTTTCTTTAGTTTGCTTATCTTGGATATTAGTATTCTTATTATCTTGTAAATTAATGAACACTTTTAATTCTTCACCTTGTTTTTTCTCTATAATCCTCAGGGATTAATAGTTTAGGCTTGTATCCTTATTATCCCTATTGAGATGTAAATGTTAGAAGATAAAAGTGAGTGAATTTCAGGAATTATTGTTTTGCTAGTTGATTCTTGCAACTATAGGTTTAGGCTTGTATACTAGTTCACCAAAAAAAAAAAAAAATTGTTTACATATTTTAAAGAATTTATATAATCTAGTCTTAAATCTCCAACACTTTAAATAATCAACATCTACATCTTCTATAATATATTTGCATCATTGAATTTTAAAGTAAACATAACATTAAATTTATCTAATTTTAATATTAATCATCTCATAAATCCTAACCTTATATAATTTTTTTTAAATAAATCATATTAAATAATTTTTTCATTAAAATAAATTAACGAAGTACAATAACATCATTAAATATTAGTAATAATCATTAAAAATATTAAATATAAATAATATATTATTATATATTTTTTATTAAATATTAAATATAAATAATACTAATTACAAAATATTAAAGTTATAAATATTAACAAATAATATTAATTTTAATATACAAATCTTTTCATTAAATAATTATTAATTAATATATACAAATAGAATAGTATAAATATAACATTTTTATTTTATATTAACCTTGCACATGAGCCCACACCACTTCATTCATAAGATTTATTGATATAGAGCTACACTCAGCCCATTATTTGCAAAGAAGGAATGTGGGATTAAAATTTAAACCTCGAGTCCAATAACGAAGCAAACTATTGTGAGAACAATAACGTCAAATTTCTATGGTAATAGACTTAAAAAAGCTCGGGTTAAAAAAACTCTATGGAAATTGAAAAGGAGGGTTAATAGGGCCCCACATGGATATGACCTCAAACTTTTTTTAAAAATCTCAAAATCAAAAGTAAAAAATATATATATTATTCTATGTCATTTTAGGTTTATGAGAATTTTTATTTAAAAATTATTAATAAATATAAAAATATGTTCAAAAATAAAATAAAGCTACATATTTAAAAAGTAGAAATTTCATCTATAATGGGTTTTAATTTCATCCAAAAATTCTTTAAAAAAGTCATCAACTATATTGCGAAAGTTAATTTTTACTTTTGCACTACCATGACATTATACTAGCATGTCCAAAAAGGTTGGGTTTATAAATATATTCTAAACCCAGAACTAAAGAAAAAATAACAATATTAGTATCCTTATGGTGGACTTCAATAGATTTGAAGATGAAGTGAAGAGAGGGAAAGCATTCATGGGTGGATCTAGCTGAGAATGGTTGAAAGACAAATGGGTGTTAAGATTTCTGTGATTTGTTTGGTAGAAAAGATAACATGGAGTGGGAAGGATTCAATGTATTTTCTAACAAGGATTGAGGAACCTTAAATGGGTAGGATTGGAGGAATTTTTTGAATTGAGCTAGGGTCAATGATCAAAGGTTTTTCAAAGAGCATAATCATATAGAGTAAAGGAGAAAACAAGTTTTTTTGAACCTAATTATAAAAAAAGGAAAATTTTGTTTCTAGGAATGATGCCTTAAGGTTTTTGAATGGTCAAAAGGGAAAATAAATCAATCAAAGTGGGAGGTTTTTGAAAAAAATATTTGTATAATGATAGAAATCTTAGTTCTTAGAACTTGCGAAAGTTTTCTGGAAAGTCAAATGTTAGATCTAGGGTTTAAAAATCTCTACCTTAGAAAGATGTAGACCTAAATAACACCCCAATTCCTTCCATTGATTTTTTGGACCTATCATTGATTGATAGAACAAGAGATTTGAGTAAAAGCATTAGTGCCAAAATTTTGGAAATTGAGACCAATGATATCGATAGTGATTAATTAGGTTAAAGAAAACTGACCATCAATTGAAGAGATACGATTCTTCCTAACTAAAGGTTTCTTCATTTTGATCTTCACTAATGACGAAGCTAGAAATAAAATTATCAATGAAGGTGCTTGGAGTTTTAATGGGGTAAGTTTACATTTGCAACCCTAGAAACCAAATTTTTATCCCTATTTGAGTAAGTAAATCTTGTGCTTACTTGGATCAAATTACTTAAATCTTCCAAAATAATATTGGGGTTCACATATTCTAAAAAAAATTGGAATAACTTGGGGGATTTCTTGATTTTGATAGAGAAATGGAGAAGGAATGTTTGGGACAATTTTCTAGAGTTTGTGTTTTATTGGATGTTTCTAAGAAACCCCCTCAATCAATCCAAACTAAGAAGGGGAGGTTTGACATCAAACAATTTATGAGGAAAATTCATATTCTTTTTATTTCATATGCAAAAATGTGGCCATGTAAACAAGTTTTGTTTTTCTTCTAATCAGTTGGAATTAAGGGAGAAAATGTCATCCATTGAAAAAGTAGGATTTTGGAAAAAATTCTTAAAACAATTTTGGGAGATGTAGAGTTCCCTAACCACTTCTAAGAGGACAATACATGAGACTATATGCTAAATTTTTTTCCAACATTTGGAAAAATAATAATACACTTGAAGCCATTAATAAGCTAAACAAGGTCCATTATGAAGTTAAGGACACTGAGCTAGTGGAGGAGCAAATTTTTGTACGAAAAGATGAAAAAGTTATAAAAAGTTAACAACCAAGCATTAATTATGGAGTCAGTGTGATGTGGCTAAAAGCACTGATCTTGTAAAGGCTAAAAACCATTTAGGGTGTAATCCTATTATAAGGAAATATGTTTATTCGGTTGAATTTGGAAGTAATTTGAAAGAAAAAATAGTAACCAATTTCAACTAATGGACTCTAGTGATATTGATAAAAGGATTGATGCTACTTTGACCAATTTTATTTTAGTAAGTGATGCAAGAGCATCCATGACATAGTGGCTATCATGTGTCAACAAAAAAAGATATTTAATTTTAGTTACAATTTTTGGTGTGAAATGAATTTCATGTTTTGTCTTGTGAAATTCATATTTTTGATGTGCATTTGGATGTTATGTCATGTTGAAATTTTGAATTTGCAATTTGGAGTAAATTGAAGAAAACATGATAAGAGGAGATACTGGAGGATATGCTTTGAAAGCAAAAAAAGCCAAAAAAAAGAAAATGGAGGTGTGGGTTTTTGGGAGACCTCCAATTTGACTTGTAACTCCAAATTTCAAATTCTAAGACTCCTAAAAAATAGGGAACCTAAAGGTGGACTCCAAGATTGGGAAAAACTATTTTTTGCTTTTATTCATAAAAGCAAGAAAGCCATAAAAGCATTGCCATCCATATTTAACAAGTCCAGAGATCTAAAAACCTTATTTTATTCATTTTTATTGATGAATTTTTATTTAATTGGAGATTCCATGAGATGGGCGTTGATTTTCTGTGAGTGGGTTTGAATGAAGGAAACTAAAACCAAATGAACTCACATTTCATTTAATGTAGATGACAACTTGTGTTAAAGAAAATCAATTTCATTTTTGAATGAAGTTTTCTAGATTACAGAGGAAGACACAGGGAAGCATATCATACCTCCAGGAAGGTATTTTTACACGGTGTTGTTGCAGATTGGAGATTGGTTGTAGAGACATAACCATCACCAACAGTTGCAGGTTGAAGTGTTGTGATTGTTGTGAGAGATTGTTGTTGCAAGAATTGGAAAGAAATTGTGTTGCAAGGTTTTGATTTTTTGTTGCAAATCCTTTTGTTGTGTTTTCCTAGAGTCTTGTAAGGGCTTGTTGCAACCCATTGTTCTTTTTGGACTGATTTAATTCCATTTGCAAAGAATATTTCAATTGAAATTGTTGGTTGCAAGTTGCAAACCAGAGTTGAAACATTTGTTGCAAGAAATTGTTTTCATGTGAAGAATGTTTTCCATTAGTTTATGTGATCTATTTAATTTGGTTTCAATTGAATGAATTATTTTATTTATTTCCATACATTATTGGTATCAAAGAAAATAGATCCTGAGTGTGTAAATAGACCATTGGAGAGAGACATTTTACATGAGGACTTGTGAGTTGTGGTGTTGTAGAGATGTTTTCCAGAGGAGCCCCATGTGGTAGGTGTAGAGGAAAAGGAAGAGGAGATAATTTTGTCAAATATGATGATTTTAGATCCTTGAGAAGGCATGTTGAGACTTTATAAGAAGAGATTATAAGGAGAGGATTTACAAGAATAAGAGACCAAGAAGTGATGATGAAGATGAAAGCATAGAGAATCTATTCAAGCTAGGAGTCAAGGAAGTGTAGGAGTAGCAACAGTTGCTCGTGATCCTTTGGTAATTGCATTATCAAAGATAAGAAAAATGCCTAGACTGAATGTTCCTACATTTAATGGAAGTTTAAATCCAGAGGAATTGGTAGATTGGCTTAATGAAATGGAAGAGTATTTTGAATTTGAAGAGATAGAGGATCCTGATAGGGTGAAATTTTCCAAGACAAGGTTGAAAGGACATGCCTCAATATGGTGGAGGGAGGTCCAATTAGAAAGGGGAAGAAGAGGAAAAGATAAAATTACCAAATGGGATAAAATGGTGGAGAGATTGAAAAGATAATTTATTCCTATAGACTATGAATTAGACTTTCTCAAGAGGATGCAAGGTTTGAAGCAAGGAAGCGGGACTATTAAAGAATACACTGAAGAATTCCATAGAATTATTATAAGGACTGGACATTCAAAGGCAATCAAGGAAAAGGTTGCAAGATACATAAATTATGGTTTGAGATCAAGCATTCAAGAAGAGATGGCACTTGTCAGAGTTGTGACAATGGAAGATGCTTATCAAATAGCTTTGAAGATAGAAAAAAGAATGAATAGAAATTTGATAATAAGCAAGGAGGAAGGAGTAAAACAAATGGGCAAAAAAATGAGGATAAAAATTTAAAAAATGAAGACCAAGGCAGCAACAAAAAACATAGGGATGAAGACTCTTATGGGTCAAGAGATCAAAATCATAGAGGTAGAGAAAGATCAAGTAGAAATTTTGGAAGAGGAACCTTTAGAGGGGCTTGTTTCAAGTGTGGAGAAGAAGGTCATAGGACATATGACTGTCCTCATGAAGAGGAAAGACCAAGAAGAAGGACTAAAAATTAGAATAGAGCAACAAACATAAATGGAGAAGATGTTAAGTCTTCACACTCTAAAGAGGCGAAGGATGGGGAAGTGCTTGTTTCAAGAAGAGTCCTAATGAATGAAGGAAAATAAGCAAATCAAAGGAAGAGCTTGTTCAAGATAAGATGTAAGTGTGAAGGTAAATTTTGTATTGTTATTATTGATGGTGGTAGTACTAACAATCTTGTTTCTGAGGAAATGGTGAGTAAGTTGCATTTGGAAAGAAGAAGCCACCCACATCCATATAGGATTGCTTGGTTGTAAGATGATTGTAAAGTTCTGGTAAATGAACAATGCCTAGTAAAATTTAAGATAGGTGATTATCATGATGAATTTTTATGTGATATAATGTTTATAGATGTTTGTCACTTGTTGTTGGGAAGGCCTTGGTAGTTTGATAGGTGTGCAGTGCATGATGGGTATGTCAATACATACTCCTTGATGAAGAATGAAATCAAACACAAGTTGAAGCCCTTGGGTAAGGAAGAAGGAAGGGTATGTAATAAAAGTGGAAATTGTTTGGTTAATGGAGTTAAGAAGTTAGTATAAGAGGATGAGGATGAAAATTTTGATTTGATGATGGAAGTTGCAGTAGTATGGATTGCACTCAAGAAAGGTAAAGTGAAGGGTTCAATGGAGAAATAAGAGGTAAAATCTTATTTTTGTGAAAATGTAGTTAAATCTGATTTACATGAGCATGATCTAGGACTAATGTAAAGGAGTATATTACAACGAAGAGTACATTTGTAGATGAAGGTATTACAATTGAAAGTAAGGAAGAAGGTGAAGAGGAAAATGTTGAGTTGTTTGGTGATCTTCCTTTTGCATCAATTGATGATTTCTTATACGATAAGGATATTAGTATGACTAGTAGTTTGTTGTAGAAAGGAAAGGATAAACCTTTTGATTACATTGCTAACATTCATGTGAATGTAGAGGAGGAGGTGATTCCAGCTGAAAATTGTCATTTAGAGGGCATGGAGAAAAAGGAACACAATGTTGTAACTGAGGGTGATGATGAACAAATGGTTGCAACAATAACAAAGAAAGAGGTAATGAATGAGTTTTATTGGTTTTCGAAAGAAGAAGAAATAGATGTTTATGAATTTTGAGATTTTCATAGTGTAAGTTGGTGGGAGATGAATTACATGAAAAAGGGGAGAAAGAGAGGAAGAATGAAAGAAGGAAGAGACATCAAGTTGCAGAGACATGTAAGAAATAAGGTTCAAGAGAATAAGGTAGCAAGATGGGTTCAAAATGAGCATGGAATCTATAAATTTTTATGAGTCACACTCATGAAACATTTCTTTTCTACCGTGGGTGTCTGATGTAAGAACACCCATGGCATAGTAGCTATCTTGTGTCAACAAAAATAGATATTTAATTTTAGTTACAATTTTTGGTGTGAAATGAATTTCACGTTTTGTCTTGTGAAATTCATATTTTTATGTGCATTTGGATGTTATGTCATGATGAAAATTTGAATTTGCAATTTGGAGTAAAAAGAAGAAAACAAGAAGGTGGAGATAGTGGAGGATATGCTTTGAAAGCAAAAAAAGCCAGAAAAAGTAAATGGAGGCGTGGGTTTTTGTGAGACCTCCAATTTGACTTTTAACTCTAAATTTCAAATTCCAAGACTCCTAAAAATTAGGGAACCTGAAGGTGGACACAAAGATTGGGAAAATTTGATTTTTGCTTTTATTCATAAAAGCAAGAGAGCCATAAAAGCATTGCCATCCATATTTAACAGGTCTGAAGGTTTGAAAAGCTTATTTTATTTATTTTAATTGATGAATTTTAATTTAATTGGAGATTCCTTGAGATGGGAATTGATTTTCTAAGAGTGGGTTGGAATGAAAGGAAGTTAAAACCAAATGAACTCATATCTCATTTCATGTAGATGACAACTTGTGTTAAAGAACATCAATTTCATTTTTGAAAGAATTTTTCTAGATTACATAGGAAGACACAGGGAGGCATAGCATACCTCCAGGAAGGTATTTTCATGGTGTTGTTGCAGATTGGAGATTGGTTGCAAAGGCATAACCATCACCAAAAATTGTAGGTTGAAGTGTTGTGATTGTTGTGAGAGATTGTCGTTGCAAGAGCTAGAAAGAAATTATGTTGCAAGGTTTTGATTTGTTTTCGCAAATACTTTTTTTGTGTTTTCTTGGAGTCTTGTAAGGGCTTGTTATAGCCCATTTTTCTTTTTGGACTGATGTAATTCCATTTGTAAAGATTATTTCAATTGAAATTGTTGGTTGCAAGTTGCAAACTAGAGTTGAAACATTTGTTGCAAGAATTTGTTTTCCTATGAAGAATGTTTTCCAGTAGTTTATGTGAGCTATTTAATTTGGTTTCAATTGAATGAATTATTTTATTTATCTCAATACATTAGTAAGGAATTATGAGACAAAGAACTCAAATGACTTGGCAAATGATATTTTATAAAAAGTGGGAACTAATTTTATTGAGGAAGTGATTGATAATGTGATGGTAGAAGACTTGGAGATGGATTCAACTGGAAAATTATCTAATTCTCAAACTGAAGCTTTCAAAAAATAAAAAATTGTTTTCAACACAAGCAAAAAGGAAGAAAATCAAAGATGTTGAAAACTCGGAAAGAGGTAGCGACTAGTCTCCAAACCACTCTTGACAAAAATTTGAGGAGATTCAGAAACTCTCAAGTGAAATGAAGATTCTTTCTTTGAACATCAAGGGCTTAAATTATCCTAATAAGAGATAATTAATTAAGCATAGTTTAGATGTATGTAGTGCAAACATTCTCCTATATTAGGAAAGTGAATTAAATCTAGAAAATGCTAAAGCCATTTTTCAACAATGTTATTCTTGGTAAAACTATTTGGTATAATCTTGTTAGAGTTGGTATATAATAACTCTACACCATGCAAGATTTGGTTGATGATTATAGCCACCCAAGATCTAGGAACTTCATGAAAGCACAAGAGAGATCAATAAGAATGCTCAAGATTGCAATGGAATTAAATACAAGAGAATTCAATATGACAATTGTTGATTTAAACATGAGACCACCTAGTTATATAGCCAAGGTGAGACATAGGATTAAACATGATTATGACAAGTGTCTTAATCCTATATCATGTGACAACATATCATAAATACCTATGACACATGTGTTAAAAGTCAAAAGATAAGAGGAGATCTAATGACAACTAACACCTTCTAGAAAGATTCCCTCCTAGGACCTAGTAAGTAAATTTAACATGTAAATAGGACCTATTAATGACTAGATAGGTAAAATACCTATTTACACCAACACTCCCCTTAAGTGCAAATTAGGGATTAGTTGATTATTATGCAAATGACACAAAGATGGGTCTCAGTTATGAGGCCATGTTAGATACCCATGTACAAATGCAAATGCAATCTCTCACAAATAGAGAAAAGGAAAAAACCCAGTGGGACAAAACACCTCACCAAAAGAGATAAAAAAACAAAATTCTCTCAATGATGCATGAGAAGGACAAAACCCCATTCAAGGAAAAAGTCCCCCCCCATAATATAGAAGAAGAGAGACCATGAAAGACCCCTCAATGTTGAGTCTCCTGCAATGATGGTAGAAACTCGATATTGAATGTTGAAGATGATCCAATAGCGTCGAACAATGTCCCTCCCCCTAGGAAGAAATAAGAATAAGATGGTATACAATATGTCTTCCCATTCCTGAAAGGGAGATGCAGGAAGAAGGATTATGTATGATATCTCTAAAGAATGCTCAAGTGTCTCTATATCGATGCTGAAAGTTGTCATGCTCCAAATAGGCATTCTAGGCTACACCATCAAAGAAGACAATCCAGAATCTCATAGAAATGATTGTATAACACAATCCAAAGACAAAGATACCTCCTTTGAAGAAAAATAAGCCTCCTCCAAATTTTTTCCAAAAGTATCCACATTCATGTCAAACTACAAAGGATTCAATCATGTAGAGAATGAACAAGAGGGTCAAAGTGGTCCCTCACAACAACTGAAGAAGGATCATCTTCATCAAAGAGAAGATGAATAAAATAAATGATGTCTCCCAAATCCAAAATGTGGGACTCACAAAACAAACCAACAATGTATGCCAAGTACTCATCCCAAGTAGCAATATCTAGAAGACGATGTATATTATTTTGCACTGAATCACATGGCGCCAAAACTGTGGCAACACGAGAATCCTTAGATACAACATTAGATGAAGGAGATAGAATATCAACACATGTCACTAGATCCTCAATGGATGAAACAATACTGAGATTCAAATTACCATATTGAATTTCCTCAAAAGTGTCCACATTAGATGCCTCAATGTGAACATCTACCAAATCAATAGTAGGATCAGAATGTGAGAAGGCGTAGACTTGAGATTGGTGATCAACCTACCCAACTGAAACTATATCTCTGCTATGCAAATCCTAGATTATGATAGAATCTGGTGTGAACTCAACACTCTTGCTTGCTCCACCATGTGTGACCTTATAGATAGAAAGGATATTGGTTGACAATGAAGGCACACAAAGAACATCATTAAATGCTTTGCCATCCATGTTAATGGATCCCTTCCCACAAACACACATATATGTGTTGTTTGTCATTAGGATGTGTGATGATGAACAAGTCTGAAAGGAAGAGAACATAATCTCTAATGAAGCCATGTGATGTGAGGCTCCTGAATTGAGTATCCACCTCTTTGATACAGAATCTACAACTGCAACAAGGGATTTGCCCTTATGTCTATCAAATTTTGATGATGAAGAAGATGATGAACCCTTTGATGATGAAGGTTAATCAATTTGATGCTTATTAAGAAGATGCTTCAACTCATCAATTTGTTTTGAATAACATTGATGCTCACCATTCCCTTATTTCTTGCAATATGCACAAATAGGTTTCTCCTTAGATGATTCCCCTTTAGAGGGAGAGGATTCAGATTCTTTATGTGGCTTTTTCTTTTTATTCTTTTACTTCTTATCAAGATTATTTGATTCTTTCTATACCTTAGACTCACTAGCAAACAATGCTTGTGATTTGGAAGACTTGATTAGACCTATATTAGTTAATTTAGGTTCCTCTTGGATTAGGATATGTGCAAAGTCATAAAACTTAAGATCAACATATGATTCTCCCATAGAAAATTGATGGGTATGAAAGCCAAAAACAAACATTGAATACTCAAGACCAAGCTTGGATAACACATTCAAAATTAATTGTAAATCCTTTGTATCAATGTTGCAATCTTTCAAATGTGTTCTTAATTGCTTAAGTTTGGAGATGTAGTTTTGGATGTGTTCAAAAATTTTAGAATCAAGATTCATCAAATCATTATCAATACGATATCCCCTAATCTTATCTATTTTACCATACAATTTGTCAAAAGTATCCCAAGCCTCTTTAGGTGTTTTGCTTGACTCAACATGAAACTATAAATCAAATGAGACTAATGAACATATGCATCCAAGTGTTTTCTCATGATTAATCTCCCATCTTGCCAATTCTTTAGCATCAGTAGGTTGAGAAATAGTCTCCTTTAGATAGCCTATTAGACCCTTCCCCTTGAGATGATTCCATAGTTATTTTCTCCATGTAGCATAGTTATATGGAGTTAGGAGTTCAATTTGATATTTCTCCATTTCCAAAACATAAACCAAGCAAAAGAAATCAATCAACCACTACAAGATTATCCCCCCAAATCACTCAATCAAAAAACACCCCCAATAATATATGATTTTTCACTTTATACTTAGTGTGATTACAGGTTCCACTTGCCAACAACAACAAAGTGGACTTGATCTCAATGCAAACAAATTGCCAAATTTGGCCACAAACTTAGAGTAAAACTTTTACATGAAATGAGATCAATCTGATCACACCACTTGAAAGTACACGAAAAATTATGCACTTTCAAAAAATTCACCCAAAAATGTTATTGTAGGAGCAAGAATGGAGCCCCAAAAGTTTTAAAAATGAGAATGGCTCAACAACACCTGCAAGAATCTAAAATTTATGGAAAAATCAAGAAACAAAATGAAAAACCAACTGAACCATTGCGTAAAGCACAAAATTCTACCCTAAATAAACAAAATTGCTCGAAAGTCGGACAACAAAGTTATGAGCCTTTGAAAATTTCCCTTCAAAACCAAAAGTGCATTGGAGAGGGAGCAAAAAAATATTGAAGAGCACTGACATCAGGCTGATGCTATGTTGACATCAATAAACCACCTGATTGAATCTGATGGCTAGGCAGATGTCACACCAACATATTCCTTGCTTGCCAAAATATTATTCGGGTGTACCGATGATGAAATCTTTTGAAAATACCCAAAATATTCTTGGTTGTGGTAGATTTTTATGGTCGGCATTTGTGGTGTCATCCCAATTGAATCACGTCATGTGGCACTTGTTGGTAGGTGTGGGTGTACTGTTGTGCCTTGTTGTACAAGTCTTCTTGCGTAGTACCTACATAGCAGGTAGGTAGAAATGTTTTATCGATTTTTAAATTAAAACTTTAGAAAACTTTATAAATAAAACTTGAAATATTTTTAAACAAATATTTTCACCTATAGAATTTGTTTTCTATGTCCGTTGGTTTTTTGCCAGCTAAAGTATGAATTTTTCACTGTACCGCACAATTATGACAGTCATACAAACAACAAAGGAGGGCATTTTTTCCTCAAGCTCCAAGGTGAAAGTGTTCAATTTTGACAAATTGACAGTTGATCTTTTATTTTTTGGGCCTTCTGGATGCGATGGTAGGGTTGGATTTGACCCAAAGTGCTCCAAAATTGTAGCTACCTCCTAAATCTGGCAACCAATTTTTAGCTTCAAACCCTCATAGATCTAGCCTCATATGTCTAATTTGGACAAAATAAAAGGAAAAACTAACTTTATTGAACCCTTTGATCTCAATGGTGAGCTTAGATTTGCACCAATAAGCTTCAATTTGAACCTACAATATAAAGCCACAAGGAGGAAAGCCCCAAATCTGGTATTTCTTTCAAGCTTTTTTTATTCTCCAGTTCATCATTCGATGCAAGAGAAGAGCATACTCAACTTTTCAGGATCCACCAAGATTTACAACCTAGATATCTCAATAAAGATTAACAAGAAACAATCCCAAGATTTGATACCATATAAGAGTTGGTATAGAATAACTCTACACCACACAATATTTGGTTGAATATTATAGCCACACAAGACCTAGGAACTTCTTGAAAGCACAAGAGAGATCAATATGTAATGCTCAAGATTGCAATGGAATTAAGTCCAATAGAATTTAATATGAAAATTGTTGATTTACACATGTGAGACCACTTGGTTATATAGCCAAGGTGAGACATAGGATTATGACAAGTGTCTTAATCCTATGTCATGTGACAACATACCATAACTACCTAGGACACGTGTTAAAATTCGAAATATAAGACAAGATCTAATGACAACTAACACCTTCTAGAAAGATTCCCTCCTAGGACTTAAGTAAACTTAACATGTAAATAGGACCTAATAGTGACTAGATAGGCAAAACACCTATTTACACCAACAAATATAATGGATCTACAAGTGGATTAGTGTTCTTTAATATCTAAGATTGGTAAAATTTGAACTCATTCCCAAAGGAAGAAATTGGATGTCAAGAAAGTGTTCTAATATTTATTTATATTTATAGTTTTGGTTATGGTCTTGTCAACCCAATTCGAAAAAGATTCTCTAGGATCTATTAACTAAGCTATTGGATCCTTTGAAAAATAAACTCCTTTTATTTGGGGGGGTTTAATTTCATTTATAAATCTAATGCAAATTTGGATGGCATAATTTAGGCATCAAAATCATAAGTTGACTTTATGGATTTTATTGAATCAAATGGATTCATTAATGTTCCTTGTTGTAATGGTGTTTTTACATAGTCAAACGGAAGATCAAACTTCTCATATATTGTAGAAAGGATAGATAGATTTATCCTTTAAATTCTTCTTGGCTCCAAAATAATATTAGGTACTCTTGTAAAATTTGATGGGTCTAGATAATGGCTAGTTTTTCCTTCATTAGTTTATGCTTTTATCATTTCATTTGCTAAGTTTCACAAACATTTGCAAGAATTCATACATCTTTCATATGTCTTTTATGCACTTTGACATACCTAAATATGTGGAAATAAAAGTATGATATATTGATATATGCTTGTGTGGATGTATGAATGTTCATAAGATTTAGTATGTTTTTATGATTTAATTGTGATTATTAATGATATGAATGCCCTGGTAGCAAAACTAACATCTTGCAACCAAGAAGTTTGTAGCCCGCAACAACTAGATTTCTAGCCCATAGGAAAGGACTATGGACGGTTGCAATGAAGAAGCCAAAATGATTGAAGTGTGATAGTTCTAGAGGAGAGTCAAGGTGGCTATTGAATGGTCAATCGTGAGTCACCACAAATACACTTTTATCCACCAATAAGGCATTTGGAAGAAGAATTATGTTTCAAATAGGAGTGACCCATGATGTGATAGTTTTCAAGAAACACGTCCCTATCATGATAGTTAACTATTAGGGGCAAAGTCCTAGTTTGGTTTTTCTTCTTCTATTTCATATTTATGGTTTTTGTTTCAAAGACTGGTCCTCTCCCTATCCTTGAGGGAGAGTGGACGTATGCATTAATGTTCTATTTTCAGTCCTAGAATGAATAAGACTCCTCTCGAGCCTATATATTGGGATTTGTGGTTCAGGAGAAAATATAGAAGTATGATTGTTTTACTAGTTAATAGTTAATTGTTTTCAGTTTTCTATTATCAAGTTGCACTATGATAAGTATGACTGAATGAGAAATCCTTAGAGATTCTTGTTAGACTATAAGAAGTCCAGTTTTCATGCAATAAAGGAGTTTAATTTGTTGTCATGATTTGTTGATCAAGTAGTGCATACTTGATATCTTTTATGGGCACAACAACTCGAGCAAGGGCCACTTGGGGTACTGCCAACCAACCTTATTTTATGTTACTATATTAGATGCTACATTAGTAAATCCATTTAAGATAAGTACTCAATTATATGCATGCGAATTTCATGAATAATATTTTGTAGCATGAATTACATCATGTAACATTACGTTGAGCTATTCTTTAGAGAAGTTATAAGTTAGAAGTATTAGTTAGTTGCAAGTTTAGATTCAATAGTTAGCAGTTACAGTGTTGAACAATAAGTACCCATAGCATAAGCAATTGGTTTATGTTATTTCCCCTATTTTTCAATTTCATGCTTTATTTCCTTTTTCAATTTTTATAGTTTTCAATACATGTGTGGCCACCTATGTTCCATCGATATATGGCATAGTTAGGATCCTTTAATGCACATATATTGCTAGCACTATCAAAAGCTTACGAACCTTGGTTGCTAATTAAATGCAGCCTTTTGTGAAGGTTTGGTGAACTGTTCAGTTAGGAAGCCATCTTTTGAATTGTGTGTCTACTTGCAACACTGAAAATTAATCAAACGTTAGAAAGGCCTTATAAAACTGACTTTCATTTTGGATCTAATCACTTTCCTATAACTTGCATGATCTTTGAAGACAAAGCTTCTAAAAAAATCCATTCAAATTTGAGGTTATTTGGTTTTGAGATCTATCCTTTTTATTTAATTTGGAGGACTAGTGGAAATCTAACCCTTTGTTCAATGATTCCCATATGTTTCAATTTTTTTCAAAAATTAAATTTATCAAATCTAATTTGGAGTAAAAACTCTCTTAAGAACACTTTTGAAGAAAAATTATGCATTGAGGAGTTGCAAGCTCTTAATAAAATTATTTCTATATTGGAATAGACCAAAATTCCTTCTTAATGGAGAAAAAAATCCTTACTCAACTTCAAGAAATTCATTCTCAAGAAGAGATTTATTGGAAACAAAAATCTAGAGATTTGTGGCTTAAGGAAGGAGATAGGAACACATTTTTTGCATGCTTCCAAAAAGATGAGAAGAAGATACAATTAGGTCTTGCAAATCAAATCATCTGATAATCTAGTCATTAAAAATATCTATGATATTCATATTGAGGCTATTAATTTTTTTTTAAATTACTCAAGGACAACTTGCCAATGGACACTCCATTTGAAAATCACATTTTGAACAATATTCCATTTGTTTTGATACGTGAGTAGATTGTATTGATAGCAAAAGAGTTACAAAACACCATTTCAATGGCGAAATAAGAATAGAGAAGCCCCACCCACAATTGCTAATCGGCGTCCCAACACCAGTACAACGCAAAGATGCACATCATTCAACCACCCATTGGACCATCACTACAAAACCAGACCCACCCACCACAGAGAAACTGAAACCCCCAGAACCTGTCACCTTAAAGCCCTTGACACACCCAGAGCAAACAAATCGCACTACCCAAAAACAATTTACACCACCAACCACAACCATATCACCTATATGTCAAAAAACCAGCCATGAACATGCCTACTACCCATCCACCTCCACACCATTTGCTAGCAAAAACTCCTTGAAGTGCCAATGCCAATCCACGCCACCCGATGGTTCAAGAAACAAGTGGCATTTTAGAAAAATCAACCCGCACCTCACACGATCATGATGTTGGCGTAGAGCTTCGCCTTTGATATTCAAAATGAATGGATATCGTTTCACCCTTACCCCCGACAACAACGCTCGATGCATATCTCTTGGGTGTGAAAGCTTGACAGCCAGCTCCGCAATGATAACCACATCCATGACCTTGTCCGACAAGTTCTCCCAAACCAATTTTTGCACTATCAAAAGCATCATGGCCTTCGAAACTTCTAGGTCCAGCAGTGCCGCAACAAAGTGGGCTGCAATGTCTGCATTCGTTCACCAATGCTCAGCTGAAAACATAAATTCCTCGCCCAACAAAAGTTGAACCGCTTCCAAAACCAAACAATCCCAGTCCTTAAAGACAAACTTTAACCTTCCATATCCTATCTTCCCAAAGAAGGCCCATAGCTTCTGCGACGACTGTAAGCAAACAGGCATCTCCATTGCTACTAGTGAGGAAACAATGAAGCACACACAACATAAAAATCCACATACTCCCCACAATCTGTGTGACAATCCCATCATCAATAACTCCATCGTTACCATGTGTCCTCCCTACCAACCAAAGATAAGACATGCCAACCCAATTGGTGATAAGAACATCGTTGGAGAATTAATCCTCACACATCATTTATTACCTTCCACCATCGTTCCCCAGGACTGCGCTAGCCAGAACAATATTTCAAAATTAGTTTCTAAAGAACAAAATAATTTTTTTATGTCTCCTTTCTCATAGGAAGAAATTGGAGTAGTGATTTTCTTTATAGATGCGGATAAGGCTCTTGGCCCTAATAGTTTTTTTCCAGTTCTTTTCCAAAAATGTTGGGACTTCATTGGAAAGGATATTTGGCTATCTATTGAAGAGGCTATAAGAAATAAGAAGGTTCTCAAAGATTTAAATATTACTTCTATCAAACTTATCCAAAAATCAAATGTAGCTAATCCCTTTATGGATTACATGCCAATTTCCCTGTAAAATACTACTTATAAGGTTTTACTAAGGCTCTTACTTCCAAGTTAATTATATTGATCCTTGACATTATTTCAATTAAAGGTGGTTCTTTATCGAGTAGGGAGATTTTGGAAGGAATTCATGTTTCTCATAAGTTGATCCACACTATAAGGGAGAAGAATATTACTACCATGGATATCAAAATTGACATATCAAAGGCATATACAAAAAATATATTAGTCATTTATGCATAAGGTTTTAGATAAATTTAGTTTTAGTCTAGGTTGGTGCAAGTTGATTTTGGAGTGTATTTCTATTGCCATATTCTTAGTTCTTTTGCATGGTATTCCAATGGGTTTTTTCATTCCTCTTAGGGGTTAAGACAAGGAGATGAGTTATATATCCATATATTTTCACCATCCTTAAATAGATGCCTTAAGAATAAATATTTTAGCAAAACAAAGTAATGGGATTTGTAGTGGGATAAATGTGGTAGAAAATGTGAGTCCTCTCTCATTGTTTATTTACAAATGATACTCTTATTTTTGGGATTTCAAATTTTGAGGCATCTTCAATAAAAATGAAATTAGCAAGATATTGTAAGGTTGAAATTTAGGAAATTAATAACAGTAAATTAAAGATCTTTCTATTTCATACTTCTCTACTCATCATGAGAACAATTCTTCTAGGTTTTAAAAGGAATCTGTCACATACCTATCTAGGCATTCCTCTATTCTCTAGTGAAAGTATATATGATTTTTGGGATAAGGTCATCTCCTTTATTCACTCAACATTTTCTTCTTGGAAAAGTAAGTAGTTGATGTTGGCAGAAAAAAATACTCTTAGTAAAGCAATGATGTCTGCTATTCCTATATATATGATGTCACACATTCTAATTCTTGCTAATTTTCTAAATAATATTAAGAAATTTTTGATATTTTCTCTAGTGTGGTAAGGGGGAGAAGTATAAATTACCTTTGATTGCTTGGGATAATGTTTATAAATTAAAATATTTTAGCGGTGCTACAATAAGTGACATGGAAATTCATAATTTAGCCCTGGGGTAAATTGGCTTGGGAACTTTATTCTTCTCCTTCTATCAAATGATGTTAAAATTTACAAAATAAATATTTAGATTCTTCAAATAGTAGTCATACCTTCATAATATCCCATCCCCTTTTGGTTCTCCTATGTGGAATTTTATTTTAAATGTAGAAGTATCATCACTACAAATCCATCTTGGGTGGTTCAAATGGAAAGAAGGCATAATTTTGGCATGATTCTTGGAATAGGTTTGAGTTTTTCGATAAGAGGTTAGATTTGAATGAAGCAAAGAATTTATTTTTAAAATTGGGGAAGCCCTTGCTAGAAAGCTACTTTGAAATCTCCAGATTTTCCAATATTCCAATAGTAAAATATAAATTTTCTCATTTTTCTTTTCTAGAAAATAAAAAACTAATTTTATAGGATATTCTCTCTAAGAGAAAGATATTTTCAAATAGTGAGGATGAGATAAAATGGATGGGTTATGTATTTGGTATTTACTTAGTTGAATCAGGTTATTTAAGTAATATTGTCTCTAGGTTAAACCTTTATTGGCTTTCTCATCTCTGTTGGGACAAATCTTGCTTACCAAAAGTAGACTCCTTTGCATGGTTGGAAACTCAAAAAAATGCTTACTAGAGAGAGGTTACAAAAAATGGGTATTGTTGTGGATCTAAAATGCTCTTTTCGTAATAAGGAATTTGAAACAATTGATCATTTATTTCTAAATTATGAATTCAATTCTCAATATTGGTATTGGTTTTGGGATCATCTGCACCGGTGTTGTGCTTATCCAGTTTATTTATCTCAGTTGTTTTCAAGATGGTATATAATCTTTACCAACAAAATTATTTTGGTTTCTTGTGGAGAATCTCTCCTTTTGTGATAAGTTGGCATATCTAGAGGGAGAGAAATTAAAACACTTTCAAAAATATTGTTAACTCTTAGGATAGTGTAATTTTTAAATTGGAAATGACAATCTTTGAGATGATTGTCTTTTGTCTTCCACTCCTCAAAAAATAATAGATGTTTCTCTTCTTGATAAATTGGTGTTTTAAAAATGTGGTCTTTACTCAAAATCCCTCGAAGCCATCAAAAGTAAGATATCAATACACTCCAAAAAAATGCTAAATGATAGTCTCCTCCTCAACTTATTGAAATTTACTTTGATGGGGCTTATAGAGGAAACCTAGGGGATTCTAATGTCGGTTATGTTTTTAGAGATTCAGATGGTAAGGTTATCCTAGTAACCTTTTTTTTTTTGTTGGTTCAAATAATGAAGCAAAGATTCAAGCTCTTCTTTTACGATTGGGAATTTCTCTTGATAGGGGTTTCCAAAGGATTTTTGTTGAAGGTGACTCAATGTTAGTGATTAATACTATCAATAATAAACAATTGAACTCTTATAAATTATCTAATCTAATGGAGTTAGCTTGGGAATCTCTTAAAAAATTGAATATTATGAGTTCCTTTACTACTTTTGAGAGGCTAATAGTTTCGGTGATATACTGAAAACTGGGATGAAGATAACAATGTGGATTTTTTTGTAAATTATTTTATTGACATATGAAATGATAATAATATCTCCAACATTGACCTAGATAAAAAACATTGAAAAGGAGTGAAGCAAAACCATTTTTGTAATATTACATGTTAGTTGCATCAGTGTATTAAGTTCATGTGCATCATATAGAATTTGTGATTTATTTGTTTGGATATTACAAGCAATGTCCTCTCTCCATATAGTTTGCTCATAATGACTAGGAATTCCAAGGGTGAAAATCATCATTTCATGTTGCTCCACAGTTGTGGGAAGCCTTTTTGTTCTATATTATATTTTAGTGTACATGTTTGTACATTACAAAAAAAAATCACCTTATGTTTGTGTGGATCTTCTGTGTTCCATACTTCTTTTCATTGTCTGAGATCCTTCTCAAATTCATGTTGAATCTTTCATTTGGGAGATATGTAGCATTATTTTTATTTTTTTGGTTTTAAGGGATGATTCACCATTATTCAAACATGTGGTTATTACTATTTATGAGGAATTAGAAGTTTATTTTATTCACAACAACTTGATTGTTTACTATGGAGTTTAATAATAGAGTTCACTTGATTGGTTACTTACAAGAAATGATCAATTTCTCTCCATTTGATAGGGAAAATATTAGAAAAATACTCATCATTCTTTGTGATCTCGTGGATGAATCTCTTAGACTAGTTGTGAGAAAGAATATTTTAGTTGATCACTACAATGATATGTTCTTCTCAAATGTTGCCTCAATATTTCTCTCCAATTACATGGATATCTTGTAGGATTCAAGGTTGCTTTGTTTTATTTCCAACACTTATGTTCAACCATTACTCTTAAATTTGTAAGCTCTTGATTTAGTTTTAGATAATTACAATAAATAATTTGGGACTAGTAATGTGGGTAAAAACTTTTTAGAGTTTGGGTTGAGTTCTTCTCTTGTTTCACTTTTTGTTCTACTTGTTATGAGGATGATTTTGGTTAATGATTTCCCTTATTCACCATGGATGCGTTAGAGGTTCTATGTAAGGATTTGAGTGAAGAGGCTTTCATATTTGTTTCTAAGGTTTTCCACTCTCTACATTTCCTTCTAAAGTATGCCTCAAACTCTTTTCACGATAAAATCCTCCCTCTTCAAGTTGTTGCATCAAATTTTGCATATTCTAGTGGAAGATATTCTTTTGGGTGATTGTTATGTCAAGCTATTATAGATTATGTTGATCTTTGTCAACTCTGATATGACCACTTTTGTATATTTTGTTTTCATAGAATGTCCATTTTTTGAAACTACTTCTGATGTACCTCAACATTTATATCTTGGGAAAAATTATGTAACTATAAATATCTCTTTTTGTTTCTAATGAATTATAGGTGGATCTTCCCACCTTTTATTCAAGCATATAAAAGAATGGGTGTTAAATTTCAAATTTCAAAAAATGCATAGCTATTATGAAAAATAATGGCTATGCATTCAAAAAATAATGAGTATATTACAAAAATAATTAAGTGCCCATTTTAAAATTATACTTCCACTAAAAGTAGACTCAACTTCTTTCACTTACCTTTCTATAAATTGCACAATCATGATGAGGAATCAATTTATGCTTGATTGAAGTATTGAAGGTTGTTTGGATGCAAAAGAGCTTGAAAAATTCAATCAAAGAAGTAAATTTAAGAAAATGAATATCCTCTAGGATGTTTGAATGTACTTTCACAAATGAAACATTTTCATAAATGTAGAGCTAAAGAAATAGATTAGGATTCCAAGAAAAGGTATACAAAGCATTGGGGATTAGAGTTTTGATTTACCTCATGAAATATGGTAGTTTTAGTAGGTATACAAGTGAAAAATAGAAACAATATGCCTAACTATACACCACATAAAATTAGTTCTAACTACTTTTATGATTAAAAAATAAACAAAAACCAAAGACTAATGAAACTAAAGAAAAGATGGGGTTTCGGTAAGTCTCCTACTAGCATGCCAATAAGGAAAAGTAAAACAATCATAAAAAAAAAAAATTAATTAAAATGAATAAAAGGCTTAAATTTTTTTAGATAAATCTTAAATGCCAAACCTTAAAAAAAGACTTTATTGGATTTGAAATGTTAGAAGCCAAGGTAATTCCTTAATGAAACTAAAAGTAAAAGCAAATAAATCTCCAAGGGAAAACACAAAAAGAAAAAGAAGGGGTCCCTATTTCATTAAGGCAAAATGAGATGTGTATACAAGGCATAATAAACCCAATCTAGATACATAAAATTTCTCCAAAACTAGAGTTGATTTGAATAATGGATAAATAAATAATAATAATAAATCCTCATAAAAACTCAAGCGTTTTACAGTTAATCTACAATTGGTTGCCTCTTTAGTATAAGTACAAAAAGATCCTATGGAGACTTATAAAAATCCAATCAAGGCCTATCTAAGATTATAAGGAAAGGAATGCAACTTTAATAAGGGATTCAATGGTGAAAATGGTAGAGTTTGGCATAGAGAATTAGACTCATTTGATCCATAAACATGGTAGATATGCCACAATTTACTATGAACAAATAAATTTATTTGATACAAAAGACTCCCAAATCAATGACACAAGTTAATTCTAATTAATAATGGTTGGTTGTCGTCTAGTAGCTATTTCTAGTTTATAAATCTTATAAACAAAAAGTTAGGCAAATATATAAGAAGAAATAAACATCATGAACACTCACAAATCAACAATCATAAATTTTACCTAGAGAAAACCCACTTCAAGTAAAAAATATCTATCCTATAGAGCAACTACTCTTTGTTCCATTATATAAAGGTTAATTGCATATGTTGCAATGTGTCAACATGGCTACAATAAGCTCACATATAAACATTTAAGGCTTCATAATGCTTTCAACACACTCCTAATGCAATTGTTATGCTACAATAAACTTACAACATTTAAGAATAGACTTCCAACCATAATACACTAATAGAGCTCCTTGTTGTTTTTGAATAAAAAAATACCATATATTTTCCTTCCATTCTTGTGTAATGTGAAACATCAAAAAGGTGAGGCCAAAAGACACTATCTTGGGGTTTTAAAGAAATTATTATTTAAACATTTAAATGATTGCTAGAATATTTTAGCTTATGCAATCAATTTTTGGTATAATAAAAATAATTATACTAGTCTACTAACCCTAAAAATAACTCAATCATTGTTTAAACTCTCACCACAACCTATAAAAGAGAAATCACATTTGTATCATCCCTATAGTAGTGAAAAATGTTATAAATTGGTAAAAAATGTAGCTTGTATCAATCTTTTCATTATCACAAACCTCAAAATTCTAGCAACCATAACTTTTGTGTATAAACTTGAAATGAAACATCATTTTTTGAAGTTGCACTAATTTTTAAGAAGAGTTTAAATGTGCAAACCATTTTAGGTTTAATTCAAGTTGATGTCTATTTTTAAGTCTATAATAGACCTATAATTTATGAGGCTTATAGTGACCCCAATGGTCCAACTTCTTCCACTATGCTTCACTTATGTTATAAAACATCCCTCCTTGCCACATATATGAAAATTTTAGACTACAAATGGTCTCCCAAGTGCTTGGGAAAATACTAGGACGCCTAAAACATGCTAACATACACCATATTAGCTTAATGTACACCTAAAATAGCTTGAGAAACACCTATAATAGTTGAAGGAAAGCTTGCACTACTACATTTAAAATTTAATAGTTCTACAATGCTTTGTCTTTAAACCACTCCAAATCAAACTAATTTATACCATTTTTTAAATCAAAAGAGGACACTTTAAAATGAATCCAAATGAATCTTAAGAGGTGTGTAGGGGTGAGAAACATGAATTACATGAATTTTTGGATGGGAGAGAGTGTTACAAATTGGATTGGGAAGACAAAACATAATTGTTTTTTTTATTTCATGTTGTATGAAACTGTTAAGGTGGTTATGGAAGTTGGTAAAGTGGGTCAAACCAAAAAAATCAATATATAGGAAGACACTCAAAGGAAAAATAAGGAATGGGGGGTTTAGAAACATGCTAAGGAGCACTACAAGGGTGACTGAAGGGTATGACAAGCTAGGGAGATTGGAAACTAATCTATTTATGTGATGTGTTATAAATCACTTTTTGAATTGTTGCGACATGATAAGATTAGAATGTTGACTTGATGCAACATGGTGTAAAAATAGACACATATATAGTGCATCCTTAGAATAGTTGTGTTGCATAACTAGGTAATTTTCAACTTCTAAAATAGGTGGGAGAGGGGTGAGGGTTGTGGGTTGTGGGCTCACACTTACTTGTGCAAACCTTTTGATAACTTGTAGTTGTTGTCCTACTACTAACCTACAAACGAAAAGAATAGAATATCATTGCAACATTATATTGTAGGGTTAGGAGACACTATGTGTACCCCATGCACCCCCTCCAACACTAGCTTGTAGAAAAGGACAAGAAATAGACTAAAACTAATAACATGCAAAATAGTGAAAAATAGTCAATAAAATAAAGGAAAACAAGACTTACCATTCATCCAGAGTCTAAGAGATAACTACCCAATTACTTGTCAAGACCTTATTAAAGGGGTTAGTCCAACAAAACATACTATAAATAGTAAACCTAACCCAAAATTTGAATATGACCCAAACAAGTAAGAATGTGTGAGGAAGTAAGGTAGATGAAAGACAAGAACTATGACCTAGAGGTCACACAAAAATTAAAATCTAAAGAAATAAAATAGAAGGAATGAGAATTGAAAATAAAAGAAAGTTACAATGAGAAAGTGGTAAAAGGGTGAACCATGAGTTAATGGATATAAAAAGTGTGAAGAACAAAACTAAGTACTAAATAAAAATGAAAGGGGATGACAAAAAGAATCCTACATGGAAAACAAAAATGTTGTTGGTGAACATGAAGGAAACACATTAAAATGAGAAACTAAATTACACTAAAATGGAGGGTCCTTTTGAGACAAGAGCTGAATTGAAAAGGGGAAATTACAAAATACCCAAAACAAAACAACTTGCTAGTAAGTAGAACCCACTTAAAAGAGGCAAGGGAAAACTATAATACTAAGAGCTAGACATATATTAATAGAGACAAGAAGCAACAAGAGGATTAGAAACCAACTAATGGAATATAAATATAGAAACATCACCCTCCACTTAGACACTAGGGCTATAGAAAAGTTTGGGTACATCACAACCCTTCTTATTCTTCTATATGAATGGAATAGATAGAATAGTTATGAATTCACCAAAAAGGCATGATATATAGCAATAATCACAAGGAATCCATATAAACATGTAAATCTCAACATATATGGGTTGAGTGATATTTTAACCAAAAATCTTAAACTTTAAAGATAAATGAAGACGGGTTTGGGGGTGGGAATACTAAAGGGTGTGGAATGATGGGTGGTTAAAATTTTTAATTCGTGCAAGATTTGATAAAGACATCCTCAACTCACAAATTTTCCCAATAATTAGATCTATAATAACTAATAGGTTAGACTAGGGGAACATAGAGGCTCAATCAAGAGGAATCCAACTACAATAATTATGGTTAGTAAGGAATGTATTTCTATCTTTCCCATCAAGTTTATTTTCCTTTTTTTGACTTCTTAATTCTAATTTTGGTTTTGAATCTTTTTCTTTAATCCTTTGTAGCATTATCACCTAATCCTAGCCCCATGCAACTATGAAGATTAAGGGCTTATCACTAAAGGCTAAACTAGATAATTAATGACACTTCATCCCCCTTCCTTGCTCTCGTGAAACTAGTAAGGCGTGAGAGACAATAAATGAAGGATAGAGTAGGTAACAAGAGTGGACACATCAATTTCTTGTCTTCAAAGGATTTATGTGATGTTTCTTTTGTCAACATGCCTCAATAGTAAGATAACTCTTACAAACACTACTCTTGATGAATTATAAATGAGGAAGGTTTGTCTTTAAGTCTCTAGGGTAGACGAGTGAGATTAGATATCTTGGGGCAATGGGAAAGATAGAAGCATGGAATAATTGAGGGCTTCTTATTCAACATAGGATAATATGTATGAATAAAACTAAAAGGAGGTAGTTGATAACAATAATTAGTTTAGATTAATAATTGACAACTATAAAGGAAAACAAACTTTCTCTAAAGTGTTATCTAGACTAATTAATTAATATAAGCAATAAGTTTACCAACTAACCTAGATAATATAGTTATAAGCATGTATATTTAGAATAATAAAATATTAAATGTTAATTATGGAAATTAAATTTGACAAAATAAATACACTTAGCTCTAGGTACAATAGTGATGCATGAATTTGTTGTAGACATTGAAATCCACCTACCTTGGGGTTGAAAATTGGTCTTCTTTGTTTGTAGTTTGCATTTGATATGGAATAATTTGCACGCTCTATGGTGGACTGAATCTACAAACCTAGGCCATGTCCATAAGTGTGGCTCTATCCTACTATGGAACTGATCGAACTAAGTGCCCACTCTTGCTTTCTAATCCCCACTTGATTCATTCTTATTTTCTCTACTATGAGGACTAATAGTATTTAAGAATACCTTTAGAGGATTGTTGAATTGCAAGGAGACAAATTCTCTTAGGTCAACCCTCAAAAAAAGATTGATTTTACAATCCTACAAATAATCAAGGATAACAATCTTAAGACATGTAAATGATGATATAGATATATTGATTTTAAATGCTCTAATTGAAGTGTTCCTAGAATGCTCCTTTCATAAATGTGAATGATTTTTCCTTGATATTTGATGATGATCATTAAATGTAATTTAGTGTCTTTAAATACAAGGACATGCAATAAATCAAGTAAACCATGTGCTTAATCAACCCTAGGTGGAAAGGAATGAGCATAGGTCAACAATAAATTAAATTTAAATTTTGAAAATTTAGAATCAAATTATGAGTGTGAGATTGATCTCATACTCATAGACACGATTTGAAACATAAGAATGGTGAAATTAAAATAGATAACAAATATATAAGAATAAATATAGAATACTAAATGTATAATCTACTTAAATATATTAAAATGTGTAGATAGATAAAAATAAATATATAGAAATACACATAATTTATATAATAATATATCATTTATCAATATATTTAACCACTCTTAAAATGAAGATAAAACATGGGTATGCAAATCTGACCAGCACATTGTACAAACTTGGGGTTTTAGGATAAGGAGAGCTTCAAGAGCGAGGCTCTTATATGTCAAAAAAATTAAGAATAATTTAACCAAGGGGCAAAAGATTCCCCCGTAGCTCTGCTCAAGTTACGAGCCTCGGGGCATCTCACCTATTCTGCAGTAATCATACCTCACGTCTACTGCAATTTGAGTTTCCGCCATTTCCAGGTAATTTTTGTGTTCTATAAATAATTTGTTTTCCATTACTATAAATTGCACACATGAATGCGATTCAGTTGATATCCGGGCCATTCTATACTCTTCAGCCAAGGCTCGATCTTCCATATATATATCTCAAAATAGCAGGTATTTGTTTACTTTCAACATTGCAAAATTTTCCATTTGCTGTAATAAAAGTGCAGCCTCACTCTCAACGCCCACATTAGAGAGAGCCAATGTTACCCAACTTCTCATTGACAAATACGGCTTAACAGAGGAAAACATAGCAAAGGTTTTCCAACGGTGCGATAACATTGCGGATTCAACGGCAACCTGCAATGTGGAGCACTCGTTGCGCTTCCTCCAAGCAGAGGGTTTGACCTCTGCCCAGATTCGAAAAGCGGTGAATTACAATCCTAGGGTGTTTCGTCTAGACCCTAATAACAACATTAAGGTCAAGCTTAACTTCCTTAAGACTTTCGTGAAGCAAAAGGATTTGATCAAACTCGTATCTGTGAATCCAAGGCTTTTTAACCTTAGTATTGAGAGTGGGCTCAAACCTGCAATTTCATTTCTGCAAACACTTGGTTATGAGGGTGAGGCATTGTCTGCACTTATGGGCTCAGTTCCCGGGATGCTTACGTTTTCAGAGGAAACTATTTTGAGATTAATTACGCAGGCGGAGGCTTTTGAACACACCAAGGGCTCTCCCATGTTTGCTGTTGCTTTGAATTCCATTGGCCGACTCAAGGAGGATCTTTTAGAACAAAAAATGCAGTATTTTTACAGTTTAGGGTTTTCAGAACAGCAGGTGTTGTTTTTGTGCAAGCGAATGCCTCAGATATTGACAGTTTCTAAGGAAAAAGTTACGCGCAATCTGGACTTTTTAGTCAATTCTGCAGGGCTTTCGCTGAATGATGTTGCCAAGCAGCCGATTTTGTTGACTTATAGTTTGAAGGCAAGGTTAATACCTCGGTATAGAGTATTTGAGGCATTGAAGTCCATGGACGTTCTGAAAAATCTACCTAGTTTTCCTACTGTAGTTAAGATGACAGAGGATTGCTTCTTGGACAGATATATTTTACCATATGCCAAATCTCACCTATTCTGTAATAAGAGTGCAGCCTTACTCTCAACGCCCACATTAGAGAGAGCCGATGTTACCCAACTTCTCATTGAAAAATACGGCTTAACAGAGGAAAGCATAGCAAAGGCTTTCCAACTATGCAATAACATTGCGGATTCAACGGCAACCTGCAATGTGGAACACTCGTTGCGCTTATTGCAAGCAGAGGGTTTGACCTATGCCCAGATTAAAAAAGTGGTGAATTACAATCCTAGGGTTTTTCTTCTAGACCCCGATAAAAATATTAAGGTCAAGCTTAACTTCCTTAAGACTTTCATGAAGCAAAAGGATTTGATCAAACTCGTATCTGTGAATCCAAGGCTTTTTAACTATAGTATTGAGAATAGGCTCAAACCTGCAATTTCATTTCTGCAGACACTTGGTTATGAGGGTGAGGCATTGTCTGAACTTCTGGGCTCTGTTCCTGGAATGGTTACGTTTTCAGAGGAAACTATTTTGAGATTAATTAAACAGGCAGAGGCTTTTGGACACACCAAGGGCTCTCCCATGTTTGCTGTTACTTTGAATTGCATTGGCAGACTCAAGGAGGATCTTTTAGAACAAAAAATGCAGCATTTGTACAGTTTAGGGTTTTCAGAACAGCAGGTGTTGTTCTTGTGCAAGCGAATGCCTCAGATATTGGCAATTTCCAAGGAAAAAATTATGCGCAATCTGGACTTTTTAGTCAATTCTGCAGGGCTTTCACTGAGTGATGTTGCCAAGCAGCCAAGTTTGTTGACTTATAGTTTGAAGGCGAGGTTAATACCTCGGTATAGAGTATTTGAGGCATTGAAGTCCATGGACATTTTGGAAAATCTACCTAGTTTTCCTACTGTAGTTAAGATGACGGAGCGTTGCTTCTTGGACAGATGTATTTTACCATATGCCAAATCTTCATCTCTGCAAAATATTTACACTTCGTAATAATGATGTAGTAAATATTGAGATGGAGAGAAAAAGATTTAATGGCACTGTATGAGTTGAAGAAAAGGATTCTCAGCTTCATTATGATTCTCCACAGGTAGTATGTTTTGTTTGTTCAGAGAAGCTTGGGTTAGGAAGCAAAAAACTAAGGAAATGCAGATCCCGGCTTGAAATTTTTTTATCTTTCTTATTTCATCACACAAACGGACCTTGTTAAGGGTGTTTGTAGCATCGAAGGCATGCAACCACATGTTAACATTTTCTAGAATGAGATGTAAAGATGGGGAGCCTAAGCAATTTAGTGACACTTTTCGCTTCATTGTTCTGAAGCCAAGGTACAACTCGTCTCTTCTGCATTGCATTTGAATAGGTGATTTAAAATATCGTACACAAACAAAGTTATGTATTACTGGATTAGGGCCATCTTTGGAATTCACCTTGTCAGTGGCATTTGTATAGGTGACTTGGTATAACTGAATTCAGCTTGCCTCTGAATGTTAACGTTATCTCGTCAGGGATGTTTGTCATTGCAACACTATGAGTTGGCTTGATGAAATAAATCAGAAACATCAATTTTTTGTAATAACTGCAGAATACAGTGTTTTTGGTTCATGAAATTAAAATGCTTGCTTAATTGTGCTCTATGATGCTTGCTTAATTGTCTTCATGCAATGGTCATTTTATAGTTAAAACTCGTGTATTTTAGTCAACAAGAGAATGCTCGACTTGAAGAGCTTTAATATTGTATCAAATCCATCACATTTTTTGCACTGTAATTCTTTTCTCAACATTCTCTTACCCGGTTCTGTTGAGTGGCCCGTTAATCTTTGATTCAATATCTGATTAACTTGCAGGAGTTTTGTGATCATTTATGATTAGGGTATAGTACAGTCTATGTTGGCTTCCAAAGTGTTCCTATCTCTTCATTGGTGCTTATCCACGGGTTTCCTTTTTCTGGTTTGGTAATATTCTTTACTAAGAATTCTCTTCTTTTTATGGCTGTAAATTGTCTGCTGCTTTTTGAAAACTCACCCAGTTTGTTACAGTGTCCTGCCATTTCCTGTCATGGTTCTGATGAAACCTTTTGCTCTTCTTTCAGTTAAATTTCTGCATCAACTGCAAATAATTGGTTCCGATAATCATCTTTTTCTGTCAATTTATTGATGGATTTCTTTGAACTTTTAAATTCAACTCTTATGTTTCAAGTTCCCAGTTAAGGTATGCAGAAGCTACCTATTCCATTAACTACATACATTATGAATGTTGAAGTTTTGCATAATGATTGTTTTCCAAATAAAAGGCCTTTCTATATTCAAACTAAAATGGTGGTGCTTTTAACTTGGGACTGCTCTCTTAGAGATGTATGCAAGATGCAAAATGTATACAAGAGGCATATAGATTATTTAAAAATATTTGTACTGCAACTATTGGCAGTATATATATATATATATATGTGAAAGTACAGCTCCAGACCTGTCAAGACCAGTGCTGCAGCAAAGGATGAAGAACTATAACTACTGTCATAACAGCAGCTTAATCAGGATTAATGCAGTACTGCCCCCATATTCTTATGAATAAATACATCTGTGGAACATGTCCTTAGCATATGAGAACATATATGTATGGCTTAGAATAGCTTAGGCTTGCATAATGAGCATAAGGAGATGATAACAAGTATATGTACGAGAGATGGACAACTGATATATTATTATATATGATATATGTTATCAGTGTTATACTTTATGTACATGTGTGTGTTATTCATTATAATTTAATCTACATTTCCCTTTTTCATAACCACTGATACTTTTGACGTAACAAAAATACAGTCAACCTCTTGGTCTGATATTTCTTGCTAACAGCAAGCGTTCTTTGTTAGGCACAAAATGGGGCTTTGAAAATGTTTTGAATATTTTTGAACAATTGGGATTTGCAAATATAAAACTAAAACTCAACAACCTTACCAACTTGCTCCCAGATAATGCAAGCCTTGAATTTTTGGTAAACCATCAAAATAGTTAAAGAATATATTTTTTATTTTCAGATTCTGTTGCAGTAAATGCCCTGACTGACATGTATGATGAAGGTTGAGGGATTGGGTAATAATTCAAATGTTCACTGTTAAGCTTCAATCGGTATCTTCCTTGGAGACAAAAAGATCTAAGATAATATCTATGTACAAAACATCAAGTCAAAAATGGCCAAACAAGGCAACCTGGAATCTGGATAACATTAGTAAGCAATTGGCTACTCTCACAAAATTTGTCAGTAAGTAGTTAGTTTCACAACCAAATTTGCAACACTAGGGTGGATCTACAGGACAACCCAATCTTGATCCAAATGTTGCACAACCACAACCCATGGCTAGCACTAATTTTGAGTGTTGGAATCTGCTACAGAAGGTGGATATGCATAAGTTTGATGTCGAGGATCCACTTAGATAAGTCGAATGGAGATTCTTTTATGTACATCAGATCCCATGTGGGTGGCAGGTTATAATAGTTTCCTTATATTTGAACCTGAGTAATTCATTTGGTATCAATGGCTGTGTGCTCAAAAGAAGAAAAAACTATTAGTGTTACAACAAACAAGTTTGGTCAAGGTTTCATCAATTCTAGAAACTATTCTTGTGACTCAAGATGATTACAAATGATAACTTGAATGACTTATTTCTTGATGGGCTCAAGGACCACATCTAACATGAGTTACACGTCTAATCCACTTAATCTATCTAATTCAATTATTATGGCACACAAGGTAGAGGAGAGATTTATGTCCAATAAAAGACAAACATTCACTAGTAGCCCTTGCACCATCATTTTCTCCATCTACTAGGTTGATGCCTTAACAAATTGAAGAATAAAAGGTTAAAGGGTTATGTTTTAATTGTGATAACAAATATAGTAAGGGGCATAAATGTGTTTGCAACAAGTTCCAGATTAAGGGCACTAATGAAGAAGAGGGATTGGAGGGTTTTTGATAGCTAGAGGAGTCAAAAGATCCCCAACCATCTCTTTCCATGCACCTTCAAGTATTAGCGTCCCACAAACCCTCAAGGTGGTGGGTCTTCTTAAAAAACAAAGGGTTACAATATTGATTGACTTAAGAGGTAATCACATTTTGATCAATAATATGTTTGTGAAATGATTGAATTGTTTCGTTTATCTAGCTCCAAAATTTTAGGTTAGGATTGTGGATGGGGGTGTAATCAATTGTTCAAGGAAATGTCAAGAGTATTAAACTCACATTGGGAGATTATATGCTAGGTTGCATTGTGTTTGATATTCTCATGAGTGGGGCAAACACTATTTTGGGAGTCCAGTGGCTCATTTACCTTGGGCATGATTGAGAAGAACTTCTAGGAGTTGTTTATGCATTCTCATTTAGAGGGTAGGGCATTTGAATTGAGACGGTTGAATGCGAGGGTCCATAGATAGTAAGCTCTCATCAAATGCACAAGGTGCTAATAAAGATTACAGATTGGTTTGTGGCACAAGTATTTTCATTAGAACCACAACAATTAAAGGTCCTACATCGCCTAATGTGTAGACAATTATAGATGGGCACTTAGTAGTTTTTAGGGATAGGCCAAAATGTTATCCTCCCAAAAGAGATGATTATCATGCCATTCAACTACCACTGGGGAGCCAAATACCCAATATTGGACCTTACAAATACATACATGTGCAAAAAATGAGATTAAGAAGATGGTACATAAGATGTTGGAAGCATGTATTATTTGTCATAATTAAAGATGTTTATTCTTCTTTAGTAGCGATGGTATACAATAAGGATGGCACTTGACATATGTATCTAGACTATGAAGAACTCAACAAGTACACATAAAATATAAGTTTCCAATTCTAGTAATTGATGATTTGTTTGTATGAGGTACATGGTGTTATTTATTTTACCAAACTTGAACTTCACTCTGAATATCATCAAATTTGAATTAGAGATGATATCTAGAAGACAACTTTCAAAATCTAAGAGGGTTATCTAAAAGAATTTCAAAGTGTTTATTGAACTTGTATAATAGGGGGGTGCCATATTCTATGCATGACATGTCCTCAGGGGCCTTAGCCCTATCCCATTCAAGCCCAACTATCTATAGTTGTTAGTTTTAGAGATTAGATTCTATATGTAACATGAATGCCTCATGAACAAATCAAAGAAATATGAATAGGAAAGTGGATATAGGGATAGTTATAGAAGAAAAGTATGAAGCAATGGAGTAGGAAAAAGTTACCTTGGAGTACAACACAATTGTGTTATTGTCTATGACGACAATGTAGGTGTGTTTAAACAAAATATGTATAAACATGGGCATCCCACTTTGTCTTATCTATTTTGTCATCTTTTTAGAGAAGAGGAACATTGTATTATGCCATTTCAATGAGGGGAGGCTAAAAGTCGCACCAAGGAGAAATGAAGCACTCCCATTTCCAAGAGGGAGATGAAAGGTCACACACGTCTCTTCATTTCTCAAGGCCTTAGACATCTATACATGTGGAATGTGAGTGTGGATTTAAGCAAGCTAGGGAGGAAAATCATGTGTTGTATCTTCTCCAAGAAAAAAAGGGAACAATTATATATTGTATCATCCATTTATGAGTAATATACTTGGGTAGAAAAGCAATTACCTTTATCAACATGGTTTTTTGCCAGACATTGAGGTTTTCCCAACTCAAATGTGGTGTTATGTTGCAACACTTTATTTTTTGAGTAGTGTAACATAGTCATCTATGTATAAATAGTTATTTAATTATGAATTGAGTAGCACAACATTACATTCTTGGTTTTGTAATTCTTATAAGCATATGCATTGAGAATTTAGGAATCAAAGGGTCACTTTGAATTTTTGGTGATGACTTTGAGCATCATAAATGCACCTTCTACATTTTAAAGTTTGATTAACTTGGCCTTTAGGCCATATTTTGAAAGTGTCTTAGTTTTCTTTGATGATATCTTAATATATAACAAATCATGGGAGGAACACTTGCATTGGAGTTTGGAAACTATTGAACAACATTAGTTTTCCCAAGGGTGTTGGGTCACATTGTATCAGAGGAAGGCATCAAGGTGGATCCTCACAAGATCAAGACCATGGTAGAATGAAAAGTGCCTTGTACCCCCTTAAGAATCCATTGGGCTTCTTAGGGCTCGGAAGTTATTATTGCCAATTTGTAAAAAACTATGGCAACATACTAACATCACTCAAAACTTTATTTAGGAATGACATTCCATTGCAATGAAAGACAACCATCATGGTATTTGACAAGCTAAAAGAGGTCATGTGCACCATGCTTTTTCTTGCTACTCCAATTTTTCCAAAACCTTCATTAATGGATGATTTGGCATCGTATGGGTGTTGTACATATGTAAGAAGGAAAGCCCATTGCACTTGAGAGTCAACAACTTAAAGGAAATAATTTGTTGAAGCCCATTTATGAGAAGGAAACAATGACTATCCTTCATGTGGTCAAACAATGGAGGCCATATTTGATGGGAAGACACTCCAAGGTGAAGAAAAAATCATGATAGGGAGCCAAAATATTTCTTAGAACAATTGTTGTCATTAAAGAAATGACAAAATTGTATCACAAAGATGTTGAGAGGTGATTTTGATATTATATATGAGAAATGAAAGGATAATGTCATGGTTGATGCACTATCAAAGAGGACGAGTCTATAGAGGCATTATTGTGTACCTTGACCATCTTTCAGGTTGATTGGGTGGATGAGGCATGACTAGAAATACACATAATCTTATTAGAATATCCAACAAGATTCACGCATGTCACAAAATTCATGTCGAAAGGGGACTATATGGTATAAGGATAGGTTGTATTTTTTGCAAGAACTCAACCCTCAAGCATTAGGTTCTTGTGTAATTCCATGCTTTTCAAGTAGGTGGGCATTTATGTTTTTTTAAGACATCATCAAATCAATAAAAAAAAATTCTTGGAAGGGCTCAAAGGAGAAGTATATAAATTTGTACTTGAATTTATGATATGTTAGCAAAACAAGGTTCAAACCATAGTTTGTGTTAAGTGGGAAGAAGATCTAATATCCAACAAGTGAATTAACCAAATCTTACTTTCCTCTTTGGCTTAACATTGGAACACAAACCGACTAGGGTTTGCTAATTGGCTAACGACTTCAAGGGAGAGCCAATTTGTTAGAGTTTGGTTCCTTTGTGTTGCAAAGAGGGTAGGTTTAGTGTGTGATTTTATTAACCTATTTGGCATAAGCCCTAGATCTGAAAATGTAATTTATTGCACAGATGAAAACAAAAAATGATGAAGCAATTACAGATTTGAGAAGTGTAGACAAAGGGGCACTTGTGTATAAAACTTGAGCTTAAATTAGAGGGACAAGGACACCCTTGTTTGCAATTGAGGGTTTTTGAACACTTGAATCAGGTTTGGAAGGTATAGGTCTACTCTATACTTTTATATAACTTGATGTTGACGAAAGTTTCAGATCTGACTTACACACATAAAAAGAGGGGAAAAGGTTGTGTTGTATAGGAATTTGCCTTAGTCAAACCCTAGTTTTGATGTTTCCACCTCCACAAATAACAAATGATGATGGTATAAATCATGTGCCCTAAACCATTGCCGAAGTGATATCACACCATAAGCTACCAAAAAGATTTGATGATGGATGATTGAATTGCCTTCAAGACCTATAAGAGGTCAGCCCACATAACCCAATAGATTGTTGTAGCTAGCATGTAGAGGATAAGTCACATCTATCTTCACAATTAGACCATAATAGTGCATATTTGTCATAATGGTGCCTAGTCATACAAATGAGAGGGAAAACTTGTTTATATATGATCTCAATTGCTTTTCTTTGGCATAGGCTGACTTGGGTTATTTTACAATACTCAAGACTGACACTCAAAATGATAAACATTAAAATAGGACACCCTTAGGACTAGGGTGCCCTTGCCAAGTTGTCTAGGTGTTTTTAGCCCAAAATTCTTGGGATGTTAGGGATTTTAATGTATTTTCCCAATTGGCTCCAAAATGAACGAGTTATCAATATAATTAATTCTATAGGAAAAGTAGGGTGTCAATATAGCATGAAATTGTCAAGGGTGACAATTCACAACACTATAGTTTGTAGACTTGGACTTGGAGAGTACTCAACAAGCCAAAAAAATTGACTTGATGAAAACTATACAAAAGCTTGACAACTTAAAAAACACTTAAATTTTTGAAATAAACATAGATTGTATGCAAAATACAACTACAAAATGGATAGAATGAGTTTGGGGGTAGCACCTCTTGCAATACATGGTGGATTCAAGTGGCGAAGTCCTCACCACTAATCCCAAATGAAGATTTTCAAAACCACATAGACCTTCATAGTGCACATCATTTTCATAATTTTTTAAAAGACAAAATTCAATGCTTATAAAGCCAAAAAAACAAAGTTTTTGGAGTGTTTAGCCCACAATTTTTTCTATGTTTTTGATGCATTGTTGGCATAGTGAGTCAAGTTGGATTCATCTAGTTTTCAACGAGTACTTGCTAAAAAACTTGGTGTCGAATTTTGGCGAGTTAAGCATGCAATTACTCGGGGACATGAAAAATTGTGAGTGCTCAATAACTCTAAGTTTGCAATCTCTAGGTGAGACAATTAAAACATTAAATCTTTTGCAACCTCTTGTTATTCCTAGCTAGTGGTGGTTGAGGTTTCCATGGATTTAATTATTAGATTGCCCAAGTTTGATGGGAAAATTATCATCATGGTTGCTGTGGATCAACACTCCAAATATACCCATTTTTTGTGTATTATCACATCCATTTGTGGCAAGTACCATTGCAATGTAGTTGTTATGCAGAATGTTTGAAAACTACATGGGACCCCAAAGATCATAATAAGTGTTATAATCCTATATTTACCAATAATTCTTGGATTGAGTTATTCTCATGTTTTGGTACTCAACTAGCACATATCTCTTCTTATCATCCCCAACCTAATGGGCAAACTAAGGTGGTCAACACATGTGTGGAAAATTATCTTTGTTGTTTTGCTTTTGATAACAAGAGAGATGGGTTCAATGATTGCCACTATTAGAATGGTGGTACAACACTTCTTTACACACCTCATCCAAAATGTTTTCATTATTGGGATTGTTGGGTATCATCCACCATCCATCTCCTCGCCCATTAAGGCACACCCAAAGGTCCAAATAGGCGAAGAATGCATACAATTCTAGTAGGAGGTCCTCTCTTGTCACAAAGAGAACTTGACAATTGTGTAGAATTGCATGAAGCAACAAACTAGATAGCATTGAATTGAAAGACATTTTGATGTTTTGAGATAAGGTTTTTGTGCAATTGTATCCATATAAGCAAATGTTTTTAAAATAATAGAAGGATAAAAATATTTTCCCCAAAGTATTATGGTCCTTGGGTGATCCCACAAAGTTGGTTTACAGTTTCTAGAAGATTCTGATTTTTGCTGAAATCACATATTTTTAGAAAATATAATAATTTAAGCCTTAAAAAATTTCATTTAAAGCATTCCAATTGAAGACTGTTTGATCAAACTACCTCAGATCAAACTCCATTGGATAGAACCCCACTAGTTTTAAACCATACCTATAATAGAGTCTTTTTTACACCTATCAAAATGCTGATAAAAAACTACTTTTGATTTACCTTTTGGGGGATCAAATGAATTCATTTAAAATTTATTTTTTGTAAGTATGTAGTCCTTATTATAAGCTTCCCAAAAAGTATAATTTTAAATAAATTTAATTTAATTATTATATTTAATTTTTATTTCTTGTGAATGTAGGTTTTTCAAGAAAATCAAACTCGTTACGCATGTGGAAAAATAGAAGATTATCAAAACATTTTTGAAAATATGAGTACACCGGATATTGAAGTCCTTGATCCAACAAAAAAAAAAAAAATTGATACATACAAAAAAAGTTGTGTTATGCAGTCTGCTTATGCCTGAATTGTGATTGGTTTGACTTCGAAACTTGATTAATGAAAAAATATTCAATAAAACACTATGAAACCAATTGGAAGCACGAGATATCATAGTTACAAATCTAAATTCGGAAAAAATAGAATTTCATCCTTCATGAAAAAAAAATTGTGTTATACGGTGAGCATCACTCCTTAAAAATGATGTTTACTAAAAAAAACTAGTTTTCGAAGGAGATGGAAAAAAAAGTGCAATTTGATTCCAAAACTTTTGAAAAAAATATATTTAGAATCTACAGACAAAATGTCACAAATCACTAGTTTGCATCATTTTCAAATTCCTCGTGGTTTAATTGCTATAAGTGTCTGAAAGTGAAGATTTAGTTAGAAAAAATCAATTCAATGTTCAATTTGGCCAAAAATTGTAAACCAGTATTGTGGGATCGCCCCCTTATCAATCTTTTAGAAAATTGGAAGTGTGGCTTACAAATTAGAGTTACCTTTGTCCATGAAAAAACACTTGTCTTCTATGTTTTCTACCTGAAGAAAGTCACTGGACAATGCATTTCATCCCATATAGAGTTACCAAAAGTTGGTGAGTAGAGAGGAATCATTTTGGAGCCTAAAGTGATCCTCCAAACACACAAGAAGAGGTTGTGAATGAGTGATATTCTAGAGTATCTAATCAAGTGGAAGAGTTTTCCTAGCAAGGATGTGACACGAGAAGTTGTAACATTTTTATAGATGCATCCTAAGATAATGCAAGATTGAGGAAAAGATAGGTTTGAAGGGGAGGGGCATTATAGGTAGCTCGATGATTGCATTGGGATAGGTGATAACCAATTATTGCTCACATAATCCTTAATTGAGTCATTGGTGAGTCCCTATGAACAATTACTATAATCTAGGCTAGCTTCATTGGGGCCAAGGTATTTAATATTGCCAAATGATACCTATGTATAGGAGGTAGCGAGTTGTTAAGCATCATATTGTTAGCTCTATCATTTTTGAAGACTTTTAAAGGTTGTTGCCTTGAAGTGGCTTATTATTATTGAAAGTATTTGTATTTGTATTTTCTTTTTCAAGTAATTTCATCATATGGAGGGGATTCTAAAGAGGTGCAATTCCTAAGCCAAATTAGGTGTGATGTTCGGGGGAAAAAATAAGGTGAAAAGGGGGCATAGAGATAATAACATACAACTAGTAATAAGAAAATAGAGAAGAAAACAAACAAAAAAATGAGGAATAACATAAGGGGAAAGGAAAAACCCAGAGGAAAGGATAGGCAAGCCAAAAACCAAAAGGAAATAATAGTACAAAAAGAAGATAAAAAAGGGAAAAATATTTAGAGAAAAAGGAAGAAGGGTAGATATGTGATACAATAATATATAATTGGCTTCTTGTCATTACATAAAATTATTAGACAAACATATCAAGTAGATATTTGAAATGTGAAATGTAAGTATATTAAATTCGAAGGGAATATAATTTCCATGGATAATTAATGTATTAAAAACACAATAAACAACACACACAATTGTGTTCATTAACACAACCATATGAATGGTGAATTTAATACAATCGATGTTGTTTGGAAATATGTGCATCTACAATTTATTAAAAATCATACACATTAGTTAGATATTGAAAGAATCCCCCAAAATGGTATATGAAACTTATATAAAATAAAAATAAAACTATAAAGACGCTAGCACTCAAACATAACACGTTGTCTACTAGCTAATGCATATTGATATTATAGAAAAAGCCTTTCCTAGTGCTTCTATTTAAAAGCAACTTTGATCAATTGCAATTTCTAAGAGCAATACATTGCAAAATTAATTAAGATGTAAGCAATGAAAATTTAAACTGCTTCTATAAGATTTTGGTTTACACCCTAGTGCCTAAGTGCCTTGGAACCTCTTGTTGATGGTTTTGCACTTGCATCAACTTTAAATCAAGAGGGAAGCTCTACTATGGCTAAAATGTTTCATTCGTCCCCCATAAGACTCCACATCCTCTAATTCAATCTTAAAAAGCTTCTCAAACCATTCACAAATCTATTAAGGAATGTTCCATGAGCCCTCAACTTCACTTGTTAGAAGCACTCTAGACCCAAATGAAGATGAAAACCTCCCTAGAAGTCCTAAACAAATCCTTCATTACAGTAGTAAGTCAAAACATTGCCTTCTGGAAGATGGATAATCAAAATGGTAGTGAATGCAATCTCCAATTATTTTTAATCTTTGCAATGCTAGGATAATAAGGCATGAATCACTACCTACTTGACTAAGAAAATCTCATCTTGAAATTATATGGGGCTCACAGAGAAAATACTTATAGATCAACTATTGGTGGTGTTATAATTATTTCTTCTCGAAACCCTTGCTACTCTCACGAGGGTTTCAACTCACCACCACCACAACACCCAAAAAGGAAAACATAAATAAAGAAAAAAATATAATGCATACTTTTATTGTTAAGAAAAAACTATCATAAATATAACTACTTTTGTTGTTTCTTTGTGTCAGTTAACACAATTCTTTTCTCTTTTGGGTTACATGAGACAAGGATTAGAGATCGTGTGATAGCTAAGTATTCAAGGTTTACTTGTCATGGAGAATAGAAGGTGGTTCAATTGACTACAATTTATAACAATGACTTCCAAATTATGATGATTTTCCTTCCTTGCCAAACATGTGATTCAAGAGTGGTGAATATATGTATGAAAGAGATTACTCTTGTCTTGTTTCACTAGCATGCAATAGAAGTTGTGAAAGTGTTTAACATGCCATCACACAAAACAAACAAATAGAAAAGCATATAAACTATCTCACAAGAATAACAACAACAACAACAACAACACGAAGAAATGAAATAAATATAAAATAATTAACATTAGCTCACATACAAAGACACTATATTGAAACCCAACCATGAAACACCAATCATCAACATTATTACAAGATGGATTCATAACCATTTACATGTGAATGGTATATTAACACTATGTCATTTTTCTTATATTTATTATATTTTCTAATGACATAAATTCTTAAAAGTATTTCACTCATTATTTAAAATATAATATTACTTATAGTAGCCTATATTAAATATAATACACATCTAATTTAACCAAGAAAATTGCAAGCTATAGAAATAATACACTTAAACGTTATTATAGTAATCTAATCTAGGAAGATATTAAATTTTCAAAATTCCTCTATTGTGTATTAGTATTGAGATCTCATGTATAGCTTTAGATATGCATATGTGATGCAAGAATTATTTAAATCGAAATAAATGTGTAAGGATATGGAAATAATATTTTTAGATATTTATCTGAGGATACTAATTATATTTATTCATAGAGAAAAGCATGTTCAATTATATGATTGAATAATTAATAATATTTTGCATCCTTATGCCCTAAAATGATATCATTACAAAATTAAGAGAAAACCATTAAATGTTTTTAGTTGTTTTTTATTGTATATAGCCCAAAAATGGAGGGCAACTATTTAAGGGTTTGAGCAATAGGGGAGGTAGTTGTGCATGAACGAGGTTGTGCCCATTGTGGGACACAACCACTACAAGAGGCCACACAACCTGTTGTGGTATTGTGGCTCCATAGTAGGGGTTGTAGCCTCCCATGGCTACACCTCTAAGCTAAACACATTCCTGTAAACCTTGAGCACATGCATACAAATTAATAGGTATTTCAATTTGAAATTTAATTTGGAAACTATTTTGAAAGGGTATGCTCAAACTCTTTTTTCTGAACATATATCGAAAATGCATGTTCCTATTTACTATGTACATGTGTATTTCAACATATATGTGTGCTAATATGTATAGTTAACATTATTATTCTAAAGTAAAGAATGCTTTAAGATTTATGTTATGTATAAATTTTCATCTTGAATGGTTATGTTACAATAATTGAGTTCCTATTTTTCTTCCAACTTCAAACTATGAGGAATATGTTACAATACAAATTAATGCATCTATTTTTAACCACAAACTTCATTCAAAGACATATTTTCATATTTCTAGATAGGTGTATTTTCATTATCAATGGCTTTATACACCCACCCATCATACTAGTCACAAAACCTACAACTTTATATATTCACAAGTTTACAAGCACATCAACTTACACAAATAAAGAATTCAAATCCTTCAAATGAATATTTTTTTTATTAATGACCAAAGCCAAGCCTTAGGTACTTGCTCAAGGGGGCCTCTTACACATAAAACACAAGAAAAAACATATGAACACTATCACATTGAAATAATCCCTTAAAAATAAAATATAGATCCTTAAGAACAACTAGGTTTGCATTAGGGGTTTTAGTTCATACTAGGCTACAACACTTTGCTCACTAGAATACACAATCAAATCCCATTGTGAAGCAAAATCGAAAGTGGGGTTCTTAATGGCTCTTCCTTTCTCCCATTAGCAAGTGCACCGACACACTCATTGCAAACATCAACATGTTCATGTTATATGAAGCCAAATCAATATAATTGAAATTATTTTATTCAATTGCAATAAATAAAATAATCTACTTACATAATAATCACCTTTCAATCATCATTAATTTATGCTAATTATACTCAACGAATCTCACTTTAAACAAGGTTAGCACTACCATCATTTAAATTTGTTTGAATTACATAATTGTCAATTTCTAGAAGTTGGCTTAGAGATCTCGGTGACCATAATCCTATATATGGTAATGTTGCCATATTGATATAATTTGAATAGTTGATTAGTATAAATCTTTATCCAAATTAACCCTTGTATTAAAGATTATATCTCATTTATCTCAGAAGTAATTCAGTAATTCATCACTCACTAATTAAACTTTATCTATCAAGTTACATAATTGCATTTTAAAATCTAACAACGCATGATAATCAATGTGAAATTTTACAAAGCTATGATGAAAAGATTAGAAGATCGCTTAGAACTAATGAGATCATTAAGCATAAGAAGTGCGGCTATATTCTAGTGAATGATTGGATCCTTAAATAAAATTAGAAGAATAAGATTAATTGTAGGGTGTCTAAGATTCAAATCACAATATAACACTGATAGTGATAATATGACACCTCTTTCGTCCCACTAATATGTACCTAATTGTAGTGATAATATGACAATAGACACATGTCCTTTCTTCGACTTGCATACTTATTAAAACAAGAAGCAATGAACAATTTAATGCATTATGATGCAAAATTTATATTGGAGTATAATTAACTAAAATAATAATGGTTGGTGATTTAATTGAATTTGAGGATAAGGTGTTAGAGGAGGACTTGGCACTGGGGGTCAAACTTATGACTCCTGATAGGTTATCTTCTATGGGCCCTTTGGCCTTTCCACCTTTGAACTCTTTGATGCTAATGGTCAAATCTAGGGATCATGTCTTTGGATGCTTCGGTAAAGATGACATGTTTCATCACCTTTGGGGGCAACGAAGGATAGCCCTCCCCTCTCCTCTTGACTCGAGTCTTTGGAGGATGACACTCTATGGAAGATTGTCTAAAGAAAGAAACATGGTCATCCTAAACATGTTTGTGCCTCCCACACCTAGGTTTTGGGTGCTCAAAGCATTAGGAAAGGTCTAGGGGTGGTGTAGTTGGTCATCCTTGTTTGCTTTGTTAGTAGCTTGGGTTCAAATGTATATGTGTTGTTGACTATGTTTGGTGTGTGACAACTTAATTGTTTTTGATATAGGGAAAAACAATTTTTGAAGGGACTCGAAACCCTTAAACAAAAAAGAGCAAGGCTGCAGAAAAGACAACAAGCAGCCAGCGAAAAAGACCAGCTCCAAAATAAGAACTATTAAGATTTACAATTAACATTTTTCTTGTGGGAGCGGAGAGTCATGTTGAAAGATGACCGAGAGGATTTATCTTTTTTGCCCTTAACTATGATCCAACCATCTTCCACTTGCGCTGCCTTACTGTGCCACGCCAGCTAGCTACTTTCATGAAGATGAAAGCCAGCAGCCAAAGTATTAGGGGTTACATCTTGATTCATTTGCACAGATAAAGAATTTTCTGAAGAGCCACTAGAAAGGGAAGCCAAAGCACATTCCCCAGAAATGGTAGCCTTTGAATCAATAGGAGTTGCCTTAGCGACCCCGCCAATAGAGACGATCGGATTGGGCGTCCCAAGACCCAGAGAATTAGAAGCAGCCACCTCATGAACTTTGGGGGTATCTACTAGACGTTCAGTTTTAGCAACCCCACTAGAAGAGACATCCGAAGGGGATACCTCACGAGCTTGTGATTCTGAGGTAACCACCTCGGAGAAGCTCCTATGTTGATCAACATTCTTCTCAACCGTATAATGTTGTTGAGAAGCACATTTCCACCAAGAAGTTGAAGTATTTTTTCTCGAAACCACATTGTGCAGCAGTGTGACCTGTTTTAAAACATCTTCTACAGCGGAAGGGAATCCCTTCATAGTCCAAGGATTGTATGACAACTTAATTGTTGTTTTGCAGTAGCTTGTCTTTTTTGACTACTTTTTTATTGTTCTTTGATTTGTATTGGATGTCTCTTGTTATTAAGAGTTTATGGATCCCTTCAAAACTTATTTTCCCTCTAATTAAACACAATTGAAAGTTGCACTTATCCTACCATACAAAACTAATGTCTTTTTGGAATGTGCACTACCCTCCATACAAGATTATTGGCTACCACTTGAGAATGTTAACTACCCACCATACAAGATTAATAATTGGCACTTGGGAATGTACTTTGAACAACTACTTGAATGAATTGTCATGGATATAACATCAAGTGTCAAATAAGAAAGATCAAAATGATCGAATATTAGAGTTCCAAGCACTAACTTTTGGTCTAATTTTTTCCTTACAATTCAAAAAACAAACTTTTTATATTTACAACATCACTACCCATGTAGGAATTTTTGTCGACATGGCATCTATGTAGCTATGTGCACCCTTATAGTTAGGGTACACCCTTATGTGCACCCTTACCTCATGTCCCCATGCGACTGCTTAACTCCATTTTCTGCTTAAATTTAAGCAGCAAGAGTGTTCCCATGCATAAATTTTATTGTTGGGAAATGATAATTTGGAATCTTTTCCTATTTTAATGGAGTAGCTACTATTTAGGAATCGAAAATAAGCTGTGGGAAAAAAGGGGGGGTTGGAAATAAGCAACAACTGCATATTGTTAAAAATCCACGTGGCTCCATAAATTTCTTTTTTTGTCCACATGACATGTATGTGGATGTGTGCACCCTAATGGTCATGTCTCTTAACAATCACTCAATTTACATTTTGAATTAAATTTCTCAATTGTCGATCCAAACATCCTCCTCCGCGCGCTATTTTTTACACTTGCTTTTTATGGCTGCCCTCTCCTACCTGGTCATGTCTCTTAACAATCACTCAATTTGCATTTTGAATTAAATTTCTCAATTGTCGATCCAAACATCCTCCTCCGCCCGCTATTTTTTACACTTGCTTTTCGATGATGTGACGTCACAACTCACGGCTGCAGCAATGGCATCATTGAGCATTTTCTAGGCGATATCTCTGCCATATAAATCATATCCAGACTAGATTTTCTTGTTTCCCTGAGAAGATGACAATTCAATTGATATCGAAGCCACCCAGATTGATTCAACTTCCATTAGCATTCCATCAGCACTTGGAAACCCTTATTCCTTCTCGTCCTGCGTTCAACACTAGAAAATTTGCCATTTTCTGTGCCGCCCCACTGGAAGACCCATACAAGGGTCTTGTGACGCAACTCCTGGTTAACAAATATGAGTTTACAGAGAGAAGCATAAGAAGGGCGCTGAGACATTGCCCCCAAATGCTTCATTCATCATCAACACAGAATTTAGAACAGGTATTAGAATTACTGGAGGGTTATGGTTTGACTCCTCTCCAGATCCGAAAAGTCATCGTTTGCAATCCTAGATTGTTTGAATTAAATCCCGAGAAAAACATTAAGCCCGAGCTTAGCTTCCTTAAGACCTTTGTCAAGGAAAAGGATATGCCCAAACTAATTTCGTTGAATCCAAGACTTTTCAACTTGAGTCTCGAGCCCAGGCTTAAAAAAGCAGTTTCATTTCTGCAAAAATGTGGTTTTGAAAGCGAGGAATTGTCTCTAGTGGTGGCTACAGTGCCCGAGTTGTTGACAGTTTCAGAGGGAAATGCTATGAGATTATTTAATCAAGCAGAGGCTTTTGGCCACAGGAAAGGGTCGCCCATGTTTGCGATGTCTTTGCGCTCCTTTGTGCGAATTAGTAATGATTATTTAGAAGAAAAAAATGTGTTTTTTATATCGTTTAGGTTTTCAAAGGAACAGGTGCTGGTTTTGTGCAGGCGGAAACCTCAGATTCTGGAGTTCTCGAGAGGAAAGATGAAGAGAAATGTAGATTTTTTGGTAAATTCTGCAGGGCTTCCATTGAGTGAGATTGTGAAATACCCCCATTTGTTGGCATACAGCTTGGAAGGAAGAATAATTCCCAGATATAGAGTATTTGAAGCGTTGAAGTTGATGGGAGCGATAAAGAGAACGAGGAGTTTTCCTCAGATTGTCATGTTGAGTGAGGAACGTTTCTTGGAGAAGTATGTCATTTCAAATGCCAAATCCTCTGTTTTGCTAAATGTGTTCAAAGGGGAAAACGATACTGAGTTTGCTGATAGCCAGGCATATTTGATGAGCATGGCAGAAAATGATTACCAGATTGAATATGATTTTTTCTAGGCGCTATGTTTCAAAGTAGCCTGGTTTTGGAAGAAACGGATTACAGCAATGTAGATAAGGGGCCAAAATTTTTCACATTGTTCTTCTTTCTTGCCGCAAGCAAATTCCATTATAGCATCAAAGGCATGCAGCTGCAGATGACCATGTTATAAGGATGAGACATAAGAATGGGATCAATTTAATGATCGTTATACTGAAGCTGAGGTACAACTTATCTTCTTTGCATTTCCTTTAAATGGGTAGAATACTAAGATAGGTAATTTATTTCATCACGCAAAGTGAAAGTTATCTGTTGCTTTGTGACATCTATTACATCTTATGAGAATGAAATGTAAGAATGGGAGCGATTTGATAACGTTGCTTGCTTCCTTACACTGAAGCTGAATTACAACTCGTCTTCTTTGCATTTCTTTTTAATGGGTAGATACTAAAATAGGAATCTTATTTCATCACACACAACTGATATTTATTTGTTATGCTTTGTGACATCTATTGCGTTTGCTTCATCAGATTGTCATTTGTGTAGGTGACTTGCTACAATGCTTCACTAAATTCAGTTTGCCTCTTTGTGGCAACCTTTTCTTCCCGTGGAAGATCTTGTCTTTGCAAGACAAAAAATGAATTCGCCTGATAAACCAGATGCATCAGTTGCTTGTTACTTCCACTTACAATACATTTGGTTCCTATCATGGAAATGAGAGGTTTTAACTGTGCTTTTAATGATGACTGCATTATTATTTTCATGGGATGGACATTACATATTTCTATGATCTTTTGGTTGTGTTGGCTTACAAGTGCATGAAAATTTCTTCTTGTGAGTTTTCCCTTATTGCCCCTTCTGTTCTTTGTAATGGCCTCGCAATCCAGATCCCAATATATAGTTGTAAGAGTTTGTATGATCATTTGTGAGTAAGGGAGTCTAATCTAAGCTGGCTTCCAGAGCATTCTTATTGTTTGATTAGATTTGGTTCCTTTGCTCTGGTGATAATATTTTTGATTAAAACTTTGATCTGTATGGCTGTAAATCTTGAGAGCTTTTGAAAACTTTTACTATATTCCATTAGTGTTTTGCATTTAAGGTTACAATACTTCTTTTTTTGCTCTGCTTTTGGTTTAATGTTTGTTTCAATTGCCAAAATTTTAGATAATAAATTTTTTCTATGTCAATTTACTAATGAAAATTTGTTGACAGCTTCTGAAGTCTTTGTAATGTCCCCTTTTGGGATCACCTTATACTTTGCCCTGAAATTACAATTCCAAATGAAACCAATAGCAGATTATAGTTAAAGATTCAATTCCCTACTCAAAATTGAGGTGATGTAAATCTGGTTATGGAGACCTGCAAGCATGTTAGATGAATATGATATGAAATACATTTAATTCTAAGTCTAAGAAAGATTATAATGTTCCACAGGGACGTGTCCCCCTTAGAAATCTTGCCATTTCCGAGACTTGGAGACGTTAGGGAAACGTCCCACCTCCGTCCCTCTGTTTCTCCGCCGCCTCCGAGACGTCTCTCTTCTGAGGGGACTTCTAGACATCCCCCAAAGTGCAAGAAACTTCCAACCGCCCCCCTTAAAAATGCAATAAAAATGATTTAAAAAGAAAAAAACAAAAGTAAAATTTTAAATTTTAAATTTTAAAGTATTCTTAAAAGCCTAAAAGGCTAAATCGACCATGCCTTAAGTGTTTACATGACTGAGCGTGGGCGTCTGAGTTCAGGTGATTGAAAGTTATAGGTATGAGGGTTTTTTTTTGTTTCATTTCTATTTATATTTATGCTTTATTGGATGTCCATACCCGTCCAAAGCTCCTATTCACGTTGCACTTGCAGCCACACAGGCAGGGAGGGGCAAGCCCGCACTCACTGTATCCCACGAGATGACATCTCTTTGAGGCATTCAATCTAACAGTTCACGTGCCTTGCCCGCGCTTGCAATTTTTCGACCCCTCTCTGAGACTCAGTCTCATATATGATACATATTGACTAGAGTATTTTTTATTTTTTCAGTCTCATACATACTCAAAACAAATTTAAAATGATCAATGAAATAGATATGGTTGAACAACCATAATATCTATTTCATTAATCATTTTAAATTAGTTTTAATTTTTAAATTTAAATTATGAAACATCTAGTTCTCGTTCCATTGTCTATTAAGTATATTTTCATTTTGATTTTTGATGTTCACTAGTTCAATGAAATCATTGCAATGTGTTTCTTTACTTATTCCTTAGGCTTCTATAGTTATACATCTTTTTATAACTATTTTTTCAAGAACTATATGTATTTCAGCACACCACTCCCCCTCCGCCCCCAAACTTAGACCCCCCGCCCCCTCATCCCTGAAACGCGTCCCTTGCCATCCCCCCATCTCTGTCCCCGAAACCCCGTGGAACACTGGATTATATATAACAATGTAACAAGTCTCAAGGACTATGTGGGCTCAACCACAACGAGGAGGACGTGATGAGGTGCCCAAAGTATACTCTACCCTAGGCCCAACAGCAGGACCTTATCCTCTGTGGCCTCATGTGGTCCTTAATTGATGGTCCTTAACCATCATCATGAGGTGGTGTACCTAGTGAGGGCTTTACACCATTCCCCTCCATCATGCCAAACCTTCCCCTTATGATTGAAGATCCCTTTTTATCTACTCCAACAATTGATTCAAGTGGGGATAGTTGGGAGGCTGCAATAGGGTGTCCTAGATCCTCAACTCTAGGCCCAAGGATAGGACCTTATCCTCCTTGGCCTCATGTGGTCCTTAATCGATCGTCCTTAACCATCATCATGAGGTGGTCTCATGTGATCCTTAACCGATGGTCCTCAACCATCATCATGAGATAATGCTTCTTGCTTGGTTGAATGCCTCCTTGCCTTTGAGATGTCCTTCCTTTTATTCCCATGCTGACTGAAGGTCACAATGTTTCAAGATATGAATTTGCCAAGGGACGTGACTCCTTGTTAATGCCTTAGATAGGAATAATTATTTTGATTAATATTATTCCTTGTGAAATCGCTCCCTTTAGAAAGTCCGCCACCTTTAGCTTTATTTATCTTGATTGCTGTTTAAAAGAGTTGTCTCTTGGTTTAAACGATTAGCATCATTTAGTTTAATCGTACCCCTTGTGGAATAATTGCATCCCTTAATTACTTCCCATTGCTGCCTTGTGAGGGACGATAACCATGTTTCATTCTTAACTCTCAATCTTAGTCGATTCATGCTTCTAAATGGGTTTTCATGCATGATCGGAGGGCTCAGGAATCACAATCTGGTCTTTGTCAACCTGTATCTGGGGTTGTAATTGCGGGGGCATGATAGTCTTCAAAGTTTGTGAATTTAACTTCACAGGTACGGTAAGCAGATGCCATCCAATCTCTTCAATAAGAAGAATGATAAATTTTTAAGATAATTCCTATTATTTTCCCAATTAAAAGGAATCTTTGTTTAGATACAAAAGGTCTAACAAGGGCTCTGGTGCATCTATAGTCCCTGCCAAAGACTGCAAGGATAGTTTGCAGTGGGAGTTTGCTCCATGTACATTCCACTGTGCATTTTCTTCCATGAGACTTGCAATTTCCTGTACCATTTCTGAGTTGGGCATCTTCTTTTGTTTTCAATCAATGGTTATATATCTTTGCTTTAATGATTGAGAAGCTGAAAGTAAAAGGCCAATCTGAATCTCTTGAATTTTCACATTCTTAATAACTATTATCTAGATTTTAATCCACTTAGAGAAAGGAGGATAGGATAGTCTATAGAGACTCAGAGGTTATAGAGCAAAGTAGACACAAGAAGAAAAAAAAAATGACTCAGGTCTTCCCATTTATCTATATATAGATCTCACATTTCTTCCTTGGTGCATCGGACATTATATGACTCCCAAAACAATGACATATACGCATAGTAAAAGAACAAATGGGAAATGGAATGGATGCAAATTGTTAAAGCCACGAACTTAAATGGTTTAAAAAAAAAGCATTCTTGTCTACTATAGCTGTATGGGATATCCTTCAAAATGTGTTTAAAACTTGTCTAACATTGATTATTCCTTAGAATATATCCTACATAATACGTTCAAATCCTTATTTATTTCTCCCGCACAATAAAAGGATAAACCATGTGAATGCCACAAAGGCCATGGCAGGGGGGTCCAAGTATAGCAATTACTGCACTCATTGTGTGCCACAAACAGTTCTAATTGCACTGAACGAATAAGGAAGAATGACAGGCTGGCATAAAAGGAGAATAAGGGGGATGTGGCATGTTACCTGTATAATCTATGTGCATTTTCCCAAATGGAATAGAAAATCGTAATTGTGTTATGTGTTTTCAGTTGTATGCAATGTATGCGCCCAATGGCTGACAGCTGGATGTTTCATAGAACCTCTTTCTGTCAATATCACAGCACTGCAGATATTCTAGTCCAGATGTTATGCAGCACGCATTGCAGCCTCCTAACATTACGTTGATTGATAAGAGAAAGGTTCAACATGCTGTTGAACAGCACCTAAAACGTTACATGGAATCCCTAGTTTGACCATCACACAGTTTTGACTACTGCAGCTTAGATATAATGTTTTCCAGGACTGAGCCAGAATGAAGTGAGAACTTAGGCCACGGTATACAAATTCTGCAGGCATGGACACTCTATTGCAGAATGACAGCTTGCGGTATGCATAAGCACTGCTTTGATCTCTTCGGGTGCAATGTTTCCTTTAGATTGTTGTTCAGTGAAAGAGATAAGAGTTAACGCCTTGCTACACTACAAATACAATGAAAATGATTTTAATCTCCATTATCTTTAATTCAACCATTTTACTTACCTCTGCTTGAAATACATCGAATTTAAACCCATTGAAGCAGCTAATGATAGCTTGCTTCACATCATGGCCAAGTCCATCCAGTGCCTACTCATTGTGCATAGCACTAATCCAGATCGCCTAACACAACATATGGATATTTAGAGTGTGTCCTCTTATCCTCATCAAATGTGTAATTCTCCTCCTAGACATATAAACATCAGATACATCCCCCAATGAGCTTTGGCAATTATAGGCATGAAAAAATTCTAATTGTTTCCAACTTTTAGCTTATGAAATGTTAAGATCTGAGTTCCTCGAGAAACTAATTCTTCTTACCTTCCAAAGAGAATGGATTTCAAGCAAATTTTTGATAAGGAAATAACTTTACTGTGTAGAAAATATCAAGCTCATTTAAGAAAAGGGCAAGCTAAATCATTTCTATCATCAAGGTTTAGTATACTTCCATCCAAGAAAATAATATTGCCTTGCATCTAGAAACATAAGAAACACATTTTCACTTACAGTTTTGCACAGCATCAACTATGTAGACAATGTGTCAGATCCGGAAAAGTTTAGAAAACACTTCTAAAGCTTTTATTCGCAAGAGTTCTTGGAAGTGGTTCAGACCCTATTTTCCTATAATCCTGGAAGTCTTTGCGAACAGATCATGTTGTAAACAATCTACAGTGGTCTCTAGGACATTCCTTCAACAAAGTTTGCCATGGAATGCACATATCATGATTGAAAAATCATAAGCACCGTGAAAATATGTAGCATGCAAACTAAATAGAGAAATTTAAATAATTGCTGGTGTTCGATTGGTGATTTTTTGGGTAGGCAGGTACTTAGCTGAAAATTTGAAAATACAATATTTAGATAAAATAACTAGGCAGGTTCCAATATATTTTGCTTACCTTTGGTAGCAACACTTGAAAGACAAGTACAAAAGGTGTATAAAGAACTGAAAACACATATTAGGAAAGCTTCTTGGCACAGGTGTAATTTTTCATATTAAGAAAGCTAGAATGTTAATAATCAACAAAAAATTTAAAAGTATATTGGGCAAAGATTGCAACACTTGATTTGCATGTTAGCTGCTTCATTCGAGTAATTGATGACTTACCCTTGCAGGTTGTCCGTTAGGACTGGGCAATGAAGCTGGGCATTCATCTTTCACTTGACAAGTTAAAACAAGTGTTTTAGGTGTCAAAGGATGGACACCAGGAGCCCAGGTAAAGCAGGTCACTGAAATGTAGATTCAAGCTCAACGTCTTGAAAAGTTATTTCATGCATAAATTCATCTTTCTTATTAACTATTTAAAAACAATAATAATTTTCTAACAATTTAACTTCCATAAGCTTGAAATTCACTAGCAAGAAGAAAAAAATTTACCTGCTGAAAAATTTATGATCACGCTTGCCTAAAATTAATGAATGATTTAGGGAAATTCACTGAAATTGGGAATTGTCAAGATGATGCAAATCGCAGAACCTTGAATGGAAATTGCTTCCATTAAAACTCGGTCTCCTTACATGGAGAGATATATTTCCATCTATGCACTGAGAGTATATAGGATGATAAACTATTGGCTACTGTGTAATGTGGATGGAGGATTAACAACATCTGGAATCAATTCCAATACAATACCTTTTCTACAATAGCACTAAGCAGAAAAAAGGTCAATATATCTAGCCCATAGACAAAAGCAAAACTGAAATCACCAATAAAGTCAATATATTTAGCTCATAGACAAAAACATGACTGAAATCATTTTTTTCTTCAATTGTTGCATTCAATTATTAACACATATTTCATCTCTGATAAATTTTGTTACTGATGCTAACAAAAACATTTATATACATGCATTAATGACCCTGGTAAACATGTTCTAGTCACTAATAAATATAATAGTATCAACCAAATAAGATCATGAAAAACAATTCGAAAATCTTTGCTTAAACAAGGGATACTTATCACTACATGCATTCAACCGATATGATTTTAAAACTATCTAGAAATGTTTTCAGTAAGAGGAGAAGAGTTGCTTACTTCTACATCTTTTAAGATTCTGTGCATCACTTGAGTTTGTTTTGATATGCACAGAGTCCTTGCTGCACATTGACAAGCAAAAAAATTGTATCATAACGTCATCCAAAAAAAATTATAAAAGAAGAATTCGTTGTGATATACCAGTGATCCTTGATGACCAAAATACTATAAATGTTTTTTCTATGAGGACCAATGGCCTTCTTATTCTGAACACTTTTTGGGATGCTATATTGTTAACAATTATTTTCTTCAATCCACATATTGCAAAATCTGTAATGGGGCAAAAGATTTTCCTAGAAAAAACGTAAACTTTAACAAATGTTCAGAGGATTAGATTTTCCACCCAGAGAGATAATAATGAGAAGTGAATTTGAAAGGGAGAAAGTATAGTATCTTTCCTAAATCTCACCCATGGCTGTTTGATAAGATTACCTCAATCTCAATAAGATTGTCTAAGGGCAGGTCTCTATGTGGCTGCTTAGCTTATTTTGGCTAGCAGCCACTGCTCAACTTATTTAGGAATTATTTGTAGAGGTGGTGGTCCCATGAATATTTAATGTTTATACTTATTTTTAATCAGTCATCTTAATTTTTTTATAGTATTAATAATAATTTGTACAGTAAAAAAATAAAAAAAAATTGAAAGCAAATATTAAAAAGGAGGAATCCTGCTTATTTCTAGCCCTTCTTTTTTTCATAGCTTATTTTCAATTCCTAAACAGTAGATGTTCTATTAAAATAGGTAAAGGTTCCAAATTATCTTTTTTGCATAGTAAAATTTATGCATGGGAACACTCCAACTACTTAAATTTAAGCATAAAACACATTTAAGCAGCCACATGGATACATGGGGTAAGGCCTTGACTATGTGGAAATGTGTGACAAAGTATGTCATTCTAATAATTCCTCTAGTTATCCTTTTTATCATGTCATTATTATCATTAATTATTCATGTTATTATCATTTTTAATTATAATCATCATGATAATTATCATTATTATCATTTAATTAATACTAGCTAATTATCTATTTAATAAAAATAATAAATTCAGAAGTATCCCTTCACTAATTCATTTCCTTATGGAGAAATTTATTTAATAAATTATGAAATTCATAATTAGTTTCTCACAAGTTGAAATTGTCTTTGAAATAACAATTTCCCTTACTAATTTTAGTTAATTAATCCACCTCTCCAAGCTAACTCCACAAGTAGCGGATCTTTGATGAAATCTTGACTATCTATTTGATTTTTGAAAATCTATATATTCCTTCTTTTATTCATCATTTTCATCACAAATCTTTTAGACAAAATAATTGTCTTATGATTCAAGAAGCATAAATGTATGTTGATATTAATAGCAACCACACCACATGGCAATCATGAGCACATTTGTACATGATAATCAAATGAAGGTTTGTGGGAATTAAATTAGTTTTGTTGTAAGAATATATTTGTTTTGTGCTAATTTTCTTTGCTTAGAGTTTCAATTAGGATGTTGAAACTACAAATTGAGACATATTGATATTGCAACATTATTTTTCTTTAAATGTAGCACTCACAAATCTCCCCATGCAATTGTCACATTTTGAGATGGGTGGTAGTCGTGGAGAGTAGAGATGTTGTGTTAAACATTAGGAATCAACCATAGGAATATTTAAAAATTCCTAAATTTTAAAAAAATCATCTTATTGAAAAAAAATATCCACAACTAGGCTTGGAGTTTGACAGTTATCTCACGATGGTTCGATTATTTAGTTATATATACATATACATTACATACATCATGCCTTCAAAGAAGGCAACAATCCTTTCTATCTAGGAAGCAAAAAACAAATCACCCTTCTGGCTCACATAGTAGCTAAATGTTTGAAGGTTTTTCTTGATCAAACCCTCCATAAGAAGAGAGAGCTTGGGCCAATACCTTGTTTTACTTGGTTGTCGAGGCATCAAAGATCCCCACAATCAACCTAGCTGTCAGTTTCTTGTTAATGGATGGTATCCATGTGAGCATTGAATTCTTGTTTTCTTTTGCAACCAGATTGTTGGCAACCTTTGTCCCCCACGTCTTTGCTCCCATCACTTGCACAATGTTTGTTAACGCTTCATACACCTTGCCATCACGGATATGGCTTGTAGCCCACAAATCCTCCCCCATGATATGTGAGATGGCTTTTACTGTCTCATCCTTCTCCGCCTTAAACAATCACCTAATTTGTTCATGTCTCATCTTTGTACCGAATTGGCAAGCGACCTTGAAGATCATATTGGACACCATTTTGTTTATACAAGTCATTCGCCTTGTGTGTGTGTGTGTGTGTCTATGTGTGTGTGTGTGTGTGTATTACCCTTTATAAAATAGTTCTACACATTTAAAAAAATAGTGTTCCATGAGGATGTGTTGCCCCCTCCAAAATCTCCACATATTTGGGACATGGGGACTTGGAGGGGATATCCCATCATCACCACCCAAGACTTAGGGACATTTTTGGGACATCACTTCTTTCTTGGACTTCTGGAAGACTTTGGAATGTCATTGAGATGTCAAAGGGACTCTATGGGTATGAGTTCTCATAGCATGACTGAGGATGAGGTTAAGCCTCAAAAGGTTAAAGAAGTTTAAACTAAATCTAATTTTGCACTTGATGAAATACAAAAGTGGAGAGGGTTGAATCCACTAGTTATTAGATTCCTTTTCAAAATGCTACAAAAATATGTTAAGGGTCCTTTCAATCCAAAGTCCCCTTTAAAACAATTTGCAACTTAGTTACAAGTAAAACTTGGGGCATCTAGGGACACTAGGTTGTGGAAGTGCCAATTTTGTAAACTTGAATTTCAAGGCACCATCTCCAGATTTAATGCTCACATCCTTCGTATTTGAGGCAAAAGGTGTAGAAGGATGTGAAAATTTGGTACAAAACTTGAAATATAGAGATGAAATATGTAAATTATGGGATGGTAGTGAAGAAATTGCACCTACATTTGCTTATTTGCCACTAAGGGAGAGGGGTGTTTAGAGCTCTACTTCTACTACTTTGTAAAGGTCATAGACACATTCTAGTTTCTTCTAGTTTAGGTTCCCAAGTAGTAAAATCTAAGGGGAAATGTAGGGTGACTAGTGATGCTCCAAACTTTCTTGCAAATTTATTCAATGTGCAACTAAAGAATGAGGCAAATGATGTCGTTAGAAAATTCTTCTTTGTTCAATATTGTTTTTGGATATGATTGTGTTGGAGTTTTTGCATCAATGTTTCGGATCACACTATATGATCCATCATTAAGATAATGTTTCAGTTTTGCAAATGGGGCTACAAGCTAAGTGGGCTTAACCTTGGGGAAAAACCTTGTGGTTAAGCGCGCTTAAGCTGGAGTAGTATTGGGATGGGTGACCTCCCAAGAAGGCCCAATGCTTCACCTTTGTGAGCATCACCTAGATGCAATCAATGCTAAGTGGGTCATTCATTATCATGAGATATGGATTCTTGTGAATCGCTACACATGAAACATGGGTCAATGAGTTTGACTCATAAAACTATACGATAGAATCCTGATAGCAATATCATAACTTTTCATTACTTCTATTCCCAAGATTTCCTAATTGTTCACAGCCTTCAACTTCTGTTATGATTTGTTTGATTGATTAATCGGTCTCAAAAGTGAACACTTTGTACTCTAGGGACATGGAGGTAACTTGAGTTATAGAATCAGATGATGGTTCAACATTCTAACTTGTTGGGATTAAGGGTATTGAGGTGGAACACGATGTTGTAGGAGGAGAATAATCTTCCTCCTCATGTGAGATATCAAAGTCTTCCTCTATGTCTTTATAATGCTCGACAAGTATTTCACTTCTTTCGTTAGAACTAGATTTAGCTTAGTAATCTTCTTGGCACAAGACTAGATTATAACATATATTTGTATAGGATGAGAATCTTATTTCATTTGATGTTTCATAACAAACCTTTGGAGTGATTTTTTTATTTGATAACATCCTGATGCAGGAGCCACCGAGTATAGAGGCAATCAACATTGCTCAAAAAAAAAAAAATTGTTTCAGGAAATGGGTAAGCTTTCATGATGAATCCTTGCATAGGCAGATTTTTAAAAGCATCCTAGATTTAATGGTGAAGATTTTGCAGTCATATCTTGCATGGTTTTGGAGAATTTAATTTTCTCTGTTCTTGGTTGGCAATTTTGAAGAAAACTAATTTTTAGAGTTTTATTAATGCTAGGACAAAATGGCTTGGTGGAAAGCTTAGGAATGTTATTTTACACATCTTGACAGAATTTCGTGTAAAGAGGAGCTTCTGGAAAGAGGATATGCAAAAAGTCATTTTTTAGCCTTTGGTGCACTTTGGTATTTGGCGGAGGGTGTCCCTACTACATCACATCCCAACTCAACATTGTTCAAAATATCCAGATAAATATAAACCTTCTCCTATTTTTATGGCTTCTAGTTTGGCAACTTCAAAATCACATGCATTTTTCTGCTTCAAGTGAAATTGGATTTCTAGATGCAGGTCGACCATGAAGATAGTCAATAAGTTTGATTGGTTGGGCTTGTCGATGTGTGAAATCCATTTAAAAAATTGAGTGAATCTGTTAATTAGATCCCTCATATTTGCAATAAACTTTCCCTTTAATACATTCCAATTAGTGATGTACCCATCTAAACATTGAAACCAATTTGTCGCTTTACTAACTAGAGATTCTACAAAAGGTTGCACAAACATATCTTCCTTTGTAATGCCTAAAATCCCACATGCAATGATGAAAGCATAAATGTGGTTTTATGGATTTTGTGTGTCTTCTCTTGTAAACTTTGGGAAATGCTTTCTAGATCTTGCAAGCAAGGCTGAGTAGTGAGATAAAGTTAGAGGCCCAAAATGAACCACCAATGGTTGTGGTGAGACCAAAGCCATCTCATACACTAGAAGATTACTATAGAAATAGAGAACTCAAAACATAGATTTTCCAACCTCCATCTGAGAGGAGGTAATTTATTTCTTATTTCTAAACTCCTTCCTGAATCAATTCCTCTGTGGTGTGTTTTGGTTTGGAGGAGGATTTTGATTTTGATTTGGGTCCAGTCGAGGATGAGGATCCCACACAATCTTTATTTTTGGAAAGCTCTCAACCATTCTTTTGACTGGTCATTGTGCTAGCTCTTCTTCTTCTTCAAGAACAAAGTTTACTCTCATATACTCTGCAACACTCCTCTTGTATCTCTAGGCTAGAGTATTTAGTTGGGAGATAATATCTTCTTGTTTTGTATTAACCCAATATAGGTCTGGTTGTAACACAAGAAAAATATTCTCATGAGGTAAAACCATTTTTATTCATGACAAGGAAATTATTTGTCTTTCTCTTCAATTTCCCTAACTGAGTCGCCAAAAATATGTTGGTTGAAATTTTTTTCGTTTTAAAGATTGATTTAATTTGACTCTATAATTCCCAAAAGAAAGACTAATCGACAATCAACAATTGGAGAGATCGCCATTTCGTTGGTGATCTTCCTTTGAATTTTAATTGAGGTATAACTCCCTCATAAGATGTATTTTTTTCTTTTTTATTTTAAAGATAATGGATATACCTTTAACCAAAAAGTAGGAAATGTAAACTAACACTTGCTCATAGCCATGATGCAAATGTGATTGAAAACAACTTTAGAATATTAACTGAAACTGAAACGATATTTGTAGGTGACCAATATCACAACTCAAAGATTGAATTACTAATAGTAGATAGTTGAGTTGACACACTGCAATTCCATCATTTAACTGAAGAACGATGAATGAAACACTCAAGAACACAACATCCACAAAGAGAAGTACCAGCACTTATCAGAGATCAAAGACTCATTCATAAATGCTAAATACTGCATTCAAATTCATTGCTCAAAGACCAATAACATCTTCAGAAAACAAATAAAACTGCAAAACTTGATCCCTCTTTTTAATCGATTCTCACTCTTGCATCAAAGTGCAATGGGGATCAAAAATTTAGACCCTTCAAATGTTCGCCAAAATATATTTATAATTTTACATCATAGCGGTCGCCCAACTTCTTGAAAACTAAATCTTGGGGAAATTGTAACCACCAATTCACCAAATGAGCGTTATGTGAATGATTAATCATTTTCTGCCTAACCAACTCAAATAAGCATTTATGACTATTTTGAGTGAGGTTATGATTACATCACATATACCAATTTATTTAGACAAGGGAGAGCATCACCGCTCCCCATAGACAAGCCTCATGGCCACCTATTCATGTGAATTGTTTGTAATTCTTCAATTTGGCATTTAATGACTTGCCCACTAAAGATCATATTCATGCGAATGGTTTAAATGCACAGATTTTACTCGATGTCAGAGCTCATTTTGATAACACAACATCACATCACTTCTTATTTTATTAAATTCAAGATACTTTGAATGTCTTTGAGTCATTAATTACTTTCGACTAAACTCTCTCAATTTACCCCTCCTTTCTATAAATCAAATAGAGGTGTAGACACTTAAAATCATCTTGATCAATATTGCACATTTGAATTTGATTACTAACACCATTTCGTTCTGAATCACCTTTTTTCAACCATTTAATTAAATAATCTTCATTATTTAACTATATTTATCATTTTCTCCTATTAATCAAATAATCAATGTTATTTGACTAATTCATCCCCTTTCATACTAATTGTCATCTTATTAATTAGATAATGTGAATTATTTAATTAAATTATTTATTTCTTCTCACTTAATTAAATAATCCTAATTATTTAGTTGAATGTCATTATCCACCTTTAATTAAATAAGTTAATTATTTAGTTAAAATCCTAATTTCATCCATCTTGCACAATTAAGTAATTTCTTAAATTACTTAATTAGCTAATTTCTCTCACTCTCCCACTTGCAAGGGAATATTCCCTTGGAATATTCTTTTGTAACCAACTTTCTCCAATAGAAATATCTTGTAACAACTTCCTAATTTTTAGGAAGTGTGCTTCTTCAAATCAATGAGTCATTGATTAAAATCCTCGATCCTTGTCAACTTGCATTCTCATCCATTGATGAGAATCCATGATCCATTCCATCTCCTCTCATTGCTTCTCATCCATTGATTGATCAAATCAATCTTGACCATTGATTCGGCTATTTCTCCTATAAATATTTCTCATTTATATGAGAAAAAGGATCCACTTTCATTTAGAGTAACTGCACTATAGTGATTTTTAGAGCATTCCCTCACAAATATTTTATCATCTAGCATCCATTTTAGTTAAGCTTTGCATCCATTTTCATCAATCTTCACCAATGACATCCATTTGAAAGTTTGTTTCAATCTAGGGATTTGGAAAGGGTTGACATTCCACATCAATGCAACATCAATTCCCCAATGGGCTAAGGTTTGAAGCATCAGATTACTTTCCATTATGCATTTCTTGTTTATTTATGTTTAATGGCTTCTTTGTTTGATGTTTTCAAGTATTTCTTTGGGAGCTTGACTTAACTAGTTAAATATTTGTTTATTTCATGTGGATCTAGCAAGTTTATCTTACATTATGATCATGCTCACATTCAATTATCTTAGAATGTGACATCAACATCGTGATCTAGGTATTGTTTATCTCAAAATCTCTCAAAAAATTGCAAAACATTTGAAAATCATCAAAATCCAAGAACACTCGCAATATCTCAAAATCCAAAGAAACAGTTGTAAAATCCAAAAATCTTAAAACATTTAAAAATCATCAAAATCTAAAAACACTTGCAAAATCTCAAAATCCAAAAAATAAAAATCTTGTATGGCCAAAAATCCAAAAACATTTGAAAAGTTGTATAGTCAAAAACCAAAACATCATCAACATCCTTAAACAGGTCAAAAATTCAAAAAAATCAAAAACATAGTTGTTGAACTACGTTGTCTATGAGCTTGAACATAGGCAAGGCCATCACCGATGAGCCCCCAAGACGCATTAGGTTTTTCCTATAGGAGTTTGTCACAATAAACTAGCAATCCATTAATGTTTGTATCTCATCAAATAAATGGTTACTAGTCATAGTTAGTTGAACTACGTTGTCTTTGTGTGTATAACATAAGCAAGGCCATCACTGATTAGCCCCCAAGGTGCTAGGTCAATTTCCCCTTAGGTCTTGGTCTAAACTCAAAAAACACAACATTTGAAAAACTTGAAAAAACCCAAAATATTGGAAAGCGTTCAAAAAACATTGAAATATTCCAAAAAGTCCAAAATCACCCATCCCATTTTGTTTTCACCCGCATGCATAATAAATTGATCGTCATCATCAACCTTTGGTAAAACAAACAGAAACAGGTACAACAATAACTAGAAAGCAAACCTTAAATGTGAAAAATCAAACTCTTGATCATTATCAAACATGTCAATCGAACTCTATATCAATGGCCTTTAAAAAAAAAACTTATCAACCCGCTAGTATCCACTAACATATCCTAGGATACATCTTTCCTACAATGGGCATCATCATTGACAATCATTTTGGATATTTATCTTCTAAACAACACCTTTTGGCAAGAGATATGCATGACATTGACTGTTTGTTCATTTTGATCTTTTCTTATGACTTATCTTATTGACCCATTCTAAGGACCTCTCGATGATATCTATTTAAAATGATTTAGAGAGAAAGGAATGGGGCATTGATTATTATCTTTCGTTTGATGTGCTTGTTGGATGTTCTTGTAGTATAACCTCGACGAATACTTGCTTTGTTGTGTATAGAGAGGTTGTTTTAAATAAATTGTTGCCTATTGCGTATGATTTGGTTTGAAATATTTTAAAATTCTAAACTACATTCCAATGAGGTTTCCATATGTTAGGTGTGAACAAGGATACTCCTATTTATTTCCAGAGTCAAATTCCATCACATTAGATACAACATCATCCTAGTTATTGATACCTTGATGCATCGTGTCTGTGTTATATCAAAAATAAGGAATGAAATGGTGAAATATCCCAATCCTTGAAACAAACAAATCATCTTTCTCATCACCATATCCAATAAAGTTTCAAATAATCATAGGCTTGTTGGACTTCTGAATCAATCTAAAAAACAATGGTTAATCAATATCCATCTCATTCTACTATCTCATTCTATCCATTTTATCTTCTTATTCTTCTATCTTTACTAACAATTCTATCCAAGTATCGAATCTGTGAAATATATCAAAATATATATGAGGCTACCCATGGTTGATGATTGTTTATACATCATAAAATCTACCTACATCAAATATCTGATCTTTCTAAAAAAGTATCTTTTGTCCTCTTTGAGTTGAATTGATTTTGCATCTTTATCGTGATCGCAACCTTAAAATTAAAATTTATGCTTGATCTCTCGAGTAGGGTACCAACATAACTCCTTTCATTGGGGCAACAGTGGGGCTTCCAAAAAATCAAATTTTTTTAATTTTTTGACCTAAGTAGCAGTATTAATTTGAAAAGTGTCAGTCTTTGAACCAATGTAACAAGTACCTCACTTCAAAGAGGGGCAAAATGTAGACACTTAAAATCATCTTGATCAATATTGCACATATGAATTTGATTACTAACACCATTTTGTCTTGAATCACCTCTTTTCAATCGTTTAATTAAATAATCTTCATTATTTAACTAAATTTATCATTTTCTCCTATTAATCAAATAATCAATGTTATTTGACTAATTCATCCCCTTTCATACTAATTGTCATCTTATTTAGTTAGGTAATGCAAATTATTTAATTAAATTGCTTATATCTTCTCATTTAATTAAATAATCCTAATTATTTAGTTGAAGGCCATTATCCCCCTTTAATTAAATAAGTTAATTATTTAGTTAAAATCCTAATTTCATCAATCTTGCACAAGTAATTTCTTAAATTACTTAATTAGCTGATTTCTCTCACCCTCCCACTTGCAAGGGAATATTCCCTTGGAATATTCTTTTGTAACCAACTCTCTCCAATGGAAATATCTTGTAACAACTTCCTAATTTTTAGGAAGTGTGCTTCTTCAAATCAATGAGATCAATTGATTAAAATCCTTGATCCTTGTCAACTTGTATTTTCATCCATTGATGAGAATCTGTGACCCATGTCATCTCCTCTCATTGCTTCTCATCCATTGATTGATCAAATCAATCCTGACCATTGATTCAACCATTTCTCCTATAAATACTCCTCATTTCTATGAGAAAAAGGATCCACTTTCATTTAGAGTAACTGCGCTATAGTGATTTTTAGAGCATTCCTCACAAGCATTTTATCATTTAGCATCCATTTTAGTTAATTTTTGCATCTATTTTAGCTTATCTTGCATCCATTTTCATCAATCTTCATCAATGCCATCCATTTGAAAGCTTGCTTCAATCTAGGGATTGGGAAATGGCTGACATTCCACATCAATGCAACACCTATTCCCCAATGGGATGGAGGTTTGAGGCATTAGATTAGTTTCCATTATGCATTTCTTATTTTTTTATGTTTAATGTCTTATTTTTTTTATGTTTTCAAGTATTTCATTGGGAGCTTGACTTAACTAGTTAAATCTTTGTTTATTTCATGTGGATCTAGTAGGTTTAGCTTAGGTTATGATCATGCTCACAAGAGGCACTCTCATTCTTCTCATAACAATTTTTGTTTCAAAAATGTCAAGCACCTCGAGTGATTTACTCTTAATTAAAGGTGTGGAGTGTAGTGAAGTGAGGAGGCTAGTTGCAGTCCAACTCAAAGAGGTTTTCTTGATTCGCAACAATGTGGAGGGTGCAATAAAATAATTGGAGAAAATTTCCTAGCCCAGGTTCACATGCACAACTCTGCATTGTTGGAGCGCTTCTTATACTATATCATCTTCACTTTCTAGAAGTTGGAATGGGGAGAAAAAGTTGCAAAATGCTTGGTGAGACCAACCTACTTAGCTCTGGTTGAAGCTGCTCTAGGGAACTTTAATGAGTACCCACGCATTGGCCTAGTGGGAGACATCTTTTGCATTGCCATTGACTTGAGGAATGAGCAAGCTAAGCAGGCAGTTTCTTTACTTTGTGTTGGGTTGGAGCGAAACATGATGGAGACCTTTGTCCACTTTGTGGAGTTCAATAAAAATCTCCTCGCCAATGCAAATTGAAAGGCTCCATGAGGTGGTGGAGGGCATCCACATTCTCATTTTCACTCTTTGTGTTTGAAAAAATATATTGGAAATTCCCCTTTTTGTTGTAATACAGACAGTATATGAATATATGTGTGTGTGTATATATACATGTGTATATATATGTATATATATGTATATATATACCTGTGTATATATATGTATCTTTTTTGTGTTTGATCTGTCTCATGTGATGGAATGGTCTTGGGGCTTTTTGCATTAATTCTGTGTTTTTTTCATTTTTGTTGTGATGTATTCCTTTATTTTCGTAGTTGCAATGTATGCTAATGATTTATGCTTCAACTAAACATCATCTTTGTAATGTATTTTAGCTATGTGTGTGTGTGTGTATATATGTATGTATCTTTTTTTGCATTTGATCTGTCTCATGTGATGGAATGGTCTTGGGGCTTTTTGCATTAATTTTGTGTTTTTTTCATTTTTGTTGTGATGTATTCCTTTATTTTCATAGTTGCAATATATGTTAATGATTTATGCTTTAGCTCAACATCATCTTTGTCATGTATTTTACCTCTAGTACTATCACCTTCCTTTAAATGAATCTTTGAATAATAAAATAATAGTTTAACATGAAACAATAACAAATCATTGTCAGGCTCAGGCGGGGTTTTTGACATGCCTTTGAAGTCTGCCTCTATTCTACAAACAACCCCATTATCCACCTTACAAACTCCACTTAAGACCAGGTTCAAAGTACTTTAGGGCTTTTTCTAAAAAGAGCCTTAGGAAATGGTAAAACATTTAGCCTTTTTAAAAGGAGCATGCTGCCAGGCTAAGATAGGCTTCTGAAACCCTATCGAGAATTGAAAAAGGTTTTGAAACCTTGCTAAAGCCTCAAAATATACTTGATCTTCACTAAAGTTTTCTTCCTTCAATCGATGTTAAACTTTAATGCTCTAATACTTGACACCCTTTTTTAATGCTTCACAAAAATCATCTTTAAAACAAAACTTAAGTTAAACTTTAGAAATTCAAGCTGAAAAGAGATTGTGGCAACTTAATTGACACTCGACTTAGTTTCAAAAGCCAATTAAAGGGGTGACAACTTTAACATGGTTAAATTTCTTTAAGGGTGGACGCAGTTTTGGGAGGATATGACCAGAATTGTGGTAACAACATGTAACCAAAAATAAGAACAATATGCATTCCTATGAATGATATTTCCTTAAGACCATTATAAACATGTAATATAATGATAAAACACAAGTTCCTCTAATGGTTTACTAGTTGTAGCTTGCATGAAATGTAACATTGAAGTTGTTCAGTGAAATACATGAGCATAGTGGATCCTAATCCTAAACTTAAACAAATGAGGATAGAGGATATTAAGATTAAAATACAATTGATGATTCAACTTTATGATTTGTTCCTACTCCCATAGGAAACAAATTCATAAACTACGAGGAAAAGAGCGCACCTACAACTCACCTAGAACTACAGTTGCATACACAAATCAATGATAAATATTTATGCAACCAAGAATTATTAGTAATCCATCTCAAAGATATAGTAATCCACATGAAACAAAAGGAAGACTATTCATATTAGCCAATGTGGTAAGGAAAAACCTACAACTCGTTTCAAATATTTTCTTGAATCATTAAAGTTTGTCATGGATACATTCAGTTACCTACATAACTTCAATTAAAATATTTTATGTGATTTATAACATGTGATATTTTCAATTCCAAACTATACTTGCAAATATTGAAACCTTAGAATGACCTAAGACATTTGCAATCAAGAAGAATAGTAAAATTGCCAATCCTTCTACATGTTTATTCTTTTTTATCTATAGCATTCAATTGCAATGTATTATGCTTGTCTCATTAGGGTTAATGGGGGACACATAAAATTCAAAGTATTGAATGCACCAACACACCCCTCTATTAATATTCCTTAAAGTTTGAGGTCGTAGGGTAGAAAAATATTCTTGTCATGCTTAGAAGAGTGGATTAGGACATCATTTTGGACATTTGCAAGTAGGTTTTTCATTAATGACCTATTTAGAATTCCCATAACCATTTTCAACATCTCCATATGGATTTACAATTGAATCTATTCATTTGAGGTGTATAGTGGAATTTTCATAATATTTGAGTAGTTCTACAATTCAATTACAGTCAAATCTAAGTATTAATGTTGTATTGGGTTATTTGGGAAGTAGTTGAAGTTTATGCTTGATTTGTATAACTCTAAGGTGGATTTAGAATTCATGTTTGAAGATGTCTACCATAGGTCTAAAAGTCCACAAGGAATGTATGGTGGGAATTGGGAAGAAATAGGGCTAGGAAGGATGGAGGGAAGTTCCTAGAAAGAAGGGAAAGTTTGCAAAACCAAACTAACAAAAAATGGAATAGTCAAAACTACATGAAAGGGAAGCATGGGCATAAGTGTTAAAAAGAAAAATGGTATTGTACACCTCTCATAAGAAGAAATATTTGTAACTTTGTAAAATAAATATTTATTTGTGGTAGTGGGAGGCTGGGTGGGCTCCACCCCCCCTCTCTTCTCGGCATTGGCATGCTAGGAGGGCGAGTTGGGTGCTTCGGTGGCAGAGTGGAAGGGCAAAGGGGGAAAACGAAGGGTGTGACTAGGATGATGTTCACGTGGCTTAGGTGTCATGATCTTTCCCTAAGTTTGAGGTTGCCAGAGGCATTATCACCTAGAGGTCGTTTAATATGAATCAAACTTGACACATTTGGATGGTTGTCATTAGCAAGGGTGGCAGCGGATTGGTACTTGGTAGTAATTGAGTTGATGTGTTTAAGTTATCTTTTTAATGTATTTTCTTTCATCCATCTGTGGTATTTTTTTTTGGTGTGAGGAGGTTTTCATGGCGAATTCTGTTGGTACTAGTGCTGGCACTCTCACTTTGTCATCAAGGTCTTTGTGGATGGAGTGGCGAAGTTTGGGGCAGACACACCAATCTCTTTGAAATCGACAGCTAGACAAGCCTCCTTCAGAGAAATCAAAGACTAGCGCTTGAAGCGGATTCTCACAAACAAGGATCCTCTAGTCTTGGTGGCGACAAAAATGATCCTGGGAGCTGGTCACTTGGACAACAAGGAATTCGGAAGAGACAACCTTCACATCTCTTCTCGGTTCCTTGCCTCTCTTCTGGACAATGGTGTGTCTAAGGCCAAGGCCAAACTGTTGCTGGTAAAGATGTTTCAAAAGGACTTGGTGGGTGGTTTAGATGAGGTGTTGAGCTTTGTTGTGGAGGACAGAGGTGTTTTAAGGCCGGGTGGCTTCGAAAACATTTGGGGATGGGACGAGGCTATGAAATTATTTCCATTCCTCCTCGACTTGAGCGGTCTGGTGTTAAGCAAGCACAAAATGGTGACGGCGGTGGCTATCAATTACTTGAAGAAATTCTTCGGCCTGTTGGCGATGGGTGGTGTCGAGTGGGTAAAGGTCTTTGAATAATTTGCTGTTTTAAACAATTTTTTGTGAATTTTCTTTCCTGTGGATGGTGATGTTGGTAGTTAGTTGGGTTTCTTTTCTCGAGTTTAATGGTGTTCTCTCTATGCGGGGTTTGTTGACTTGGCCTATTTATGGCCATTTTGAGAATTTTTGGGTGCACGAGGTATGATTGTCTTTGGTTGGAGCCGAACCCTCATGGTTTTTTGGGTTTGTTGTTGGCTTTGGTGGTCAGGTGGCTAGTTCTGGTAGGCTGTGTTTCTTGTTTTGGCTTGTCTCTGGGGTGGTTTTTTGGTGTAGGTGGTTGGATCGGGATTTGATGGTATTTAATGGTGGTATCAATACCTGCGTTTGCAGACGATTGTAATTTTCCCTATTTAATAAATAAATCAAAATTTGTGTATCAAATATATATATATATATATATATATATATATATATATTTATCTGTGGTACATTTATGGAAATGTGTTTAGCCACATTAAATATTTATCTAGGTTCACTTGTAAAGTTGTATTGTGACATTAGTTAGATATTTTATGTGTGGGTTACACATTGGAAAATAATTTAGTATTGGGAAATTTAGTACTAAAATCAAATGTTATGGTCAATGGTTTTTTGTTCTTATGATTTTGAGACACATGGTTTAGCCAATACCATTTAGTGGTTTGGTGAACTTGGTTATAAAATCAATCACATGTTTAGTGGATAAGGTGGTTGTCATTTTTATTGAGATCCCTTATAGAGTGCATATGTGAAGCAAAACATGGTATGTGTGGTTGCATGGTTGCCCATTATGCTTGGACACATGAAGGATGCATTGGAGGAGATTGATGTTTCAAAAGTATTCATGGAAACTTTGTACTATATTGTGATGAATAATAAATTGTGGATGCTTTTGGAGGTTGTCTTTTTCTCTAAGGATTTTACTAGGGTATACCTTGAGTCATCTTAATGGTATGTTTGTTTGTTTTTATATGGTGGAATATGAATAATTGTTTACATATATTTCTCTTGGGGTTATGTGGAAATATTTGATATCACTACAATATTTTTTCTTTAAGTGGTATTAGAGTGTGACATTTGGATGGTCTTACAAGAAAAGGATGAAGGCATTTTCAAAGCCACATGCATGTTTATAAACTCAATTTCTTGTAGATCTAGAGTTTTATGAATATTTAGCAAATAAAATTTTTATTAGGGATTTCTATGGGGGTTCTAGGAGTGATCTTTTGATAGTACCTCCTTGACAAAAATAGACCTCACTATTCAGTCTAAAAGGTCCAAAAATGTATGGATCCATGTAAAACATGACTATGCCTAAGGTTAGATTTTTTCTCCATTTTTTAGGGCATGAAAGAATATAGAGAGGAATATTTGGTATGGTCTATATGGCTACACTAGTTTCATGTCAATAGAATTGCTAGTTTTCTATCATGGGTTGTATAGGTGTAAAAAATACTAATAAAAATTTTAAAAAAAGTGTGAAGTTTATAAGGAAATAAATTTTGACAAAATTATCAAATGGTAATTGAGGGGGACAACCTACAATGGTGTGGGTGACCAATTCCTAGAGCCAAATCCCTTGGTAATTGGGAGCACCCAACCCACAATGAATAAAACCCCTTGAGCTTACATCATGGCACACACCATTGGAGCATAGCCTAGCTACCACCTTGGTGGTGCCACTCATTCCAATGCTCAAGATTTGTTAACACCTACAGAGCAACCAAAGGACCACCCATCCACCATCGTTTATGCTTGAATATGCCTATTAGATAATGTAACTTAGGGTAATATTTAGGTTAGCGGATTAGTGCATCAATAAAACAAAACCCAAAGTAAATAATGAAGCACAAAGGAGGCAAAACATGAAAATAAAGAGAGATATCACCTTGTGTCTTCAACCTCCATGATTGACTTCCATTACACTTTCTCTATTTGCTACAATATGTAGTTTGCCCTCAAAATTTATGTGAGAAACTTATGACTATGCCAAGACCTAAGCAAATGTTGAAGAATTCAAATGTTGCAAATGCAAGTATGCAGAAAATGTCAAGTGTGTGAGGCTAAGAAAATTGAGAGATGACAACTGAGACCAAAATTACCTTTTTGTAGAAAAGCCAATTTTGAATGAATGGCCAAGATTGAAGGATGAGAAAGCCCTAAGATCAATGGTTAAAATTAAATGTGAAAACCCACAATTAGGGTTAGGGCCACATTATGTTAGAATTTGAAATGGAGGACTGAGAGTTTTTTTTAGAAAAATCAAATCTGGAGAATCAAATAATGATTTAAAATTATTTGATTTTAAAGACCGAGTTGTCTTTTTGAATTAAAAATTAATTTAATTTAAAAGAGGTGGGGTCATGTGATAATAAATAATTATTTTTAATTATTTACTTGGAGAGAAATTAGAAAGTGGACAATTTTAAATAAATAACTTTATTTAAAATTAGAAAAAGCCAAGGTGGATAATAATTAAAAAAATCAAAGAGAATTATTTAACTATAGAAAGACATAAATTAGAAAAACCCAGGGTGGATGATAATTAAATAAATCAAAGAGATTTATTTAATTATGAGAAATTAATGACGTATTTAAATAAATAAATAAAGTTTATTTAAATAATCAGGAAGAAAAAGAAAGTGGACAATTTTAAATAAATTATTTTATTTAAAATTAGAAAAAGTCAAAGTGGATAATAATTAAATAAATCAAAGAAATTTATTTAATTATAGAAAGACATGGGGAATTAATGACATATTTACATAAATAAATAAAGTTTATTTATTTAAATAATCAGGGAGACATAGTGGATAAATAATTAAATAAATTTAAGAATTTATTTAATTATAGAGGGACATAGGAAATTAGCAACACATTTAAATAAATAAATAAAATTTATTTATTTAAATAGTCAAGAGGAATAAAAGATATGAATTAATTAAATAATTGAGAATTATTTAATTAATAGTCGAATTTGGACTATAAGACATAATTAAATATTTTAATTATGTTGAGACGAAGTATGATAAGACATAGAAAAATGTGGTTTGTGGGTCTAGGCCATTTTTATGTGTCTACATTTTGCCCCTCTTTGTCATAATGCAGTTTATCGCATTGTGACAAAGAAATTCAGTCAAAACATGCCCCAATTTAAAAAGGATGAGGAAGAATGACGAGGAGGGTTGTGGTATGCCCCCTCAAGAGGACATGTGGGTTCAAAGAACATGAGTGTGCTCTCGAAATGGATAAAAGGAAAATAGATAAGGATGATGAAGATGTAGGTTAGAAGAAATGTTAGTGCGAGAAAGAAGAAGGGTAGGATGGGGAATAAACCTTCAATATTTTCCAAAGTATTAATAGGTGTTGTTTGAATCATCATTGGGCGGTAAAAATGACACAAATGGATAACAAACACCATGGTATGACATAGACCAAGGTGTGCAAGGTCATCCACTTGAAAAATAGATAATCGTAGACAAGGAATGTCTTAACTCATACTAAGGGCCAAGTTGCCCCAGTCTTTTTTTCAAGACAATCCACCGACAGCAGTCAAAGAAAAACAAAATAGATTATAAGACATCATCTCACCTCTAAATCCTTCATGGGACATCCTCGAGGTAGCTAGTAACATGGCCAAGAGACAAAAGATAATATAAAATAAACCAGCAAAATTAACAGCCATTCGATTTGTTTGCCAAAGGTTGATTGCTTGGCAGTTTGACAGTTTAGATGTTTTGACGGGTTTTCCAATTCGATGGTGTTGATGGTGTCTATCGTTAGGAAGGACACATCCTAAAAAAGGCAAATGACATTTTGACGAGGTCCAAGTCCAAGAAGGACACATCTAGGAGAGGACCAAAGAGTGACAAGATTGACATTTTGACTAATGTTTTTGGCAATTTGACTGATGTTGACTATATGATTGATTGGACTATGTTGTCTGACATTTGCAATTACTAACTTGTGTCTGTGTTTGACTATGTCTGACCTATTTGACCGATGTGATGATTGTGACAAATGTGACAAATGCCATGATTTTATTTGGACAAACCTACAAGGACTGACCTAATGTTTCGGGGGCTTAAAGACGAGCCTTGCCTACGTAGCAAATGCACAGAGACAACGAAGTTCAACTATGACAAAGAGTGACTGATATGACTGATTTTGACTTTGTTTTTGGGATTTTTGATGTTTTTTGAATGTTTTTATGTTTTCTTTAGGACATTTTTCAATTTTTAGAATTTTTTCTTCATGACATTTTTCAATTTTTAGGTCTTTTTTTCAGGAATTTTTTTATTTTTAGGTCTTTTTTCAGGACATTTTATGATTTTTTGGTCTTTTTTCAGGACATTTTATGATTTTTTGGATTTTATTGTGTTTTATTTTTTTGGATTTTTGATATTTTTGAAGAATGAGACAAATGCATGTGAATGATGCCTATGCATGAGAATCCAAGGACAAAAATGATTGTGCCCCTAGTCAAGCTGAATACCAATTAACAGGTGATGATGATAATGACGACGTCATTTGAAGATTGGATGGACTAGCACCGTTGCATATGGAATGACGTCTTTTTGGGACTAAAAAGGATAATGGAGTATCCTTAGACCATTTGACAAGGGAAAGACAAGATAGGTGACAAACATGAAAGAATGGTAGGTGGTCTTTGTAAAAGATGGGAGACATGAGACTAAGGGAATTGTCATATGATTTTCAAGGACAATGTTGTTTAGGGATAATGAGGCTAGGACGGCAATGACATGATGTTTCATGAATAAGATATGACCAAAGGATAAACCTGTCAAGGGTTTTCCCAAAGCATGATTTATGTGTGCATGTTTTATGTCAAGACCAAGGTAGGCAGGAAAAATGGATGGGAATGATATGGAGTAAATGGATGAATATAAATGTCATGAGAAAGGCATGGGAAATGAGACGACTTGCCCCTAAGTGTAAAAGTCCACATAGACAATTTATTTTACACATGACACCTGTTTGCCAAGTTTTCATCATGGTACTTATCCAGGGTGCCTGTTTGCAAGGTTTTCACCATTGGATGAAATTTTTCTCTTTACTATTTTCTTGAATTTTTTGGATTTTTCATTTTTTTTGTGTTTTTATATGGACATAACGTCTTGGATGCCCACTGATTGTTTTGAAACTGTTGACAATGTCGATGTAAAGATTGGTGCCATGGTATGCCAATAATGACCTTTCTGAAGTAGTTGCCTTGTTAGGATTATAGCACTTGCATACAACTGTTTGATGTTATCGTGGTGTTTTTGATACTAGAGTTGACCTTATCAGAATATGCACATTACAATAGAATGTCATGAGGGTCCTTGTAATAAAGAGTCGTTGCCAAGATGTGACAGATTTGTGATGTGGGATTTTTGGGCTTTAGGTGATATGTAGGAGTATGACGAATGATGGTAGACGTGGGAGGATTGTTTGGACGTTTGGATGAATCACATTTTACTTTCCAAACTTGGGATATCGGATGATGAGATTTGAATTTTTGATTGGGATGGTGTTTGGAACCAACACTTTTATATGCCTTACTTGATGACCATTTTGAAGGAGGTGGACATTTATTATATGTGGGAGTCCTCTTGTCTTGTGGCTCCACATTTTGATTGACTTTTATTTTTGAAATATTTTGTTTGCTTGATCCTTCTTTCTTTGGGATTCATTTTAACTTGATTTGTCCACTTGGATTTTTGCTTGATTCAATGGCCTTTGACATTTGAACTTTTGATTTGTAAGACTTTTGTTCTTGTTGGTTCCAAACGGAAGGTTTATTCATGTTGAAATGATAATTTTTGGTGTGGACGGAAGGGGTGTTTGAAACAATCTTATGACAAGGATCACTCATGGCCTCTATTTTGACATTTGTATCTGATAAAGTTTCCCCCAATATTGAGGAGGTACCACTAACATCGTTTGATTTTTTTATTGAGGAATAACGAAGACCTTGATGTCTAGGATTTTCATGAAAATGTATTGGTTCTTGAATTCCTTGCTTGTGTATGCCTAGTCCTTTGCCTTGATACTACATGCTCTAAAAAATTCGGTTTGCGATGGGGTATTTGTTGTTTTGAAAGCAAGATGTGAACCCATCATTATGTGTATGGACATTGTTACTTGGAATGTTCTCATCTACGAGAAAGTATGCTCTGACAAAGATAGATGATCCTAGTTGATAGGATGTCTTAGCTTGGTTGACATGTTGGACATCTTTGGTCCGATTTTGTGAGATGTCAGATTCAGATGGTTCTACTGGTGCTTCCAAGTCGATGTCAAAACCATCTTTATGGTCGTTGTCATAGAGTCTAGTGAATTTATCTATAGCTTGATCATTTGCAAATATTTCTACAGTAGAAGAGTCTTGTTCTAGAGAGAGATTGTCTATGTGTCCCATGGAGGCAAGTGTCTCATTTTGGCAAGTATCGCTATTTTGATCATGAATGGCGTAAAGGTCAAGGAGTGGATCGTTTTGGACTTCTTGGTTAATGTTTGTGTCTTGGTCAAAGATGGGATTGTCTTGGATGACATGATTGGGAATGGAGTCTTTGTCAAGGATAGGTGTATTTTGAATGCCATGATTGTCTTGAAGGACTTCTTGAATGGACTTAAGGATGGGGTCATGGGAGGGACTACCTTGATTTTGACATGAGGGTGAAGTTATGATGTCATGCCTTGGGGGTTTTCATCTTGACACATATCCTCAAATCTAGGCAATGGAATGTGACTTTGGACAAGGATAGAATTTGCATGACTAAATGTATATTGGGATGGGGAGACTTGGAAAGGATTAGTGAATGAAGGACTAGGATAGGATGTGAAGACTTGGATGAGATTAATGGATGAGGAACTAGGATAGGACATTTGGATTGGATTGGTTAATAGTGGACTAGAATAGGACATGGAGACTTGACATGGGTTAGAGGATGGTTGACTAGGATAAGATGTGGAGACTTGAAAGGGGTTAGTAGGTGAAGGACTAGGATGGTACATGGAAAGCTGGACATGATTAATAGGTGAATGGCTAGGATAAGACATGGAAGCTTGGAATGGACTAGTGGAAAGTTGGCTTCCCTTGTCAAGGTTAGCATAAGGGCAATAAGTTTACGTTTGTTGTGAATTAATGGCAGGATTTGTGTTAAGTGAATCTTGATAGTGAGGGTTGATGGATGGAGGACTAGGACTTATGGATTGTTGATAGGGAGGGCCTTGGTTTTTGGATTGGAGGAATTACCTCATGAAGTCCAAGGCTTGTTGGTATTGTCTATTACGGAGCAATTCGTATTCAACTTGACTAGCAAGAAAATCAAGGTCAATGGAAGACATGATGACAATGAAAAGGTATGACTCAAGCCTAAAGTATGCAACTTACGTTATTTGTTGATTTTGGACAGAGAATACCAAGGAAAGATGTCTAAAGATAGATTGGAAATGCTTGGTTTCGGACTTGGACAGTGACAATGATTTTTTTGATTGTCAGGCAATTGCATTGTTTCAGGTCACAAATGTGTTGCAATCTTTCAAATGCGTCGTTTAAGGTATCAATTGCATCTCAGAAATGCAAATGCATTGTAGCAGTTTGATAGTATCTGGCCTTGGGTTTGATAGTGATTTTATTATGACTAGCAGATGCGTCACAAGAGGTGGAAAATGCATTGCATAAGGTAAATTGTGTCTCAGCTTAGGCAAATGCGTTGTTATGGATAGTAGACGTGGCTCAAGATTTCAATTGTGTTGCAGAAGTTAGCAAATGCATTGCAAGTTTGAACAGAGTCTGGTTTGACTAGCAATTTTGGAAAAAAATTGACGATTGTTTGAGTTTGAATGTTTGTTTCTAGGTTTGTGAAGTGTTTGTTGAATGTTTAAGAAAACACTTGGAAAACACAATATTTTTTCTTTGAAATTTGAAAACATGCACAATGAAGACACACACAATCCTAGGTTAGGCAAGGACAATATTTGCTAGATTCCACATGGGTTTCCCCAATTTCACTTATTCTTAGCGGATGAATCCAAAAGCTTGGCCACACGGGCTCCCCCTTATAATGCACTCACTTCTCAAGTCAACCAAGCTTCCAGCCCCCATAAATCTCCCATGGTAGGCTGATCACCTCTACTAAGAACTGCAAGAATGTGGATGCCTTCAAAACGATTGTTGTTGCGCTAGCAAATAGATGGGATTTTGGTAACTACACAAAGGTTTTTAGTTCAGGACCTCCGTTTGAGTTGCCACACATGGGGCAAGATTAGCTCCAATAAGGAGGAACTCCAGCCTGAAGAGGTTACGCTCAACAGGGTTTTGAGGAGTTCACTTGTCCGTGTGACACATCCGCACTCATAATCCTAAGTTTTCCGTTAGGATTCACATTTATATACTGGTCGGGGGTAGCTCGACTAAAGAGCTCCATTTTCGGTTTGAGTCGCCTTGGGGTGAGTACTTTTTCCCATCAAGGAAGGCCCAAGTCCTAGAGTCAATAATTGTTTCTCTTGCACCCAAGATCGCACATGTGCGCAAGGGGAGAGGATACTTCGATTATTGAATTGGGGTTACAAAAGTTGTAAGCACTTGTTCTTTTTAATTAATCAAAATAAAGTGTGTGGAAAAAACCTAAAACACTTTGTTCATTTTAAAAGTTTAACTTGATGTGAAACAAACAAAGTTCATTTTAAGCCAATGACATGAAATGCATGTTCATTTTAACCATATGAGTGTGCATGCAAATTGTGTTCATTTTAAGCCCATGACATGAAATGCATGTTCATTTTAACCAGTGAATGTGCATGCAAATTGTGTTCATTTTAATCCCATGACATGAAATGCGTGTTCATTTTAACCAATGAGTGTGCATGCAAATTGTGTTCATTTTAAGCCTATGACATGAAATGCATGTTCATTTTAACCAATGAGTGTGCATGCAAATTGTTTTTTGTTGGTTTGTTTGATTAAATGATTAGAAAAGTGATATAAAATCAAGAAACAAAGAGGTTAGACTCCTTGCCACATGCTACAAACATAATATTAGTAACCAAAAAAAAACCCTCTAAGCTACTAATAGAAAAATAAATCTAAAAAAAAAAACAGTACGAAAATCTGCAAAAAAGATGTTAGGTTCACCAATGTAACTTAGGGTAATTTTTCAGGTTAGCAGATTAATGTCTAAATAAAACAAAACCCAAAGCAAGCAATGAAGAACAAAGGAGTAAATAACATGAAAACAAAGAAAGATATCACCTTGTGTCTTCAACCTCCATGATTGACCTCCATTGCACCTTCTCTATTTGTTGCAATATGTAGTTTTCCCTCAGATTTGAAATGAGCAATCTATGACTATGCCAATGTCCTAAGCAAATGTTGAAGGATTTGATCTAAAAATGCTACACAATGCAAGTATGCAACTATGAAGCAAGCCTAAAGTATGTATAAAATAGCCTCTGGAGTCAAGAAGCCAAGAGCATGAAGTCAAGAGATCAAGAGGTTGCAAGAGATGTCAAAGTGAGACCAAAATTGACATTTTATAGAAAATGCAATTTTGGATGAATGACCAAGATTGAAAGATGAGAAAGCCCTAAGATCAATGGTTAAACTTAAATGTGACAACCCACAATTAGGGTTAGGGCCACATTAGGTTAGAATTTGAAATGAAGGACTGAGAGTTGTTTTTAGAAAAATCAAATCCAGAGAATCAAATAATGATTTAAAATTATTTGATTTTAAAGATTGAGTTGTCTTTTTGAATTAAGAATTAATTTAATTCAAAAGAGGTGGGGTCATGTGACAGTAAATAATTATTTTAATTATTTACTTGGAGATAAATTAGAAAGTGGACAATTTTAAATAAATAACTTTATTTAAAATTAGAAAAAGTCAAGGTGGATAATAATTAAACAAATCAAAGAGATTTATTTAATTATAGAAAGATATAAATTGGAAAAAGCCAAGGTGGATGATAATTAAATAAATCAAAGAGATTTATTTAATTATGAGAAATTAATGACGTATTTAAATAAATAAATAAAGTTTATTTATTTAAATAAGTAGACATAGTGGATAAATAATTAAATAAATTTAAGAATTTATTTAATTATAGAGGGACATAGGAAATTAGCAACACATTTAAATAAATAAATATCATTTATTTATTTAAATAGTCATGAGGAATAAAAGATATGAATTAATTAAATAATTGAGAATTATTTAATTAATAGTCGAATTTGGACTATAGGACATAATTAAATATTTTAATTATGTTGAGATGAAGTGTGATAAGACGTAGAAAAATGTGGTTTGCGGGTCTAGGCCATTTTTATGTGTCTACAGATAATATTTATAGAGGATAACTTTCACCCATGATATTAGAGTGTTCAATTCTTATATGCATTAGAAATCTCTCTTCAAGTACTATCTAGTAGCACAAGTTTTGTCATTAGATTTTGTTGTTTGTGTTAGAATTTTATGAGCTTGAAACTAATATTTCTCTAGAATGGTTAATATATGATATCTTGAGCATATATAGAATCTTGTTTTGGATTTTGAATAAAAAATGAAGATCATTATAACATACTACATAGTGGATCAAGTGACTTTTCACTTGGGTAAGTAGAGATGCTTGTACTTATCTTAGTGCTTATAGTAGCATAATATTTAAGGTGTGATTATGTGAGCATCTAGATAAATTTGAGGGAGAAAACAAGTGGGAGTGAATTATTTTGTGATACCAACATGATGGTATAATAGGTTATCAAATTTGGCACTTCCTCATATAGGTTTATAGTTATTTTTAGAGTATGGACTTTGATGAAGCCAGGTGCATAGGTTATCTTTTTGTTTGAGGATACAATTGATATACATGTGAGACTAGGAGTCTTGTTTGAGTGAGGTTTGAGTGTATATATTGAAAGAAAATATGCATTCACCCAAGATAATTTCCATATAACTGAAATAGAGAAATCTATGCAAACAAGTATTCAAAATCTATATGCAAAAGAATAGACAACATACCATCAAAGATGACACAAGATATACCCTAGGAAAACCCTCAAAACAGAAAATCCTAGCCTTTAAACACATTCATCAATCATGTATTATTCAACAATAAACATTACAATACATCTTCAAAGTCCTCCATGAACACCTTGAAACATTAAGCTTGCTAAAAGCACTCCATATGAACAAGCATGTAACCACACATCCCATGTCATGCTTCAACCCTCACAAATGCTAACAAGATCTAACCTATCAACTATCCGACCTTAGACAACTACCCATGTGTTTTCTTTTATAGAAACAAGCTCCCACAAAACCACCAAGTGGTATTACATAAAACCATGTGACTAATACCATGAGCTTACAAAACCATTAACCCCTCATTTAATATTGGTACTAGGTTTTCCCAATATTAAATATTATTCCCATGTGCAACTCCGCATTAAATATTTAATCCAATGTTACATACAACACATAAAGTGGCCCCAAGAATGTTAGACCTATGTGATGCACGCACCATTAGATTCCCTAGGTGCACCACATAATAAATAAATATTACATTATACCATTATGCAAGGTGGAAAACATGCATTTTCCTAACATTCTCCCACTTGCATACATTTCATAAGGGGTAAACAATTAAACTCAAACATGAACAATGGAACAATCCCTCTAGCCACATATACTATCAAGGAATTGAAGTGCTTCATGTGATTCATCAAGCTACTTGCAACAAGAATCAAGGTGATGACCATCTCAAGCCTGAATACTCTCATCCTCCATCATGACAATTCACAAAGATAAGAATCTATCCAAAGAGAAGCCACACAATTTGTCACCAAGAAGCATAAGTCCTACCCCCAACTGAAATTCCAATACACACACTCAATCCAAAGGTAACAAGTATGCATCAATAGCTATCAACATAAAAACACTATAGCTGAAATTAACACTTGCAACAATTTCTAACACATCCAACTATTCATACCTTAGAGGCATACAAATCATAACAATTGAACCTTGTGCCATCATCATATACAACCCATAACATGCAATCACAAGCTCCAAGTGCCAAACCTGTCATATAATGAACACACACATCTAGAAACTCCCATTGCATAGGTAATGTCAAATCTAAAAATGATCAAGGCATCCAAAGATCCACCAATAGTAACACATAGAAGTGTAACCAACATCATGTAGTACCTAGGAACATCCACAAAGATATGCAAATCCTGCAGACCAATATGATGCAATACATCTCTCACCACAAGTCTCCATAGCTCTCCCAAGTTCTTCACACCTGACAAAGGAAAGAGATAAAGGAACACCCATGTCATCACCAAAGAGCAATGAACAACACATGACCACAAACATAGTGATCACCATAGCTCCACACAAGATTTCAAATCCAATTTCATGTGGATACAAACATCCAATAAGAAGAATAATACCAAAGAGAGAACGTGAAAATCAAAACTTATAGCATGTCTTTCTACACACACCTTTCTTTCTGCACATACCTCTAAATGCTAAGTTGTGATAAGTATGATCTCCTCCATAGAACCCCAAAGAGAATAGCACTATCCACATCTAACCAAAACCAAGATGTATGTATCTCAAACCGAAAGGAAGATCAAACCAAATCCATTCCCAAACCAAGGGAATAAACCCAATAACATCTCCTAAACTCAACATAAATGAATAATATCACACTATATAAGGAGATAAAAATTCCAACATCCCTCAAACGAACCATCCAAAACTAGCTATCCCTAGCTCAAGATCCATATGCATGAGAACATAAAGCATAAAACATAATGCACCTGAAAGTAACAATGAGCAATACCTTTCAGATGATAAACCGCTAAGTAGACCAAGAGTGGGAATGAGAATGCTCCTCCAAGATATCCAAGTCATCATGAATCATTTAAGAACAATATCCTCATAGGTCTATGTTAAACTCACATCCAACCAAGGTGTAGGCTCCTCAGACTTCTAGTTGAAACCTCATCAATGAGCAATTATCTAAATACATGTCTCTAATCTCAAGAGATATCCTAGCCTCACCTATGTCTCCAAGTATCAAAGAGTACCTATAATCGATCAATCCATGCCAAACTCCAAATGCAACATAGCACCATCATGAATCTCTCAATCAAATGATCAATGTACCCAATACCCAGAGAACCAACCAAGATCAAAGTCAAAAATTCCAATCGTGAATCAAGAACATAACCATGATATCATGATCTTGCATCTCCTCAAAATATCATATTCTCCAATGAACATATCATATACATGTATGATGCCAAAACTCTAATGGACAATCAAGAGTACATCATGACATAATACATAACCATCCTATCAAAACGAGGATCACATATCAAATGACAAATCATGACACCTCAACCAAAGACTAAAGAGTCCTCCATGGCTAACGAAGATGTCAACATCTCTAAATCACTTGAAGATAACCATCTCCTACAAATAAAACCAAATATATCAAAGAATTCCCACTACATAGAATAAATAGAATCTAAGAGTCCATCCATGACACCAACAAAAACTACAGAAGATCATCCACCATCAAATGGTGAATCCACATCATCGTCACAAGCTTCCACTAAACCATGATACTGAGATCTCCATGGAAACATTATAACCATCCTCTAGATGAAGATCCTCCATGGCCCCAACACAGTCAAATAATTCAACACCGAGCTCCCAAAGGAAATAGTATAAACCATGATCTCTAAACCAAGAAGATACAACACCGCCAAACCATCACTATCACAAGCTCCCACTGAATCATGTAACCAAGCTATCCATGACATCGTGATAATAATATCCTTAGTGAAGATCAACCAAATCCATGATCCTCAAGCTAAGAAGATACACCACCACAAACCAAACTGGAACCAATTCAACACCACCAACAAAGCACCTACATAAACAATCATGTCATGCCAAAGTCCCTAAAGCACAAGGAACATCCATGACACTATGATCACCACCAAATATACCAACACAATCCAATTGTGCCACACATGTTTGCATCACATAGTCAACTACATAAGTCCCACATCATGATTCTACCTGGTAATACCTTTTCTCCTCAACATGACAACCAAACCAACAAAATAAGTGACTAAACCAAGATACAAATCTAAATAGGCAACAACACTAAAGTATCTATGGGCATAGACAACCCACATCCAAGTCATAAATGTAACCTATAAGTATAGACTGCCTACAACACTACACAACTTGCAGATACAACAATGCAACATACAAATCCAACAATGCACTGATAACCATATCAAATGATAGTAATCAAAGATGTACATGTGAGTATACAATGAATACAACACCAAATCACTAAGATTTGAATAGCCATAAGCTCACAAAATTTTCATAGTCAAAATAACCCATAAATAGCTCAGATGGAAATAACAACAAATAAATCATGCCAAAACATCTCCAAACCTTATCTATTATGCAGTTTTTTGAACAAGCTTTTCATCAACTATAAGAAGTTCAAAATTTGACTCCATATGCACAAGTTATGACCTCTCCAACCCTAAAAGAACATTTGACTTCCAACAAGAAAATCACTATCAAAATAGAAAAAATCTAGAAAACCCACTAATACCACAACGAAGATCACATAACCACCTTTCCAATGAGTATAAGAAGTCGCAAAACAAACAACCTAGACAAATGTTATGCCCCTGGAAAAAAATTTCTTGATTTGAGTATAAAGGCAAAAATAATGGCCCCCCTAGTGGCAGGGCGGTGGTCCATCGATGGTCCGCTAGTGGTGGTTATGCCACCACATAGGTCTAGACTCACTAGGATAATTAAATCCAATTTATTTTTTGCATTTTTTAAAATTGTGGCGGACATTTAATAAAGGCGGGTTAATATTTAATAAATATTTATTTACCCCCTATGGAGGTAGGGTGGCCGACCCGACGAAGCTTGTCAGTCAAAGCTGACAGCCCGTTGGCGGCTACTCCTCCCAACAAGTTGATAGATGCGCAAGGGGGGTATGAGGGAAGGTTTGTGGACATCCCACCCCCCCTCCCCCGGGTCGTATGGCCATATGACAAGGGCAGGGGCAATTTTTTTGTATTTTTTCATAGTGGCCAAAATAGGTTGAATTTTGTGTCAATCTTCATCTCTCGACCCTCCTGGGTCCAATGGTGAGTTTTGTTTTATCTCAAGGGGTCATTTGCAACATTTCCCCTACAAAACCCTCATAATGAACATCCATAAAAACCCTTTTTCAAACAAAGATTTATAACCTCATATATGCCACAAATTTGCAACCCCAAAACCCCAAATCTGCATAAAACCCTCATATCTTGCAAAGTCTTCATTCTTTCCGTGCAAGCCATAGATTCAACTATGCACTAGATCTAATCCAACAAGGGTTATACAAACCACAACCATGGATCTGATCCTAAATGAAAGGAAATATGCATCCACCCAAGATAATTTCCACATAACACAAATAGAGAAATATATGCAAACAAATATTCATAATCCATATGCAAGAGAATAGACAACATATCATCAAAAATGACACAAGATATACCCTAAAAAAAAACTCAAGAGAGAAAAACCCAACCTCCAAAAGCATCCATCACTCATGTATTATTCAACAATAAATATTGCAATACATCTTCAGAGTCCTCTTTGAACACCTTTGAAACATCAAGCCCTCTACAAGCACTCCATGTGAACAAAAATGTAACCACACATCCCATGCCATGCTTCAACTCTCACAAATTCTAACATGTCAACTATCCAACCTTATACAACTACCCATATGTTTGCTTTTATAGAAACAAGCTCCCACAAAACCACCAAGTGGTATTACATAAAACCATGTGACTAATACCATGAGCTTACAGAACCATTAACCCCTTATTTAATATTGGTACTAAGTTTTCCCAATATTCAATATTATTCCCATGTGCAACCCCACATTAAATATTTAATCTAATGTTACATACAACACATAAAGTGGCCCCAAAAATGTTAGACCCATGTGATGCACAAACCCCTAGATTCCCTAGGTGCATCACATAATAAATAAATATTACATTATAACATTATGCAAGGTGGACAACACACCTTTTCCTAATAGAGATAATAATGGTGATGATTATGGTTTCATAGATATTCGTGTACATTTAAGCATTGCACAACATGGTCATGTATATGGTTGTTGTGATTGATTGTGGTATTGATTAATTCATGGTTATAAGTGGTGGTATGGTTTAGTATTAGGTTTTTCTTATCCCCTCGATTCTTATTTTTTTTCTTGGATATGATTACTTATTTGTGTATTTATTTGGAAAAATTAATCTAGAGTTGATCTAGCGTTGATTCTTTAGGTCTACGTGCTATCTTCTTTTTTATCTCAATTTGTAAGTTATTGGTGTGATGGTGAGTTTTCATGTTGCATTGGTTTGGGATATACATATTATACAATTGTGTGGGTTGATACGACCCATTATTTGCAGTGGGATGACTTGGATGCTGATTGTCCATATACACACACCATTTAGTTTTGATGTAGATTCAATCAATTGGCCTTGAACATGGTCATTTGTGCATTGATATGTTGCATTGGGATTGGAGAATAGATGATTAGATATTTGTTCTACTTTATTTGCTTGGACTTGTGGCTTGTGATTTATTTGGGTATCATTGGATCATGATTATTTTATATGGTTGGAGTACTTTAACATATTGAGTCCCATTGATAAGATATGGTTATCTTCATGTGATTGGAGATGTTAACATCTAGGTTTATCATGGAGGAATCTTGGATTCTTTGGTTGAGGTGGTGTATGAATTATAAATTTTGATAGGGGATACTTGGTTGAGATCATGTTCAGTATTGTGTCTTGCTTTACTCTAGATATTGGTTGGAGTGTTGACATGATATAGGTACTCTTGGGAGAAAGATATGTTCCTTGGAGCATGTGATTTATTAGGAGATGTTAGATCATGATGTCATGATGTGTTCCTAGATTATGTAGATATGATATGAGAGCTTTGATAGTGATCTAGTTCTCATGGATAATTAGAGACCAAGGTGAGGTTGCATTTTGTTGAGATGATTATTGTTTTATGAGGTTTCAACAGGAAGACCAAGGAGCCTTCACCTAGATATGGATGTGATTTCATGATATACCTATAAAGGAGATTGTTCTTAAAGATTCATTCTAGCTTATTGTACCTTTGAGGAACAATCTCATTCCCCACTATTGGTCTACTCGACATAAAATCACCTAAAATAAATTACCCACTTTATTTTTAGATGTATTGTAATTTATTATTTTCCTTCTCATAGATATGGATCTTGAGCTATGCTTGTTAGTTATAAATGGTTCATTTGAGAAGTGTTTGACATGTTTATCTCCTTATGCATATTTTTGAACACCCAGAATACTGAGAGGGGGGGTGAATTAGTATTCCTTTAAAAAAATTAACTCAAAATGCACTTGACAACATCTCATTCAATTTGTAGTAATGGAAAGAAACATTAAAAACATGCATCACATCAATAGACACAAGAACACCATATTTTTTGTGGAAAACCCAAAAAGGGAAAAACCATGGTGAGGATTAGCTCACAATATATTATAATTGGTTACAAGATATTACAGAATGGTGGACTCACTATCCAAAAGAGAATGGCTCAATGCTAGTGGCTCACTGCCAAATGGCTCACTACCCAGAATAGAAAGAGATAGAGGAAGGGGTGGCTCACTACTAAATATGAACTGATAACAATGCATCTGACATATGCTAAAGATATAGTTCCACTAAAGCTCAAAAAATAGACTTAACACACTTCATACTTCACCACAATTACAACTCACACTTATTTGCACTAGATCTTCGCATATACACTTAATTATGTCACATACATCTCTCATCTACATACCTACACAAGGAATTAACCTCATATATATACTACAACCAACAAAAAACATCAATTAGGTCAGCCTAATAGATAGATTGTGCATCCTCATAACTTGTTGTCCCAAAACACCATCATACATGCCTTGCAAAAAGAACCAAAATATGTACACCACCAAAATAGGTAAACATCACCCAGAATCACTCCTGTGATTCTTCTCCATACATAATTTAACTCCACACAACCCCAAAACCTTTAAGTCGACACCACTAGTGAAGCAACAGAAGAATGAACCAATTGTTCACTCACAACTCGACATGCGGACCACTAAAACACTTTCCACTTGGAATACACACTACTGACATCCACAACCACTTCTCCATGTCTGCATTATCTTCGACTAAAAAAGAAATACAAGCTTGAGTCTTTGGATTCAAGCACCTTCAACATGCACCAACATTACCTTAAAACCGCATAATCAAATTCTTCATAGCAAAGCAATGCAGACCTTAAGATTGGTTCATTGAACACTAAAAATTGTACACTAAGACTTAGGCAATTCTCTAAAACATTTGTTCTTCTTCAGACCAACACTTTTGCATCTCTACCATGGGTTTTCATCAATGACAACACCATCTACCATCATGCTCATCAATCTTCAACAATCTCCCCACTTGACAATCTCTTTCCCCACACTATACATCAACATGCTCATGTTTCCAATAGTCTCAACAACAATTCAAATCTCCAACAATATCCCCCTTTGTCACCGATAGCAACACACTCTCAAAAACTATTCAAAACTGCTCTAACTTCTCCCCCTTTGACATCAAGGGCAAAGGAATCACAATACCAAACTTCTCAAACTACTCCAACTATTCTCCCCCTTTGCAAACATATATATATATGTGTGTGTGTGTGTGTGTGTGTGTGGCCCCCTTACTATTTCACTCCTCAACTCTTCTCCAACAATTTACATTAGAGAGGCCCCCCTAACAATGTTATCCAACAAAGTTGACCAAAATTGTATTACAACAATATCTAATACTTCCACATATGTACATAGAAATCAGAAAGTGCATAAAAAAAAAAATGTACACAATCAACTAGAAGAGGGTAAAATACCTTTGTAGGACACCTTCAATTTTGCAAGGTGTGCCTCCCAGTCCTTCTCCATTTCCTAATTCTTCTTAGCGAAGGAAAGTATACTGCATTATCTTTCAAACTAAATAAGGAGATCTTCTCCTTCATCTGGGGTACTAGGCACCGGATTCTTTTGTGCCATCTTCTCTACACTTTCTAACACTCTAGTCAAGGATGTAAACCTTGCACTGACCAAGTCTTTGAGTTGACTATATTGCATAATGATTTTCTCTTTCTATTCTTGCAGTAGGAAGAACTATCCATGCAGATTCTCTATGGTTGTTGGCAAACCCACAAAAGTGGTTTACAATTCGAATGAGGAAGGAAAACTAACAAAAAATGACTCCATGCCAAAAAAAATCATTCTTGGGGTTAGAACGAACTCATTGGTTCAAACGAACCAAAAGAGGGTTCGCTCGAACCTAGGTTCAAGCGAACCCATTAAATGCATCCCACCAAAAAAGCACATGCAAAACCCTTTTTGAAAGGGGGTTGAATGAACCTTGGTTCACTCGAACCCCTGGGGGTTCACTTGAACCCCCTTGGTTTGAGCGAACCCCCCTTTCCCTAATCCCTGCTCTCACCAAAAAAATAAAAAAAATTCCCTTGAAGCTCGGTTGAGCATGAAAATGGAGGAGACTTCACAACCCAACTAGAATCGGGTAGTCCTCCGAGCGAGCTATCCAACGACTATAATTTTAATATGTTTTGGTTTTATTATCTATTTGTTTTTTAGTTTTATTAAACATAGGTTTTCACCAAATGAAGCTATTTGTTCTACACATGTGGAAAATAGAAGATTATAAAAAAATTGAAAATATGAGTGCACCAGATATTAAAGTCCTTGATCCAACAAAAAATTGAATTTCGATACATACAAAAAGGTTGCATTATACAGTTCACCTATATGTAATTGGTTTGATTTCAAAACTTGATTAAGGAAAAAATATTCAAAAAACTATCTAACCAAGTGGAAGCACTAGATATTGGAGTTACAAATTTAAATTGAAAGCATTAGAATTTTATCCTTCATGGAAAAAATGTTATTGTTATACGGTGAGCGTCACTCCTTAAAATGTTGTTTCTGAAAAAAACTAGTTTTCGGGGAGATGGAAAAAGAGGTACAATCTAATTCCAATTTTTTTGAAAAATATATATTTAGAATCTACAGACAAAATGTCACAAAACTCTAGTTTGCATCATCTTCAAATTCCTCATGGTTTAGCCGCTATAGGTGCCCGAAAGTGAAGATTTAGTTAGAAAAAATTATTTCAATGTCCAGTTTGGCCAAAAATTGTAAACCACTAATGTGGGATCACCCTTGTCCTTGTTGCACCATCTACATCATTGGTCAGATCATATGCACCAAAGACCTAAGAAATTTGTGACTCTATTGAGTCCATTTGGTTCTTTATGCTCCTTATAGAGTTGGGCCATTTTAAGAAAAATTGAAACAAAGCTTTTTCTTCTTCCAAGCACTTCTGAACATCTCTTAATTTTCCTTGCAACTTACCATGTGCAACACTACATTTATCAAATATTTTTTTCAATTTCTTATCATTGACCTTCTTTGCCATTTCTTTTTCTAATCTCTCTTTCAGACTGACAGAATAATCCTTAAAGGAATCTAGCAACACTTTCAACTTCTACACATCGTTCAAGGAATCATCAACAGTTGTACTGGGAATACCTTCTTGCAACACCTTAATTCCTTTCTCAATTAGCTTTGCACTCTTTTGGTGTGTTTGCACTATCTCCTTCCTTGTGGAGGCATGAAATGCATCACCAAGTTGTAGTTTGTGTAGGGGAGAGATCTTGCAAATGTCCACCTACCCTTATTGCATGGGTATTTGCAGGAGCTATGCAGACACCACCAGTTCAAAGTGCAATTACATATCTAATAAATCCTTTAAAGAATCTCCAAAAGCTCTAGAGGATTCACCAACAACTTTTTTGTTTTCTTTTTCCTTCTTATCTTTCTCCTTCTCCCTGTTTCCATATTACTCTTCTACATTCTTCTCTTCCTTAGCAGCCTTTTCACCATCCAAAGGAGGCAAGTTTTCATCCTTTTGTGACTCAAAATTCTCTGAGTTTTCTTGTTTATTTTCTTTCTTCTACTCTGCATTTTTCTCCATGTCTAAAGGGGAAAATATTTCTCTAATTGTGCTTCTTCCTTCTTTGAGGCATCTTATATTTCATCATTCTTTTCTTCACCAACAACATTCTCCACCACTAGAGGGGCATTATCTGTAACCATGTCTTCTTGCACATTCTCTTCTACATGCAATGCTCATGTTATGTATTCTCAGGCTCATTGATTTTTTGGATGTATGTTTTATGTTGTATTTGAACTTCACTCTCTAGAGACATCCCCAATTATTTTGCCAAATTTGCAACCTTTTTGCAGTGTCTCATTTTTCAACCTTTCAATGTCCTCTTTATCTCTCGATGATCCCACATAAGTGGGTTACAATTGCATTCACAAAGAAAAAATGCTTGGACACTAAAAAAAAAAAAGAGTTTCAAGGGTTTCACTCAAAGAGGGGTGTTCGAGCGAACCCAAAAAAGGGTTCACTCGAACACCCCCCTTCGAGAGAACACATTTTTTGAATGCATGTTCGAGCGAACCCAGTTAGGTAGGATTTTCTTAAAGAAATAAAGGGGAGAAGGAAAACAAGTGGGTTCAAGCGAACCCCCCTTCACTCGAAGGGGTCCAGGGGAGTTCACTCAAATCCCCCTTTTTTTCCCTTCTCCTCCTCCATGTGCAATTTTCTGCAAAATTTTGCCTTTCGAAGCTCAAGTTGAAGATGAAAATGGAATCGACTTCAGAGACCCAACTAGAGGATTATAGTCCTCGAAACGAGCTATCCATCAAATATAATTTTAATATATTTTGGTTTTATTTTGTGTTTTTTTAGTTTAATTAAATATAGGTTTTTGACCAAAAATCAAGCTCTTTGTTCTATACATGTGGAAAAATAGTAGATTATCAAAAAAAATTCTAAAAAATGTGTATGTGTTAGGTATTAATGTCCTTGATCCAACAACAAAAATATTAAATTTCGATACATACAAAAAAGTTGTGTTATACGATCTGCTTATGTAGATAAATTATAATTGGTTTGACTTCAAAACTTAGTTAATAAAAAAACATTCAATAAAACACTATGAAATCAAATGAAAGTGTTAGATATCATAGTTACAAATCTAAATTTGAAAAAATTAGAATCTTATCATTCATAGAAAAAAGTTGTGTTATACGGTAAACATCACTCTTTAAAAATGGTTTTTATTGTTAAAAACTAGTTTTCGAAGGATATGGAAAAAGAAATGCAATTTGATTCCAATTTTTTTTTTAAATATATTTAGAATCTACAGACAAAATGTCATAAATCACTAGTTTGCATCATCTTCAAATTCCTCATGGTTTAGCAGCTATAGGTGTCCAAAAGTGAAGATTAAAGTTTAAAAAATTATATTCAATGTCAAGTTTGGCCAACCACTATTGTGAGATCACCCCTCTGCTCATCAAAACACTCACTCTTTGCTTTGTCTTGAATTTCTTATTATAGAGCTTAGATAATTTTCTTTTTCCTTAGCTATAAGAGAAGAACCAATCTTCTCCAAGGCAAATGTTCTCATTTTGGCATCTTCATCAAATGCTTCCCACCTTCTGAGACTCAAAACACCTTTAAGTTCATTAGGAAATTGACTCTCAATCTCACTCAAACTAATATTGAATGTAACCATATACTTTACAATGGCTTCTTCTATTGTAGCCTTATTTTCATCATTTTCATTCGAATACATTTTTGTTGTCTCTTCCAGGAGACCAAACTCTGCAATACTGTTAAATAATGCATCCAATTTCAAAGGGCTATGTTCCCTTACTAGAGGAGTCTTTTCTTTCTTCTTTCCCTTTCCTTTAGGGGACTTTTCTCCTTATCCGAACTTATTTTCTCTTCTCTTGATAATAAAAGATTTATTTTCTTTTTCCACCTCTTCTTCACTTTTAGTATCCACAACATCAACCTTAGTCCTTTTGGCACTTGTCTCTTCTATGGAGGCTTGAAACAACTTATTTTGGATTAGTTCTAGCTTTTCTTCTTTTATACCTCTTCATCCTCATAGCTAATATATTTCTCTCTTGTGGCCTTTTCCTTCACTCTTCTTTGCTTAGGAGTCTATTGTTGTATAGAGACACTAGATCTAGCTTTCTTCTTTGCAGGCATAGTTCTAGTGGACTTCAAAATAGAGGGAGATGGGGATGAGGTCCTGATAGACCTTCTTGTGTTGGGAGTACCCTGCTGAGCCACAAATGGGGGTTTTATTTTCTCCATAGAACCCTTGGATGGGTTCACCATCTCTTCCAACTGAGTTTTCAACTTCTCAAAATTCTTCTCAATATCTTTCTTCTCCATCTCCAGATTCACCCGACTGGATTTATTTGCATATGTACCAAATCCTTCCACAGTTGGATCCCTTAGTTTTTTCAGCACCACTTCTACAAGACCGGTAATTTCTTCTTCAATAACCTCATAACCTAGCTCTGGAACCCAAACTGTTATGAATTCAATTGCTTCCATAATGCAATTTTCTCTAGTAACCATAAAGGTTATGTCATTCTTATATTTCTCAACAATTTTTCTGGTATCCTCTCTGTTTTTTGCATTTTACATTGAAACATTTTAAAGAAACCCCACATCATGGTTTTTTAGGTTTTTAGGTTACCCAACCTTCTCAAATGATCTCTAATTTGTATTGTAATGGGAATGTTGTCCAACCACACAATATTCTTCATATTGGGAACTTCTCTAAGAAAGTAAAACAATAAACACACAATTAGGGTACCATACTAGAAGGGGTATCTAGATTCTTTGGTCTTCTAAAGATTATCCATCAATTTTTATCTCAGGAGTTTGCACAAATCAATATCTGGACCTTCTTTCACTATTTGGTGAGCAGTGTGTATTGCGGTAGCCGACACATAGTTCTCTTTGTATAAAATATTTTATAGTCGATCATCGTTGATGCATATTTACCATTGGATCATCAATATCTTTCATCATTAGGAAACACTTATCAAATTTCACATTGGTGAGTTTCATTACCATCTCATTCTTTACAGCCTTCAATGCCAAAATGGGTCCTTCAAAACATAGACAGGTAATCGCCTTGATAGCTTGTTTGTTGATTATATGTGAGATATCTAACCACATGAATTTATCATGAATTCAGCTCAAAACATACTTTACCCACTCATCCTCATAGAAAAAATTGGGAAGATTATTTTAGACGTCCAATTTCTTCTTTGTCAAACTCTCAAATTTAGGATTAAGCTCAAAATCATCGCCTATTAGCTTATTTACCTAGTACTTCGCCATCTTTGTATGATCATATTCTTCCATTTTCGTGTGGATATAGATTCACACATCCTCTATGTGCATTACACCATATGGAACCCTTGAAAAAGCACCCTCACGGTCCTTCTCCATGGATTTGTAAGGATGTTTCTTAAAATTAGGTCTTGGCCACTCCAAGACATCAATTACTTGTGGATTAAACATCTTGAATCACTTTTGAAACTAGGGTTTAACAAGAAATGATAAATACCTTTGAATTTTTTATTGATAGGGTTTTGCACAACTCAGAATCACTTTAAATCACCTCTACTCTACTCTTCACTTTAATTGCTTGATTACAAATGACTTAATCATATGCAAAATCACATATAAGCATTTTTTCATTGACTTGAAATGCATTGATTGTAGTGAATAAAGTTAGGTCGAAAAGCTGGCAAACCCTCACTATGTCATCACAAGCACCTTCAATCACTCTGCAAATCTCCACAACAAGAAATTCCATTCTGAAAATACTATCAATAGATCAACCATTTTGATCTATGCACGTACTAGTGTGTTGAATCCATCAACACCACATCTTTGGTGGGGGCTTGAATTTTTTTTGCTAGAAATCCCCTTGAGCCAAAGCTTTTCATCTAGTTTTTGGAGGAAACATTTGCACCAGGAGCTAGAATGGACTCAATTTTTACTTCACTCTCTTCCTTTTTCTTCCATATCTTATTCATTTCCTTCTTAATTGGATCCACTTTCTTAACCAGATCATCCTTCTTCTGTGAAACAGAGGGTTCCAAATTCTTGCTTTTGCAAAACTTGGCTATGTGTCCTAGTTTATTGCACTTGTGACATGTGACACCTTTTTTAACAAACTTACTTCTTGCTATTTTAGATTTACATTCAAAAGACTTATTCCCAAAACCATTGCATGCATAGTAGTAACTATTAAAAGATTGAAACATCATACCATTATTGTAACCATTCATCATCTGACTTCTGCACTCACTAGCTTTATGACCAAATCTATTGTATATATATCACTAATTGAAAAATGATTGAGTATTTTGATTCATTCTGCTTCTACACCCTACAGCTCTATGTCCAAACTTATTATAGGTATAATAGTAACCATTAAAAGATGAATACCTTTGTGTAGTAGGTTATCTGACAGGAGGCCTTTTGAGTTCTTTCTTCTGGTTTTGAACCTGTTTGACATTTTTCTTCTTATCATTCTTTTTTTTTTGTATTATTTTGATTTGATTGAGAACTTTCTCCTTTTTCAAACCCTACTCCTTCTTTTTCATTAGAATCCTTATAATTTTTAATCATTTCATCAAGCAAGGTGGAGCTCTTCTTGAATTTATCTTCTTGAATCTTTGCTTTCTCCATATCTGATCTCAAAGTTACAACCTCTTGTTCAAGCTTTGAACATTCCTTGAATTTATCTTTCAATTTGATATTTAGGAAATCTTCCACTCTTTTTCCTTCTTCAACTTGCACTTTCAGACTAGTGATAGTCTCATTTGATTGCTTAAGTTACTCAATTTTTTTCTTGACTCTTTTTGCAGCTTTCTTGAGTTTCTCTCTCAACTTTTTGATACACTCATCTGCATCATTAAGATCCTTTATCAGATCTCTATTCTCAACTTCTTCTTTATCCAAATCATCAAGGGCTAATTTGAGTTCTCCTTCCATGTCAACTACATAATCTTCTTTAGTAAACCCTTTAGGAATAATTTCTTCCAGAGGAATAGGATACTTCCCATGTAGCCATGTGTTGAACTTCCAAGATCTACCTTAGTGATCAATCCAATTGAAGGAACCAAGCTTTGATACCAATTTTTGAACACCCGAAACACTAAGAGGGGGGGTGAATCAACAATCCCTAAAATTCATTAACTCAAAATACATTTCACAACATCTCATTCAATTTATAATTATGGAAAAAAACATTAAAAGCATGCATCACATTAATAGACACAAGAACGCCATATTTTATGTGGAAATCCTAGAAAGGGAATAACCATGGTGAGGATTAGCTCACAATATATTATAATTGGTTACAAGATATTACATAATGGTGGACTCACTGTCCAAAAGAGAATGGCTCACTGTCGATGGCTCACTGCCAAAGGGCTCACTGCTCAAAATATAAATAGATAGAAGAAGGGGTGGCTCACTGCCAAATATGAACTGCTAACAATGCATCTGACATATATTGAAGATATAATTCCACTAAAGCTTAGAAAAAAGACTCAACAAACTTCATACTTCACCACAATTACAACTCGCACTTCTTTGCACTATATCTTCGCATGCACACTCAATTACATCACATACATCTCTCATCTACATACCCGCACAAGGAATTAACCTTGTATATATTTAGCAACCAACAAAAACATCAATTAGGTCAGTCTAATAGATGTATCGTGCATCCTCATAATTTGTTGGCCTAAATCACCATCACACACGCCTTGTGGAAAGAACCAAAACTTGTACACCACCAAGATAGGATGACATAACCCATAATCACTCCCATGATTTTGTTCCATACATAATTTAACTTTGTACAACCCCAAAACCTTTATGTCAACAACACTAGTGAAGTAACAACAGAATGAACCAATTGTTCACTCACAACTTGACACATAGACCACCAAAACACTTGCCACTTGGATCATACACACTACTAACATCCAAAAACACTTTTGCAAGTCCACATAACAAAATATTCATTTGTGGTGGAATGCAGAGCATTCCAACATACACTTTATCACTGCAACTCTGTCATTTCCAGAGTTGATCCTCTGTTAACATTATATTCAACTATGGAAGGCATACAAGCTTGACTCTTTAGATTCGAGCACCTTCAAAACACACCAACATTACCTCAAAACTACATGATAAAATTCTTCATAGTGGAGCAATGTGGACCTCAAAATTGGTTCATTGAACACTAAAAACTATACACCGAGACTTAAACAATTTTACAAAATATTTGGTCTTCTCTCAACCAACTCTTTTTCATCTCTACCATGGGTTGCCATCAATGACAACACCATATATTGTCATGCTCATCAATCTTCAACAATCTCCCCACTCGACAATATCTTTCCTCACACTATATATCATCATGCTCATGTTGCCAACAGTCTCAACAATAACTCAAATATCCAACACATATAAGCTCTTGATTTATGATGTAACTTATGAGGATTTTAGGAGATGTTATTTTGATGATTCCTAGTTATAGAATGGGTTTGAGTTTGATCTTACCTTTTTTTACAAAGGATTATGTTTGTGTTGGTTATATGAGATACACATGTTTTGTTTGATCTATGAGATTGAATAGTTGGGTGTTGTTGAGGATTTTTTAGTTGGGGTATTATGAAGGAGATCTTATTTGGTACACATTATCACTTTGAGGTGTTGGTTTAGGAAATTTATGTGATATGGATTGTAGGTTTTCTCTCTTTGGTCTTGTGATCACTATGTTTGTGGTCATCCATTGTTATTCCACTTCATTATTTTTTAGTAAGAATGTGGGGGATCTTTTATCTTTTTTTATTGAGTGTTGGAGAACTTGGGAGAGGTATGGAGACTAGTTGTGAGAGATTGTGTAACAATTTTTGTTATGTGTGTGGATCGTGGTGATTGTTCTTTATACTATATAGTTTTGATTATTAGCCACACCTTAGTATGAGTGTTGATTCATGGACTTGGTATACCTTGATCTATTTTTAGATCAACATCACATATACAATGGGAGTTCCAAGTTATATATGTGCTTCATTGACCGGGTTTATATATGGAGCTTGTGATTGTGGTTTAAATGTTAGATATTTTGTTTGCATGAGTTATATTAATGTTTTTTTATACTTTTGGAAGTATGGATGATTATATGTATTAGCATTTTTTGTAGTTTTTATTTTCAATCATGTGGGTTTTTTTTCCTTGGCAGCAACTTGGAGCCTTTGTTATCACTTGGATTTGATGCTTATGTTCTTTGGACTGGTGCATATTCACCTTGGTTTGTTCATTTTTCCTCCATAGGTGGAATGTTGGAGGATGAGAGGAATATTGGAGGGTGAGAGGAGTTATTTCTTGAGATGGTGGTCACCTTGGATGTTATTATAAGTATCTTTACATAGAGTACAAGGGAATGTTGGGTATTCATGCAGTTTCATGGATGGCTATGATGGTGTATTTCATTAATTGAACCTTGTGCAATATATACAATAAGTGAGGGAATGCTACGAAAAAGGGTGTTGTACACCTTACATAAGAAAATAAATATTTATAATTATGTAAAATAAGTATTTATTGGTACATTTTTGGAGATTTATTTAGCTACATTAAATATTTTTTTGGGTCCACTTTTAAAATTGTATGTTAAATTGGTTATATATTTTATGCATGGGTTGCATATTGGAAAAAAAATCATACCATAGAGTAAAAATTGGGCTCAATGGATTTGTTTTCTTATGTTTTCGAGGCACATGGTGTAGCCAATACCACTTAGTAGTTTTGTGTAAGCTTGATTCTATGAAACAAAACATATGTTTAGTGGTTGAGGTTGGTTTTCATTTGTATTGAGCTCTCTTGTAGAGTGTGTATGTAAATCATGATATGAGATGTGTAGTTTAATGGTTACCCATTATGCTTGGACACATGTAGGATGCATTGGAGAAGCTTAACATTTCAAAAATATTCATGGAAACTATGTAAATGTATTATTATGCATAATAAATTGAGTGTAGATGCTTTTAGAGGTTGGTTTTTCCCTTTGAGGATTTTCTAATGTATATCTTGTGTCATCTTAATGGTATATTTGTCTATTATTTTGCATGGTGGATTTTGAATATTTTTTGTATACTTTTCTTTCTTGGGGTTATCTAGAAATATTTTATATTGCTACAATATTTTTTCTTTCACATGCATGTGAGGTCTAAAAGTTCATAGGAATAGAAGAAGGGAAAGTGTGAGAAATTATGGATTTAGGGTAGCAATGCCAAGGTATAAGGATGCAAGGTGAATATGAAAGCAAAGGTATAATGATTGAGGAAAATAGTATATCAAGTGCAATTTTGATAGATAAAGGAAAGTTTGAAATCCTACTTAAGATCTTATATTAAGAGAGGTTAGAGCTTCAACACAATCATTAATTGTCTATCTTGGAAACAAAGGTAGTTACAAAGTTTAATGAGATGGTGGAATTTAGGCATTTGGGATATTTTTTACCATTAGGGAAAGGGATGAAATAGTGTATAAGCCCATGAATAACTTCTCAAAGGTGAACTGGGATGGGGACTTTGACATACCTAAGACCACAACATTGAGTAAAATTAAAACTTGAAAGGTTGTTAGAGTTTGAGGATTGGGGTTCCACAATGACATCCCTTAAAGTATATGGTAGAGAAACGTTTAGGATCCTACTAAGGCAAAGATTGAGACTTTGGGGGATTAATTTTTCTAGTGTTGAAGTGTAAAGAGGGAAGAAAAAATCCAAAAATCCAATGCAAAATGAGGTGAAAAGGGCATTGGGGGTTAGACTTTAAGATTGATGATTACATTGTACATAATTTATGGAATCCTTGAAGGTCTAGACCCAAAAAAATAAAATGATAGTAGGAGTAAGGGAATGAAGGCATGAGGAATTGAAGAAGACATAGATAGGTGAGCCAAACCTTGAAATTATAAGACAAGGTCAGAGGGGTCGAGGAAGTAGGGAACTCAAGGAAAAGGTATCAATATAGAGTATTTCTAAAAACCCCATCAAAAGTTTGAAATTAACTCAAAGAGTTTGACATTTAGGAATTTTTTGATATTTTCGACATTTAATCACATGACAAGGATATGAGGCGAGGCAAAGCACAATATAAAATATAAATTTACCAAGAGGGCTAATTGAAGGAAATATTTGATTTAATATCAATAATGGGGAAAATAGGACCAAGACAACAAAAAGAGCACAAGACTTAGGCTAAGCCCTATTTTTTCTACTAAGATTGATTTTAAAAACTTGACAATGACTATGGTATTTATTGTGTTAGAACTTAGATGATAGGTGGAATTAATCCCCTAATTGGTATAGAACCATATTCAACTCTAGGAAAGATGTATATTTATGATTTAATGCAAGTTCACTTGAATTTTGGAATTCTCTATGAACCTTTTACCTCATTGAAATGAAGGTGGATATTTTATTTTATCTTGTAAAAATTTCCATTATATTTTCTTGTGTGAGGTAACAATTAGAAGGATTTTCATGTGCAAGTTGCTTGTTTACATTGATAAATTAGATTAGAGTGAACCTATGAGACCTTTAAGGTTTATCTTCTAATTTTTTAATAATTTCTATAGTATGAAAATGATGGTAAGGAAAAATTTGATCTTGTTCATGTTGACTTGGTAAGTTAGGAGTCCCATCCCTTGATATCAGGATGTATTTCTTTATTTTTCTTAAATCTCTCTTATTTTAATGTGTTGACCATGACAAGTTGAAGCATTATTTTGACTAGTCTTGTGTAAGTGGATGTGAGCATTGTTATTGCCCCTCTTAAGAAATTAGAGGAATGACCATTGGTTACCATAGGCATTACAATGAGAATATTATTTTTTGTACTAGTATAGTGAGATGGCTTGATGCTATTAGTGAGTAAAGTAATAGTGAATAAGTTATGTTGTAGTTTTAGAATCACTTAGGGATTAGTGGATATTTAGTATCTAGTCATTGGTAACTATGAACTATTTAGGATGTGATACAATACTTATAATCTCTTAAATAGTCGCAAGAGTGTTAATTACTAAATAACATGAGATGCCTAGGTTACTATTGGAAAGCATTGTGTCTTTGTCTCCAAGGTCTAGAGTTATTAGGAGAACTACATGGTCCTAATTACAAAAGTGGTAGGGATATGTAGGCCAAAAAGGAGATAAATAAGCTCAATAGGAATTGTGTGTATGATTTCTTATGTTGAAAATAAAAAATATTAGGTGATCTTACCTGAAACATGTACTATGTGGATCTATATAATTATTGATACACATGAGTTTTTTTAATAGATTAGAGGTAATTTTTGTAATAATGTAATTTGTACCTTCTTAATTGTAAGAAGTTATGGGAACTTGCGACATCTTGTAATGTAATTATTTTTTATTAGAAATGATTAGTATAGCTTCCCGTTTGATATGGTAGGTTGAATTAATAAGATTGTATCTTATTGTCTATACAACAAGAAAAGGAAATGTTAATTATAATTTATTTTAATGAGCATATTGTTTCTCTATGAGATTGTACTTTAAAATTTTATTATCTTGGAAATTTTATTATTGATCATGTTGAATGATTTTCATAAGTGCATTACAATATACCTATGAATGATTTGGTTAGCATTACAACTAAAGGAAAAATATGTATACATGTCTTAACATCTCAAGGAATGAAACTACGATATAATTATGATCATAGGACTTGAAATAAAGAATATCAGAGAAAAATAATCCATTATTCATTGTCATAGATTCCTTGGTGAGCTAAGGAGATGCTTATTACTCAATAGATCATGTGATTGGATTAGAATAGTCTATCCTCACATAATATCCATATTGATAATGGATTCCTAGTAATATGAGTGTAGTATACTTGTTAACAAGGACAACAATGTTGAGAGTATCTCAAATGGAAGAAGAATACTTAGTAGATAGATAAGGTATGAATGTTAAATTATTTTACAGAACTAAATTTGTGAGATGTTTTATATATTAAATAAATTTTATAAATTATATTATGAAACTTTCTTACATGTAATACATCTACATACATCTATTTAGTTGTCATGCATTGAGAAAATATTGGGACCAACTTTTTGGGGAGGTTATACATTCATACCCTAGAATATTTGCATGCTTGGGGACCAAGGAACAAGCTCCCAAGTATTGAATTTTGCATAAAAGATTTGTTTTACAATTACATAACATCTTTGTAATGAGGTTGGCCCTTCTCCTCCTTGTAGTTAGTGGGATGCATATGTTGGTCTATGATAATTCAATACATCCATGATTATGTCCTAATAAGATTCTCTCAAAGTTATTTTAGCATCCAGGAAACATAATTTCAGCTAGCAACATACCATAATGTTTTTTAGTGGGAACAAAAATAAGTGAATTGTTAATCACTTGATGTTTTGATGCTTAAATAACCATGATCTCCTCTAATTGATTAATGACTACCTCATTGGATAAAGTATCTTCAAGAAGTGTGACCAAAAAAATAGACATTTTTTGTCCATTCTAGAGTAGAGGGGGAGACAACCATAGTTAGATTGGTAAGAGCCTCTTCTCCATGAGTAAGAGTTGTAATAAAGAAAATAGAGCGAGAATCCTTAGGTGAAAGCAAATCTAGAAGTAGCTTATAGGATGGAGGAGAGATTTTTTCATGGGAAACTATCTCTTTGGAAAATGTGTCTCAACCTTGCAATTATATATGGTTTATTGTTGATAGGTGGTGACTGATCATGCAAATATTGTACACTCATAGCAAGACATCAAGGTTTTCCCATTGACACGTCAAGGTTTTTTCCCACTGACAAGTCAAGTTTTTTCTCGCTGACACATCAAGGTTTTTTCGTTAACATGTCAAATGGAAAATGACCTTGTAAAACCTTAATTCTAGAAGGTTCCAAAAAGCTTGTTATAAGCGATCGGGATGTGTGTAGACAAGGGTTTATTCTGAGAGTCTGATAGCGGTCATGTTGTCTCTTGATCTCTGGTGGTGATACTCTTGTGAGAAGCTTGCTCTACAAGTATATTATAATCTTTTGATTTTTGAATAATATATTGAGTGGCTTTTGGAGTGTGGGGTTTTTCTCCCGAAAGGGTTTTCCCCAAGTAAATCTTTATGTTGCGGTATGCATGATATTTGTGTTTATTTTTGTTTAAGTTTTGTAATTGTTGAAGGATTATATAGGTGGTAGGCCTCAAAATCCTTGTTGAATATAACTATAACACTTATGGCTCTTATTTTATAGTTTATGATGAATCTCATCTAGAATATGGGACCATATATTAGATCCATAGTTAGAGATGAAAATCATATGGATTTTTTAGTATCAAAATTTATAACGAAATACACCAGGTTTAAGAACTCAAGTAGATGTTTAATTGCTAGTAAGGTTGTTGATGTGGGTGGCATACCATAATACTAGGTCGAGGGATGGAGTACCCAAACCCTTCCCTATCCTATCAAATGAAGGGAGGGAGATATAGCCAAGACTAACTAAAGGGAGGTAGAGCAATATCAAAATGAGAAAATATAGTAAGCTAATTTCCCCCTTATCTCCCTAGGAGAACTTGATTGATCAATATCAAAAGGTATTGGTATAAGTATCTTATACTATAGAATCACTCACCTAATATGACAAGAAACCTATACCCTATTTGTGTCAAGCCCTCATCTAGAGTTGAGTTACTCAACCAACCCCTCTGATTAGTTCTCATTCCTATATTCCACAGTATGATTTGGGTGAGAACTACAAGATTAGAAAGAGAAAGGTATTTGTACCCAACCAAAGATGGATGTAAACTCAATTTATATCAAAATATTAGGGTCATCATCTCATGTGGGTTAGATCATTTTCACACCTCCTCCTCATCCTCCTAAAACTTAAGATCCATATGCACTTAACATGAAGCATGTATGTATCCATTACAAAAATTGCTTAATTGTTTAGCTCAACAATTCCATATTTCTCTAAAGTTTAACAAATTATATGTCAATGTGTATTACTAACCAACCAACCACCACAACTATCTATTTACATGATCACCCCAATATGTTTGCTTTTGTTTGATTATTCTCTTGAATTATCGACAAGAGCTTCAAAGTCTTTGAATTTGGAGAATGTTTGATGATTATTTTTATGGTTTTTGTAAAGTCCTCACTAATAATTTTTTTGAATTTTTTGATTAGTTTGACAATGTAAACATGTCATCAAATAGATGTAATGCCTTTGAGTTTGGAAGGTTTTTGAAAGTTTTTCACAATACAACATTTTCAATATGAAGTAGATAAATTATATGCAAAAGACCATAATTTCATGCAAACTAGAACAACAATATATATTAACATTTACAATTTGAAATTTAAAGTATTTTCATTACATGCTCTGACCTAATAATGGATTTATCATAGGTTGAAATAGTTCTAGATCTCCCTATTTTCCCTTCATAGGTGTTAACTATAGTCTTTCTTGTAGTTCCAATCTGAAGATGAATATCCTGACCATAGAGATCACATTCCTCTTGTATTCTAGGTGTAACCAACTATTACAAACATGTGATTTCCCTTATGCTCCCCTAGGTGGCTCCTTGAATGAGCAACAACCCCAAAGATGGTGCCACGATTCATTGGGACTGTTGGCATGTGAAATAGAGGGAGATATAGCTAGCAAGGAAGTGCGGTATCACTGTTGTCTAAGTCCCAGGACCTAAACTATCATGGTGTAACCTTTTGTAGTTGTGCAAATTTATTTCATTTCATCCCAAACTGCCTTTGTGATATGGCATGTGTAATATTGCTTCAGGAAATAGAATGACCCATAGAGAAATACCAAATAACAAAAAAACCCTGAATGTCTCCTCCAATATGTTGCAAACCTTCAAACCAAGAGAATTATGAATATGCTACTCAAAGTTGTCTCCAAATCACATAAGAGTGATATATATTGTTAACCTACAAATTTATCTCCAAAGGAAACCCACAAATTTTATCAATATTGATCACCGTGAAAGACCTGTATGATCTCTCTAACTTGACTAGCTAGGGTGGATTAGTCTCACCATTGAACCCAGTTGCCCTAGGGTTTCTATCCTAGAGCCAAGAGCTTTGAAAACTCCACAAATCACCAATTAGAGAAATTAATCAAGCATAATGCAAATGAGGTTCAACTCTTCTTTAAATATGCCTTACGCTTTTCTTACTCATAAAATAAAATAAAGTGACTCTATAAAGTACCTTTTTTAATATTTCTCCAAAGTCACTTTATAACACCATTTAATATAGTTATTTAATATTACCTTATAAATGTACTTTTTTACTAAGCAACATTAAATAATTAAATTAATCAACCCTTAATCTAACTATAGCCTATGGGAATTAAATAGGCTATTAAGTCCTCCTAGAGTGATCACTAGGAAAGGGACATTACAGTCCTCCCTTCCCGAGATTGTTTTCCCTCGAGCAATTTCAAATTAGAGTGTTGCAAAATTTGACCTCTTTCCCATGTAAAATCCACCACGGGAAAGTTTCTCTACTAATAAAATACTCTCTAATCACTCTGTTCCTCAATCTTCTCTCCCTGCCATCTAAAATCTCATCGGGAACCAATACCAACTACCCCTCCTCATCTAGCGGGGGTAACTCTACTGAAGAAATGACCCATTGTCTAATGCCTTTTTGAGGCACAATAAATGGAAAACATTATGAATCTTGCATCCCTCTAGCAGCTCAAGCTCATAAGCTACTTCCCCAACTCATCAAATTATCTTATAGGGACCATAAAAGAATGGTTTCAACTTTTTTGCACCACTTTTCTTCAGTGAAGACTATTTGCAGGGCTACAACCTCAAGAAGACCAAGTCTCCTACCTCAAAACTATGCTCAACCCCGTGTCTATCAACATAAGTCTTCTTCTGATTTTGAGCAACCTGTAGGTTATCCTTAAGGGCCTTAAGGATATCTTAGCTCTCCTATATCCAATATTTGGCTTTGAGAGCCCTACTATCCTCAAACACCAAATCCACAAATGAAGGAGGATCATATCGATATAATTCTTTAAAAAGTATCATACCAATGGAAATATGGTAAGTGGTATTGTAATAGTGTTCTCCTAGATGTAACCACTTAATCCATGCCTTTTTTTGACCTAACACATAGTTTTTTTTATAAGATAAGCAAGGAAGGGCCCTGATGCCATAGTACAAAAGTAGATCAAAAAGAGCAGCAAAGGTGGGAAACAACACCACCACCAAAACCAAAAAACAACATCAGCTTGGCTCGTAGGCCCAAATTTAAAACCATAACCTTAGTCCAACCATTATCTATCAAAAACAACAAGTTTATACTAGCATACTTTAAACTACGGAGACCATTAATTAAGTCCACAGTTAACCAGGTGGTATTCCACCAAATCTTAAAGAAAATAACCGAATAGTCCCAGATATAGGTAAAATATAAAAAACCCATCAAAAAATAGAACAATAGCAATCCAAGCCATTAACTGGCCTTCTTTAACAAGTCCACATACTCTCCTAAGAGAGCCACATATTCACACCAATCAGGTCCCTCTATATCATCCAATTATTTCAGGGCGTCAGATTTCCCCTGCTTCTTCAATTTTCTGGTAAGCTTCGTTTCTCCCGATGCAGCTCCCAACATCGCACGTCTCATCAACCTATTAGTGAATCTCATCAAAGTAACCAATGCCTTTTCCATATCCTCAAAATGGACCTACAAGAAGGTTACTCTACTTTTTAAAAAATCATTACTCAAAACATTAGTTTTGTTCTCTAATCCAGAAAACCCGACATCCTATTCATTCTCGACTTCAATATTTTCCTCATACTACTTCGCTTGCTCCTCCTCTTCCTCATCTTTTTCCTTGTCCAATTCATCTTCCCCCATATCGTAGGTTATGTCCTCAAAATTAGAATCTTCAAATTTCTCATCTTCCTGAGCCTCGAACTCCTCATAACCTGGGATTTCCTCCACATCCTCAGACACTTTATGTATCCCCTTTTTCTCTTTGGAGGCCACCTTTTCCAGTCGGGCAGACCTTCTTCCACCATTGCCACTGCTCCCCTATCCCTATAAGGTCTCCTTGAGCTCCTCCTTTTGGTTCACATCCTCGGGAATATGAATAACATCACTAGGATTGATATCACATCTAGGTCTCTTTGCTTTTGGGGGTTCTAACAGTAGGGGAGAATGTTTCCTCTTTTCAGGGGTAGCTCTAGTAAGCATTAAGTCAACATTCTTCAAATCCTCACTTTTCTGGGAGCGAGGGGTAGAAGGATTAGAAATATTTGCTATCAGAGAGTTGCTTTCAGTAGGGGTAAGCAAATGTATGGCCACAACAATAGGAGGGTTGCGGGGAGGTTGTTCAACAACCAAGGGTTCACCAACATCAGGGTTGTCCACCCCCTGTGGTTCAATAATGTCCTCATCTGACTTGTCAGGGTGTTCAATTCTTGCATTTAGAGGATTACCATGGGGATTTTGAGCAAGGACAAATTTATACAGAGTGAGTATAAGGCCCTGATGAAGGGGTGGGTTGGCTCCTTTTTCAATATTAAGCTGCATAGAGGACATAAGGTAAAAACGCAATTTTATGTGCTCCCCATGTCTAATGTGATTTAAAAGGGGAAAGTCATTAGCATGAACAGACATATAGCGATCTTCAAGAGTAAAATAGCGCATAACAAACAGACTCACAAGGGAAAAAGGAGGAGGAAGTTTGAGTCTGGCATACCCATTATGGAACCGCTTGAGATTTTCATCCTCATGCAGAAAATTATCAACGAATCTTTGCTAATCAACTCCACTCTTTTTGGCCACCTTTAGACCAGCATTCTACAACCCCGTGGCCTCAACTATGAAATGAGAAGTAACCTCAAATTTCACAGCACCTATTGAAACCCAGCCTTTCCTCGAAGAATTAGTGAATTGCTTTGTTAAACTTTCGTTATAGCCTCTGAGGGATTTGAAGGAGGCCATTTATGCCTTCTCAAATAAACTCTAGAGGTCACCATTATGTTTCAAAGCTTGATAGTTAGGCGACTGTGTTCTTTTTCTCGGACCTCCCATCTTGCTCTTCTGCAAGTTCTTATGTTGAGACTGGCTAGACTTCATACTCTCCCCCGTAATCTGCTTTATGCCCCTATAGCCAGTGCTAAGATCCCAAACAAAACTCAGACCCACTAAAGAATGGCAATTCAAGAAATTTCTTGTTTGGGAATCCAACCTCACATTTCTCAGACCCCAAAAATCATTATGAATTTTACAAGCATTAAAATCCATGATTAAATTTTTTCCATCTCCTTCTATAGAAATACGTGAATAACTGACAAAGGGATTTTCGGCACATATCGAAATTATAGCCTTTATCAAACCCAAAATCTGCATGTGATTTTTGAACATACTTTTTAAAGGGAAATTAATGAAATTATCTCTCTCGAGGATCCTCCAATACTTGCACGTACACCTTAAGCCATCATTACTGAGAAAGTTTGACAACACCACTTGGTACCCTTTCGTTTCACCAACAACTAAATGATCAGTTACACATTTGATATTCATTTTCAAACTTTTCATTAAGGATGACATCTCTAAGAGGTGGTGGCATATTTCCATTGGTCCACCATGTCCAACCCCTGCACCCCAGTGCTACATTGGTCGCACAATCAACAGCTTTGTTCCCTTCCCTATACACATGTTGAATACAACAGTTAGTAAAATAATTTTTAATCACCTTACATTTGTCTATAATATTTTTTATTTCCCATGGGGGGAAGCTTCATCATTTAAAATATCGACAATTAGTTTTGAGTCCCCTTCAATCATAACATTTTTAAAACCCAATTCTTTTAGGGAATTGAAGGCACCAAGAGTAGCCATAACTTCTGCTTTATTATTAGAGAAAACTCCTAGGTTCACTCCAAATCCCAAGATACAGTCACCTTTTTGGTTTCTCACCAAGCCTCCAACTCCAACCTAACTCGGGTTGCCCTTTGAGTAACCATCAAAATTGCACTTCACCCAATCTTTCAGAGGACTCCAAATAGTACCCAACCTATTAAGCATCTTGGACCAATTCAGATTGGTTAAGTCTCTCCCTATACTCGAATTTTGTTTTATTCTCATTTCCTTGTAGTTCAGCCAGGTGTTAGAGAAGTTGTATCTGTCTGCCTCAATATTTTCCTTAATTTGAATTTTAATAACCTACCTGAAACACCTCCCCACTGCTTCTCTCCACCTCTCTAAAAATTCTATTGTTTCTCTCCTTCCATAACCCCCATGTAACAAAGGGAGGGACTTGATTCTAAAGATCTACTATAACATTATGAGAAAAAGGACAGTATGACCATCCTTCTATAAACAACTTCATAGAATTGGGAAACACCCAATCCGAAGATAGCAATTGCAAAACATTGGACCACACCTCCCTCGCATAATTGCAATGGAAGAATAGATGAATTTTTTATTCTTCCTCTTGCTTACATAGAGAACACCAATTAACCAAATGGAAACCTCTCCTGACCAGGTTGTCAATGGTGAGGATATTTCCACGAGTAGCAGTCCACCAAAAATAATTAATTTTAGGAATCAAAATCTTAAGCCACACCCCTTTCCAAAAGGGTGGAGAAGCAACATCTTGAGCCCTCTCCAAGTCTTCATAGGTCTTCCTAACCGAGAAACAGCCTGATGAACTGCTTTTCTAGAGCCACTCATCCTCCCTTCCTCTATCGAACCACTTCACCTCCCCAATCAAATTATGCAGGTTGATGACGAGAGGATCCCAATTCACCTGTCTTTGACCACACAAGTTATTTCTCCTTAACAAGACATCAAACTCCTTCCATTTTGGTTCCTCCCCTTCCCAGATTATGTAATCACTCACCTTTTTGCCACAAGTTCTATGAAGACTACACTTTAGGGGATTTAAATCCTCATAAGCAGACAAGGTGGTATTCTCAATCCAAGGATCATTCAAAAAATCTGTATTAATCTCATTCCCTATTCTCTTCCTTGCCCACAACTTCAACACATTCCTTAACTTGATAAGATGGTTCCATAAAGCTAAACCAGAAGGAAGATCCGATTAAGAGAGGAAACAACCAGAATTCTTGTTTCTCAAGTACTTGGCTTGAAAATTTTTGACCTAGTCTTTGGAACCTTCCAAGAGATTCCAGCCAATTTTAGCAGTTAAGACCTTGTTTATCATATGAATTCTTCACATCCCTAACCCCCCACACCTTTTAGGCCTACAAACTTTATCCCAGCTTACAAGAGATATTTTGTGTTTTTCTTCTGTTCCTAACCACAAAAAATTCCTTAGAATTTGTTCTATCTTCTCCCCTATATGAGCAAGAATTTTAAACAAAGAAAGGTAATACACATGAATATTCTAAAGAGAGGCTTTAAGGAGTTGGATTTTACCTGCCAAAATTAGCAGCTTCCCCTTCCATCCTACCAATTTATGTTGAATTCTTTCTAATAGAAGGTTCCAATAATTATTTTCCAATCTCTTAGAAAACAAAGGGAGACCTAGGTAGGTATCAGGAAAAATAGCTTCTTGACATCCTAGGATTTTTTTCACTCTATCCTTTATCAACTTATCAGTGCTCAAAAAATAAACTTTGCCTTTTTCATAGTTAATGCACTAGCCAGACACAACAGCATAATCATTGAGGACATGTTTCCATAAGCTTGCTTCTCCTACTAAAGCTTCCCCAAACAACAAGGTATCATCAACAAATTGTTGATGGAATTAGGCTTGAGAGAGGAGGCATACTTGATACCTTTGAGAACTTGTACATCCACCAACCTTTGAATATTCCTTCCCAGAACTTCAACAACAATAATAAATAAGCAGGGAGAAAGAGGGTCACCCTGCTTGAGACCACGACCACAGGAGAAGAATCCTTGAGGGACACCATTAACCAGAACAAAATACATAGGGGAAGTAACACAGGAAGAAATCACTTTAAGAAACTTCCATCAATCCCATACTTCTTAAGAACAACAAACAGGAAAGGCCAGGAGACCCTATCATAGGCCTTAGATATGTCAATTTTGAATGCCATCCCAGGCTTTTTTGAGTGCTCCATAGAATGAACCAATTCATAGGAAGAGATAACAGCATCAAGAATGTTTTTTCCTTGAACAAAACCTTTTTGGTTAGGGGCTATCATTTTACCAAGAACCAATTTGAGTCTAAACACCAAGATTTTGGAGAAAATTTTATAAATAGTATTGCAGAGGTTGATAGGTCTATAATCTTTCATTGTTGAGGCATCGGAATATTTAAGGATAAGAGCTATAAAGGTAGCATTTAGATTACTCAACAACCTTCCTAACCTAAAAAAGTTTCTAGTAGCATTAAAGAGATCATCTTTGACAATTTCCTAGTAAGTTTGAAAAAAAACAAGAGGGAACCCATCTGGTCTAGGGGCTTTTAAAGCTCCAAAAGAAAAAATATCCTTTTTGACTTCTTCCATAGAAACAACATTAGTCATCATCTTTAAGTCAAGGTCAGAGATAACATTAGGGATAACTTGAAGAAAATCAACATTTACCTAGGGATCATTGACATGATTTATAGGATAAGAAGAGAAGTTAACTGCTTCCCTAGCAATCTCTTTTTCACTTGTCACAATAAAGCCATCCACTTTAACCAATGATCTAATTATGTTTGTGCTTCTATTTTTGAGAGTAGATTGGTGGAAGAATTTGGTGTTCCTATCCCCTTATGTCAACCATTGGACTCTTGACTTTTGTTTCTAGAAAATTTCCTCCTTTTTGTTTATTTTATACCATTGGGATCTCAAATCTCTTTCCTTCACACAAGTCTCTTCCTCCACTAGGCCAGACTCCATACCATCCTAAACCTCTTTTAATCTTTTTCCTAGGGAATTTTTTAACTCAAAAATGTTTCCAAAGGTAAGCTTATTCCACCCTTTCACTTTTTGCAGCTTAATTATACGAAGTTTTTCAGCCAAACAGAACATAGGAGTTCCAAGGATGGGTTCCTCCCACCAAGATTGAACTAAGGCAGCAAAATCCAAATGGTTGTACCACATAGCTTCAAATCTGAAAGGGAAGGGGCCTTTACTATGATCCACATGTTTTTTCAGAACCAAAGCATTATGATTCGAACTAGACCTAGGAAGAGCAGAGAGAGAAAGGAATTGGGAGATATCCCAATTAGCAAAAATCAAGAATCTATCCAGTTTCACTTGAATTAGATGATTTCCATTCCTCCTATTAGACCAGGTAAACTTAGTACCTTGGAGGGGGATATCAATTAGACCGGTTGCGTTAAAGAATTCAGCAAGCTCCATCATACTATCTAAATAATCATCCAATCCTCTTGACTTTTCTGAAGGAAGGAGAGGAGAATTGAAATCCCCTCCTAGCATCTAGTGTTCATCACACTTTTCAGAAATAGATTCACTTAGTTTTTCCCACAACAAAACTTTTTCTCTTCTAGAATTAGGGGCATAGATATTAACAAGATTCCAACACTCCTGAGAACCAGTATCCTCTAGAGTAATCTCAAGGTAATTCTTACATGTTGATCGTAAACAACCTTTCAATTTAGAGGGGTTCTAGAGGGTTGCTATACCACCCAATGCACCATCAGCTTCAGAAACAAAAAATTTAGCTCCAGGCCAGATACTAACAATAGCTTTCTCAAAAGTTTATTTCTTCATCTTCGTCTCTTGTCAAAGGAGGACATCAACTTTATTATCCAAAATACATGACTTAACCAAAAATTGTTTATAGGGGCTATTAAGGCCCCTAATATTCCAAGAGATGTACTTCATTAAAAAAAAAGCACCCCCACCACCAGCACCTTCCAGCCACCATACTACTTTTTCTTGGGCTTCGATCCCGCGATTGAGCCTAAGGTTTTCTATTTTTCTACAACCACATCCCTTACAGTATCTTTCAATCTTGATTCCTTTTGTGAGGGTCTTCCCACCTTATTGCCCCCTCCAACATCCAATTTCTTTTTCTTTTTTCTTTTCACTGTGCCTTGTGACCATCCCTCTTCATCCTCCTTATCACTTGATCCTTGAGGGAAGCCAAGAAGGGCCAACGTCTCGTTCAAATTTTGAACATCTAACTGAGAAACAATATTTAGCTCTTCCAGAGACGAAGTTGTTTCATGAAGAACAAACTCTCCCTCTTCCAAGACTTCAACAATGGCATTTGTGTGCTCATTAGCTTTTAGAACCTAGACATTCCGCACCAGCAAGGGGTCCTCAACTTGGACCAAGACCTCCTTAGCTTTGGCCTGAGGGACCTTTGTATCATTTTCCTTTAGAAGGGGAATGGACACCTTCTGGGGGAAGCAAAAGGAGGTTGCATTCTAGAATCCATAGCCTTAGGTGAAATGTCTCCTTCAGACCTCTTACCTTTATATTTTGAACTTTTGCCCAGAACCACACAAGAATCAATGAGATGGCCAAACCTCTTACAATGCTAACAGAAGAGGCACTAAGCATTTTCATACTCTAGGGGTTGGGTCCAGCTTCCAAACTTATACTTAAGTAAAATAGAAGAGGGAAGAACCGTATTGACAGCCACATTGACACAAATACAATTATATACAATCCTTGATCTCTCCTGGGTGATTTTATTAATGGCCAATAGACTCCCAAAAGAGTTTGCAATGCCCTGTAAGATTCCTTTCTCCCAAAACTCCAAGGGTAGCCTCGGAAGGCAAACCCATGTCGGCGCAAATGCCCCCAAATCAACCGATGGGTTAAATCCCTGTTTCCATTTACAAAGAGAGGAAGTTTTTAAAACTCAAGTCAAAGGTCCAAGGACCACCAATTAAAACTTTCAGCATATCCTCATAAACCACAAAAGAGAATAGAAAAATACCTCGAGGCATAGCATTTATGGTGACACTACCTTTGAGGTTCCAGGTGGAAGCAACCCATTGGCGAACTAGTTCAATATTTGGCCTGAATGCCAAGAACTTTTTGACCAAATCCATTTTGAGGTTATCCATTACCTTCAGCATGAGAACCTCAGGAACATTGACTTCCCAGCCAGTAACTGAGCAGGAAGCAAATTCAACAAGACTTTTAAACTTGGATGGCGAGTCAGACCCCACCAACTTGTCCACGTAGGAAGCTGGAGCTTCCTCTAAAAAAAAGGAATTAAGCCCAAATGTCAGAGAGAAGGGAAACTTCCTAGAGATTCCATTAGTCTTTTCCCCAAGGGAAAGGACAACAATACGAGGAAAGAAGTCATATCAGAAGTAGCCAGACTGGCCACTGCCACCACAGGCACAACCCCAAAAGAGGGGACAACATCCTTGGAATGGGGAGCCATTTCGGTCCCCCCTGAAACAACCCATGAAATAGATAATGCATAAACAATGCCAAAAATTCAAAAAATAGCCAGCGCGGGAAGGGGCGGAGCAAAGCAGATCTGTAAGGAGTATGTTACAAACGAAGGGACTAAGCAATTATTTCTAGGGTGATGCAGTTAGATACAATAGTGTACATACCTAACACATAGTTACATATATACCCCTCAACCCATTTGTTCACAATCTTTGTCTAACCATTCGTCTAAGGATGGTAACTAGTACTAGGAGTCAACTTTGTGCCAGCTATCCTAAGCAACTCCTGCCAAAATGCACCAATAAATATATTGTCCCTATCATTGACAATATACTTTGGCAACCCATGGAGTCTAAACACCTCACTAAAAATAGCTCAGCCACCTATAGTGCCTTATACTCTAATGAATTTGTGAGGAAGTGAGAAATCTTGGTTAACAGATATACAACTACATAAATGAAATTTGTGTCATGAACCTTTGGTAGACCCGTAATGAAATCCATTGACACACTCTCCCACTTCTGTTTCATAGCGGAAAGAGCTATAGTAACCTTGTTGGATATGTATTCTCTGAATTTTTCTACTGACAAGTCATGCATTCCCTCACATGTCGTAACACATCATCCTTGAGGCCCTTCCATAAGAGCCTCTCTGATTTTCCTATAGGTTTTGATGTATCCAAGATGCGCTACCAATGGTGTATCATCAACAACCCTCATAATCTTCTCCTTGACTTTTGACTTAGGGACTAAATATATTTGGTCCTTGTAGTAGATAATATCTACCACCCTGTACCTATCATCCTGAATGTTCCCATCCATCATCTCATAAGCAAACTTATTCTTGGAATATTCCACTAGGAGGTAGGACTTCCAATCAGTTGAAATCTTGGTAAGGGAACACACAATTAGTTTCCTAGAAAGGGCATCAACAACAAAAAATTTATTTCCCCTGACATACTCGATATTGAAATCGTAGGCTTGTATCTTTCTAACCCACTTCTATTGTCTCTCATTCAGATCCTTTTGTTCCAGGAAATATTTCAAACTATTTTGGTCAGTCCTAACCACAAACCTTCCAGCTACAAAATATTATATGAATTTCACCAAGGTATGCATAATGGCGAGCATCTCCTTATCATAGATGGAATAAAGTATCTCTAGTTCCTTGAGATTTTAACTCTCATTCTATCGAATGTCTATTCTACATCAAGACAGTTCTTATACCCTCACTCGAAGCATCACATTCAAGCACAAAAGGTTGAGTGAAATTAGGAAGTGCTAATGTTGGACAAGTGCTCATCACCTCCTTGAGTCTGTCAATTTTCCTCTGAGCTTCTCCTATCCATCTAAATACCCCTTTCTTTGTGAGGTCCATTAGGGGTGTACCCAACTGTGAAAACCCCTTAAAAAAGCACCAATAATAGTTGCACAATCCAAATAATCCATGCAAATATGTAAGGGTCTTAGGCAAGGACCAATCCAATATTGCTTATATCTTCTCCTAATGTATTTGCACATCCTGTGAACTAATCACATGGCTTAAATACAAAATATTTGTCATATTAAATTTGCATTTAGATGCCTTAGCATATAATTACTACTCCTACATAATGCTAACACCTCATCCAACTGCCTCAAGTGATCCTCCCATATCCTACTATAAATAAGGAGATCATGAAAGAACACTAAAAGAAACTTTCATAGCTAGTTGTTGAAGATGTGGTTCATGCAAGATTAGAAAGTGGTAGGTACGTTGGTCAACCTAAATGACATGACCAAGAACTCATAGTGCCCATAAAGGCACCTAAAAGCAGTCTTGTGTATATCCTACTCCCTGACCTTGATTTGGTGATATCCTGATCAAAGATCAATCTTCAAAAAGTAGACCGCCCCATGGAATTCATCCAACAACTCATTGATCATGGGGATAGGATATTTTTTTTGGATAGTTTTCTTATTTAGGGATCGATAGTCAATGCACATTCTCATAGTTTTTCCCTTCTTCTTTAACAAGTCCACTGAAGAAGCGAATGAATTAGAACTAGGTCTGATATGACCCATATCTAACAACTCTTTAATGGCCTTTTCTATTTCATCTTGAACTTCTTCAAATGCATGTAAGGAGTATTTATAACTAGTTTGGCCCATTCTTCTAACTCAATAGTGTGATTGAACCTTTGTCATGAGGTCTCCTTGGAGGAATCTCTCCAAAAACCTTGTCATGTTTTCCCAACAATGCCTAAATGTTTACATGATATGGTTGATTGCTATCTAAAGATTCCTTAGATGTAATTAGACACTCTGCTACCTAGGCTACATCTCTATACTTGAATATGTTTTCCATCCTCTTAGTTGAAAGTATCTTAGGAGTACCATTGGCCATACCCGTCATAACCACCTTCTTACCATCTATTGCCCTAAATTTCAACTCCATTATTTGGAAGTTATGAGAATATTTTCCCAATAAATGAAGCCACTAAATACCTAGATGATATTAGTATCTCATAGGTCAACTACATAGAATTCATCTATCACCATGTAGTTTCCCAACCTCATGTCCAACTGAGGAACCTTCTATGTGAATATTATACCAAACCTATCAACTACCATCACATATAATCCCTCAAAATTTTTTGCAGGAATGCCTCTCTTAGACACCGAAGTTGTCAATGAAGTTGTGGGTTGCCCCATTGTCAATCAAAATTGTGACATGATGGCCTTGCAATACTCCATGAACTCTAAAAAAGTTAAATCTAGGAGTACCTGATAGAGTGGTAATAGTCCCACCCTTAACCTCCTCATATGGCTACTCATCATCCGAACTATTGTGTTCACTACCTTGGACCTGTTTTGCTTCCTCCTCCCCATCACTATCAAAAAGTACCTCTATGCAATGCACCTTACCATTACCCATGCACTTGTGACTAGGTTACCAAGGCTCCTTAGAGATAAAACATAGATTATTTCTTCTCAATTCCTTATGAGACTCATCATCCAACTTGTCTTTATTGGACCACTCCTTCTGGAAGGGTTTCTTGTCCTTGGTTTTTTGAGGAAGGAAAGGTTTAGAAGGAAATTTACTTTTTGAGACTGAATTCTCCATGTCTCGTGCTCTAATGATAACATCCTATAGAGACTTTGATTTGAAGGCCTTAATCCAACCACATAGTTGCTCAGAAAATCCCTTAATGAAAAGGATAACCATTTTATGCTTTAAAACATCAATCACCATGAGTGAAAGCCTTTGAAACTCAGAGATGTAAGCATCCATTATCCCAACCTTCTCAAGAGTTGTTCAACTCCCAAAAATGTAACTCTAGATCCTTCTTGTCAAAAAGGTCAATAATTTTCTATGTGAAGTCCATATTTGAAGTAATATTGGCATGCCCCAAAGTAACAAGCCCATGGTACCACCACTCATGGGCCTTTTCGTCTAAATGCAATGTAACATATTTGATTGCCTCTATCTCCAACATAGGGTTGAGTTAGAAATATGTATCCAACTTTTGAACCCAAGCCCTGTCAGTGCATTTGTTAGAACCATCAAAGAAAGGAATAGATAACTTTCCAACCTTTCATTGAAGATCTTGATTCAGTGGGACCCTACTATGATCCCTTAGCCTATTCTTGTACTTAATGGTAAAAAAATCTTGTAAGGACATAGTTGCATGAAATTCATCACCAAGGGCTTGATTCTCCCTCAAATAATCAGTAAATGCTTCACCTTTTCCTTGTTGTCCCTCTAATAATTGAGGCAAAAGCCTGGTCTAGGAGTCACTCTACTAGTTGCCCTAGTGTGACTTTGTGTAGGAATATGAGTGTTGCTCCCTTCACCATGATTTCCACTATTACCATTATTATCATTGTTACCATTAGTCCCTCCTAAATCATTATTACCATTGTTGTTATGATTTCCTTGATTTTTTTTATGTATTGGGTAAGAGGTTGAACCAACTGCTATTGACCTCTTGCAAGGTCACTCAAAATCTATATAGTGCTACCCTTTGGCGATTCATTCTTATCCCCATGTTTTCCTCTTCTTCTGATTCTGAGTTAAATATATTATCATCCCATATTTTCCTCTACTCTTGTATGTGATATATTCCCTATCCTCTAGATTCACTAAAGTCATGCAACCTCACAAGTTGGCAAGAATATTGATGCAAGGACTTCCAGAGGTCATAAATTTTGACTCAGGTGTCCGTTTGGACTCAAATTTTATAGGGAGATGTGTTATGAGGAGTTTGGATTTTTGATTGATCCTAGCTCAGTTGATGGCTGTTTTGACACTTTTTTAGGAGATAAATATTTCATTTAGGCCCTCAAAATCAGCTTTTTATTGTTTTTTTCTCCAATTTTTAGAAAGTTATTTTCTTTAATAATTTTGAACTCATGTTTAAAATTTGGAATGTAAGTTGGAAATTCATGTCACCTTAGTGTTAGGAATTTTTTAGAAAAATCTAGGCTCAAAGGGATATGTATGCAAAATTACCAAAAATGACAAAAAATTGACAATTGTCAAAAATTGTCAAAAATGGTAATTTTTGGGTTTTTTTTCAATTTTTTAGATATAAGGTGTTCTCTTTCAGTTGTAGGAGTAGAATGGATGAATTTTAATGAAGAATACATCGATTTCAATTCTTGAATTTCATTTTTTTGTTTTTTGTGGATTGATTTTTATGTTTGTTCATTAGTTTAGTTACATCAAATACCAGCTCTGATACCATTGTAAAATTCCCACTACCTTGAATGAGCAACAACCCCAAAGATGGTGCCAAGATTCATTAGGACTACTAGTGTGTGAAATATAGGGAGATACGACTGGAAAGGAAGTGTGGTATCACTCTTTTCTAAGTCTCACAACCCAAATTTTCATAGTGTGACATCCTATAGTTGTGCAAATTGTTGTCATTTTATCCCAAACTGCCTTCATGATATGGCTGGGCAATATTGCTCTATTTTAGGAAATAACATGACCCATAGAGAAATACCAAATAACAAACAAACCCTGAATGTCTCCAATATCTTGTGAACCTTCAACCCAAGAGAATTTTAAATATGCTATTGAAAGTTACCTCCAAATCACACAGGAGCGATATATATCGTAACCTAAAAATTTGTCTCTGAAGGAGACCAACAAATTTGACAATATTGATCATCATGAAAGGCATGTGTGATCTCTCCAACTTGACCAACTAGAGTGGATTAGTCTCACCACCGAACCCAATCACCCTAGGGTTTTTGTCCCAAAGCCAAACACTTCAAAAACTCCACAAATCACCAATTAGAGAAAATAATCAAGCATAATGCAAATGAGGTTCAAATCTTCTTTAAATATGCCATGCACTTTTCCTGCTCATAAAATAAAATAAAGTGACTTTATAAAGTACCTTTTTTAATATTTCCCTAAAGTCACTTTATAACACCATTTAATCTAATTATTTAATATTACCTTAAGTCATTTTTTCATTAGACAACATTAAATAATTAAATTAATCAATTCCCTTAATCCAACTATAACCTATAGGAATTAAATAGGCTATTAAGTCCTCCTGGAGTGATCACTAGGAAAGGGACATTACATTTTAGGTCTGCAATAATCAATGAAGGCCAAAAAGTACCTAGCTTCTAAAGGTGAGATATTTTACACAAGTTTATATGTCATTATATATGAGATCTAGAGTTTAAGTGATTTTATAAAAAATGCATCTCTGTAGAGTAAATTTTTGCATACCCTTACAATTTCACCTACACTTTTATATTCACTTTAGTGTCCATTCCCTTGGTATTTGTGTAGGCTCATTTTAGCCCTTGGATCAACCATTTTCCCTCTCAAGATGCTTAAGGTCCTTGATAGTAGCTACTTTTGTGCATTAGTTTTGCATTAACCATGTGTTTTTCTCATCTCCCACCTTTTTTAGCATGATTTGTAGATGGACACTAGCAATTTGCTCAAACATCCACTTTCCACACAAAGGTCCACAATTTGCACAAATGTTTATGATATGCAATAGATTCCCACAACATTTTAACATTTAAAGGTCATTTTTGAGTGTTTTTACACTTGTCACCTACCCAAGTTAGTGGAAACAACTCAAGATGACTCATAGTGAATCAACAACCATTTCTTTCCCTCCTCTTTTCACTCTACAACTCTCTCTCAAAATCTCTCTCAAATTAGCTCTCTTTCTCCATAACTTACTGATGAGAAGAAAAATGGATACCTAAAGATATCACTCTTTTTCCACCAATCATTCACTAATGTCCTAGGAGTCCCAATTCGATTGACTAACAACCTCACAAGGTGAGTCAATTCTCAATTAGGAAGGACATAGGAGGGGGTTCTTTGAGTTCTAACACGGGTTCACCACCAAGCAAATGCTTGGAAAAGAGAATGTTGGAGAACACAATGTGATATGCAAAATGACCTAAAATCATAAATGTAAGCTAAATGAGATATGCAAATTGTAACACCCCTCCTTTTTTGTGCTCTGTTAATCAGACAATGTTTTCCTATGTTATGCTTCAATCATGTTAACATGTGAATTAATGATGCTTTATGCTTTGATTATGTTAATAATGTTAGCTTTGTCAGTTAGTGATATTGTATTGGTGAAGGGGATGGGATTGTATCACTCGCTTGCGAGTGCCCTACGATTCTGAGATTTCCTCTTCACGGTGTGTCTGATCATATTATGTGTATATGCACGTTCGAGATGCTCTTTGTTGCAGGTTGGCAGGTACATGGCATCGACTCCACCTAGTTTCCAGGTTTGAGCGTGTCCATTGACCAACGAAAATTAATTGGGAGATAGTAGCCAGGGTTTCCGAACCAGGTCGTCACCCTAGTCATAGCATGTTGTTGGTTTGTCGTCGGGGTCAGTTGTTATAACTTGGTCAGTTCCCCTTGAGTGTTTATTTAATTTCAAGTTTAAGTTTATGAAATGACTTGCGTAGTTTGATTAATGATTAAATGTGTTTAGTTGCAAGCTAAAAGTGATTAAATATCTTTTGGAAATTATAAATGATGAATGTTTTGTCTTATTGAGATGTTGAAAAATTAGTGATTAATTAATTAATTTAATTGAATTAATAAAATAATCTAATTTTGGAATTAGATTTATTTTATTGATAATTTAAATTAATTGTGTGAATTAGTTAAATTATCCCTATGAATTAAAAGTGTAAAAGATTTAAGTCTTTTGTTGAATATAAAATGCTAAAATATTTTGAATTCAAATTGGAATTAGAAAATTGTTTATAGTTATTTAAAAAAAAAAAAAATTCAAATGTTTTCTTATGCAAGACTTTGGGATAAAAAGGATATTTTCTGAAATAGTTGACTATTTTGGGGAAAGATATTTTTGAAAAGTTGAATAGGAATTTGAAATTGAATTTAGTTTGAATTTTGAAAGGGAGTTTGCATTTTGGATTGGAATTTAATTAGAATTAGAATTTGAATTAGAAGTTGAATTTGAATTTGAATTTGGAAAGTTTGGAAAAAGAATATATTTTATTTAGGGTTTTCTTTCAATCCTCTCCATGGAATTCTTGGTTTTGAAAATTTGGGAGGAGAGGCTTGGAGGAGGCTAAGATGGTGGAGTTGAAGGAGTGCTTGGAAATCTCCATGGTGGAAGTTTGCAAACTTTGGAGAAAACATAAGGTTCTACCTTTTTCTCCCTTCCTCTTCTTGCTCATTTGAAAGATTAAAACATAGTTTAGATTCAATAAAGATTCATGAAAAAGCTTTTCAATTTGCAAAATGGTAAATGGATTTGGAAATAGAAAGAAAAATCCAAAAAACTCAATGTTGAAACTTGATTTTGAAAACCCATTTCCTTGTTTTGAAATAAGTTCTTTATTTTCTTGATTTGGGTTTTGAATTATTTTTGCAATATGTGCTTGAAATCAAATTTGGGTATGTATATTTGTGAATATAACCATATATATTAATATATGGAAATACCCACAAATATATATACAATATATTTGTTATTTTCGAAATTTTAAATGTGGGTATAACCCAGAAAAAAAACCCTGGTAATTTCGTTTTAAAAAAAAACACAGTATTAAATTTTTTATTAAAATTGTTTTTGGTGAGGTGGGAGGTCAAACCCCACCCCACCGCCGCCGCCGCCGTGACCGCCGCCCGGCAGGGAGGCGTCAGCTGTGTGAGAACACATAGCCACCGCCGCCCGCAGGGGGGCGGGCTATGTGTAAACACACAGCCGTCGCCGCCCGCGGCAGGGGGCGGGCTGTGTGTAAACACACAGCCACCGCCGCCCGGCAGGGAGGTGGGCTGTGTGTGCACATGCCATCGCCTGGCGGGAGGCAGGGGGCTGCGTGCCTTGGGCCGACCCTTTTTCCAAGGTCGGCTTATTTCAAAATTGTTTTGTTTTTTTTTATATTTATTAAAATTTAAAATTTTAAATTAATATTATTTTATATTATATTTTATATAATATTTATAATATTTAATATTATATATTATATAAAATATAATATATTTAATATATATTAAATTAAATGAAACTTGGTATAAGTTTAAAATATGTTTTATTCTATTGGTTAAATCATAAGGTTTTTAGAAATGGTTAATTGGAAATATGTAAGTTATCTGGTATATTTTTAATTAATGGAATTGTTTCTATTTTATAATTGTTAAAATAATAGTTGGCTAGATTGAGTATCTTTGTATATGAAGGTATATTCATGCTTTGAATATGTGTTGTAGTTAATCATGTCAACATGCTTTTATATTTAATTGTATGGATTTCGCAATGGTATTTTATTTTAATTGACGCGTTAAGGGGTGTCATAATTCAAAGGTTTTAAGATGATTATCGTTGTGCTTTTAGAGGCAAGAGTGGAGTTTGGAAAATCTAATGTCTTATTTGAAATATCGATTTTAGTTGATTGAATGTCCTATGTTGCAAAATGGATTAAGTGATTTAATTTAAATGTTATTATTAAAAATACCTTGAGTTTGATTATGTTAGTGAAACTTAGGGAGAACGGTTGATTTAAATTTTAACCAGAAAGCTGCATCATTAAAGTGTTTGATTATGGATGTGGTTACGAAATTTAGAGTAAACGATCTGTTCTTTATATATTCCAATGTCGTGCATAGAAATGGGATCAATTGACTGGATAAATGCAAGTTATGAAATCTGTGTTTGAATGGATTTAGGAAATCCGAACATTAGCCTTCCTTTATGTCTGAATTATTTCAGTGTTTAATTGTTCACCTTTGATGTTGCGGAAAGAGAGTGAATGTTTTGTGAATCTTCCGGATATGGATTCATTTATTTGTTATGGGTGGTTTACGTGAGTTTATATGATTGTTGGCTTTAAGTTGTTTCTTGTTGATCATGTAAGTCTTCCAGCAGTGTTTTCTTGAGATGATGCTATGTCTCTTATGTTTTGCTTGGCTATCTTGGTTTATGTGTGAGTTAAGCTTAAGTGGTTACCTGGTTCTTTGAACGGGTTGTGTGACCTCGTGATTCGTGGTTGTGTTGAGTTATCAGTTTGTTATGTGGGCCTCAGTATGTTACTCAACCTTGTGTTAGCCTTGGGTAGTGCACGCTTTGGTTTCAGTTTTGGACATCCATAGTGATGTGTTACCTGTTGAGGTGTTTGATTATTTGAGTTAAGTGTTAGTGCATTGTCTACCCTTGGCATGTGGTTGAGTTTTGTGTTGTCGATAGGGGAGTGGCTTTCAATGAGTGCCGGACCCAAAGTGGTACTAGGATAACTCATGTGAGAGTCAGTTAATTAAGTGAAAATTAAATTAACTTACTAGGGAGAGAGTAGCTTTGAACATTAATAAGATAATTTAGCCTCGCTCATTGGCTCAAGGGCTTGTATGAGACTTGAGATGAGTCGGGAAGGCCTGGAATGGCAAGATCGTTATCTCGTCTTTACGAGAGATAATCGATTTCGCTCTGGTATGCATGTGGGGTCGGGAGTCGGTTGAGGTTTCCAGGATATCCCTATAGGGGGGCCGGGACCTAGGAAGACTAGCCAAGAGATCCCATGCAACCTTTGCGATGACACTCCTCCTATGACAACAGTCGGTATGGTGTTGTACCATGAGTTTATTTTGTACAGTGATGGTACTTGATTTTGTACTCTGGAAGCATTGTAACCATTGTGTTAAGTAATGTGAATTTTTTTCTTGTTTCAGTTCAGTGTGCTAGCTTGTGTCTAGAGGTTGGTGGTCTTGTCTAGGAAATCCTTGTTGCTATCTCCTAGCATGGAGGGAGTGGGGCCTTTGGGTTCCACGTGGTCGGGTGGCGTGCATCTTTCCATTGGTTCTTCTTCATGTTCGTGTGTTCATGATTTCCGGTTGGAGAGCTCGTGGGAATCAGTTCTTCTCATGCCTTGTTCTCTTGGTTCTTATTGTATTTTATTACCCCTTAGTTGTTATCGAGGTGGAATTTGTAATATGTAATCATTTGGATGGAATTGCCTCATTCGGGGAATGAGTGATGTAATCTTGTGGTTTAAATGTTAATTGGAATCTTGAGGTATTTAATATCCTTGTTGTAATTTATCTTGCATGGAATGTATGTTGTCTCATTTCCTTAAGTGCATAATGTTTCAGTTTATGTTAATGTTATTTGATGTTGGGTTTTTAAATAATCTTTGTCTCGTGGCCTTAGAGGTTGTTGGCAATATGTATTCACCTTACATGTTATTTGTACTTAAACAAAAAAAAAATTGGTACGTTTAAGTAGTGGATTGCAACTTCCTCTAGAGTTGCGTGGCGGGACATTACACAAATAATGAAATTATGCAATAGAAAGATAGTATGTGTGTACCTGGGAAATATGGAGATGCTATGAGGATTCTGGAAATGTAAAGACGCTGCCAAAAAGTGTTGTGGAGGAAAAAGATGCCCAGGATGGTGTATTAGTCCCTTTGTTGTCTTATGGGGCAAATGTGGAGTCTTCGAATGTCAGAACCGGATCTGAAGGAATCTTTGAAAAATATGCTTGGGAGGATTAAGATGCCCAAAATGGCATATTAGTCCCATTCTAAATTTTTGCAAACTCTAAATGAGATCCTGAGCTCCAAGGTTTGCACTTGCTTCTCTTCCAATCTCAAGTTTTGAAACTTCCAGATTCATCCTGTAGGTGAATTTCCGTGAAGATGACAACTATGTAATGTAACTTTGCACTCCAAGTGATCTTCAAGTATTCAACCTAAATTTTCAATCACAAATATGCAAGATGGAAAAACTTGTTGTTTGTTAGTGAATGGGGGTTTTCCTTGGTCAAACCCCTTGTTGGTAATTAAACCTTGAAATGAAATAGCAATAATGAAGGAAATGGTGAATGAAAAACGTGCAATGCTACAACTCACCAAACCCTTATAAAATCTGCAAACTTGTGTGTAATGACTGCAATGGATATGGATCTTGAATGCTTGAAATATAGGACTTGAATTGCTTGCTTGAATCAAAACCCTACATCACAAATATTAGCACAACAACACACATGATGCAAGAAGCTCTTTGATATGATGCTTGAATCTTGAAATGGCTCCAAATTCTTGATAAATATGCTCTTGAATGCTCTCACAAAAGACTTGGATGTTTGAATGCTTGATAGATTGCTTAGGATGAAAAATTAGAGAAGGAACCTTGTATTTATACTTATCTATGCTTAATATCCCAAAATTACATTACACCAAGCTGACATATGAATTCATTAAATAAAGGAGGATAAATCCTACCAGAATTTGAAATTAAATCCTGAAAAATGACTCAAGGAGGACTAAGACGTCCTAGGTCGTATCTTAGTCCCAAGTCCTAAAAACTTGGGGCAAAAACACCAAAAAGGGGCCCAAATAGGATATCTCAAAATTAGGGTCCCGAGAGCCTTGGGGGACAAAGATGCCCTAGGTGGCATTTTATTCCTGACCCAAAATTCAGGGACACACTGATGGAGTCATTAATTATCATTCATGCATTAGAGAATGTCGGGATTAACTAGAAAAAGATGCAATTCATAGGGCTTGTGGACACAAAATAGGACCAATTAAGCCATAAAGAAGCATAAATAAAGCAAGGTGGGCCCAAACAAGTATGAAAATGCAAGGGTATGCATTTTGCTACACTACATTTAGCCCCCACTTTAGTGAGAGGATGAACTTGCTTCAAACTCACACTAAAGTAGCCAACCACGCAATCAAGAGGGGTTCAAATGTAAAAATGTTAGCAAGATAGGACGAAAATAATCAAGAGGGTGGCCAAGCCCGCAGGATCAAGATCCTATGGAAAAACCAACATAAGCACAAAGGAACATGCTTGCGGATGATATATGAAGCCATAATTAGATCGCAAGCATACACCATGAAAGACAAGAAAAAGGCAAAAGAAAAAGGAAAAACTACAATGGATCAAGCTTCGACTGGTCATCCAACACAGTGGACTGGGTATGGGTTGTTTGTCCAAAAATAAGTTTACAAGTGGAACGCATTATCCACTATGCAAACAAAATGCACACTCACGAGGGCTAGTGGGAGCTAGTTGCCTACTAGGTGAGCCCCAAGGGACCATATTAAAGTCATACCTCCATGACTTTAATAAGGTACAAAAATGCATGCCCACACGAGCTAGTGAAGCTAGGTGTTCATTAGGTGATCCCCAAGGGACCATATCAAATTCATACATCCATGACTTTAATAAGGTATAAAAATGCATGCTCACATGGGCTAGTGAAGCTAGGTGTTCACTAGGTGAGCCCCAGGGGACCATATCAAAGTCATACATCCATGAATTTATAAAAGTACAAAAATGCAACAAGAAAGAGGGATGCTCAAAGGTATTTTGCTTAGTTCATGTGAGGTATTACTCTTAGGGGACATCATTCCTAATGTCTCAAGAGAGGACCGGTCAAAGGATAAAAGATTCACCACTTAAGGGATATAGTGTGTTGCATCACCACTAAGGGGAATATAATATGTTGAGATAGGTCACACTCTTGAAGGGAATTACTCTCAACGTCACCACAAAGAGGAAAACATGTCGCGTGAAATAAGAAAATATCATCAAAGAACATGAAAAGGAAAAAAATGCAAGTGAAATCATGCTAAAATAATGCCAATTTATGCCCCCACTTTAAAGAAATTGCTAACACCATGCTGTGAGCAATTACTTTAAAGTAGCAAATGAAAATGCAAACAAGAAGGAAGACACGAGAGCCAACTTGGAAATCCCTATGCCAAGTCATATGTTTCTGAGTAAAGTTGCATCATGCAAGAGAAAAGAAAAAGGGAGGGGTTGCCCCCAAAATGAGAAAACCAAACACATAAGGGATCTATGGATTTGGGGTCAGTATGTTCTTTGTTGCAATGTTTTTAGAAAGCTCAAAACTATCATCATTCCCCAAATACACATAGAACTGCAAGAATAACACAAAGAGAGTGAAAACAAAGAAAAAGAAAGTCTTTTGGGCCAACATGGAAGAGACATAGGGTGTCTCAACACCTTGCATCATCCCCAAGAGGAAAACACAAGACAAATGAAAAGGAAAATGAAAGGAAAAGAAAAGATAATGAATTTTTTTTGGGTCAACATGAAGGAGACATGAATGTCACGATGCCTTGTGTCATCCCCAAAAGGAAAACACAAGAAACAAAAATGAAAGTAAAGAGAAAAGATCAATCAAAAGGAAAAAGCATACAACATATAGAAGAATGAAGGTACAAATAGAAGAATGCACATAGAGAGGGAAACATCAAACAAAACATCACGGGGGATCACGTTACGTACATGCAAGCAAACAAAAAGAAAATGAAAAGGAAAGCAAAAGAAAAAGAAAAGAAATAACAGACTAGTAAAGCACATGCGAGTCAACCATCCAACAGGTCATTTGTATCCCAATCTTGTTCAGTATATGCAAAATGCAGATCACTAGCGAGAGGGACAACATCAAGTGTTGTACTAGGAGAATCACTAGGTTCAACACATGGTGAATCGCTCGGTTTAGGAGGATCGCCATGGTTGTTGTCATTTAAGCTCATAGAAGAGGAAAATGACAAATTCAACTCATTATGCACTTCCTCATAGATTTTATCTATTTTCTCATCATCATCCAAGTTAACCACAACAGGAGGACGAATGATAATATCCATAGAAGTTGTTGGTCCTTGTTTTGGTGGAGATATAGCTTATGTTTGTCCTGGTAAAAGAGAAGGGTCATCGTTTATTGCTTCTGTCAAGTTCAGATTTTGATTTTCAATGTTATTATCATTATTCATCTTTCGAGCAATAGCATGACGTCTATGCCTACGCTCTCTAGCATTACAGTTTCTTTTATTATGATTTTCAAGTTGTGTTTGTGTAGGAACGGTTTTTTCAACCATAGGTTCCTTTTCTTCTTGTGAGGGAAGAATGGAAGAAACCATAAAAGGTTGTTCAACCACTTTCTCTTTGGCCTTATAAATTTTCTTAAGAGGCGGATTAGGACTTGTTTGGTTTTCTCTAGGTCTCTTGTAGGAAATAGGCAAGGGATTGTTCATGGATGGGTCTTGGTTTGTTGGAAGGGTTTTAGACTTAGCATTGTTTTCTTTAGGTGGTGGAGGTTCAAGCATGGGTGGAGGTTCGATCATGGGTGGAGGAAAGTTTTCAATAGATAGTTTGGCAATGCATTTTGCTTTGAATTTTTGATAGGATAGGAAAAGGAAGTCTTCATGGGGTCTTATAGGTTCCATAGGTTTAGGCCAAAAATAATCTAAGTAGAAATTTCCATGGGAAGACAGGGGTCTAAAGCCACTATGGTTCATTGTGAATATTTCATTGCCAACTGGAAACTTTAAGCACTTATGGACAACGGATGGGACCGTATTCATGGAGCGAAGCCATTTGTAGCCTAACTTCACACAAAATTGATCTAAATTAGATATGATAGAGAATGATACATTTGATTTCTTCGGTCCTAGTTGTAAAGGGATTGTGATCAAGCCCATTATAGCACGAGAAAAACCATCATGCATTTTAATCCATGCTTTTAGTTTATCATATCTATCTTGAATAAGTTCATGCACATATAAAAGTTCTTTTGTGATCGCATTCTCTCCACAAACAAGATCAATTAAAATCCCAGGAGTGGGCTTGTTATTGATTCTCTCGGCTATGTAAAGAGGACCATCAGGTGCATGTTTGATTATTTCTTTTGAAAAGAAAGTAATGTCAATGGTTTTTTGTTTACGAGGCTCGATGTCAACCACTCTTATCATTGTATCAATATGACTTTGTTCATTAGTATCCATAGGACTTTGTTCATCATTATCCATACGACTTTGTTCATGATTGCTTAGATTCTCATCATTCATGTCAACATTCATCACATCGGGCTTAGTTTCACTAGCCTTAACAAATGAAATATTATGGTTGGGCATGGGATTGGTAAAGATTTGCAAGTTTTGGTTGGGAGGAGCCACAAACTTATTACCTTTGTCATTTACACGTCTAATTTGGATATGATTGGAATCAATGAGGTCTTGTACAAGATGCTTAAGACTCTTGCAATGTTATGTATCATGTCCTTTTTGTTGGTGATAAGCACAATAGGCATTGTGTCTAAAGCTCAGAGGTAATGGCTTGCTAGGGTCAAGGGGTTGAACAGGAGGTAAGGTAAGCATGTTTTTGTTTAAGAGTTGGGTCATAATGTTGTGAAGTGTGTCGGGTAAGGGAGTAAATTGTCTTTGTGAATCCCTGAAGATATAAGGATTACTCTTCTTTATAGTAGCTACTTGGGTATCAACTGGTTGGGTAGGTTGAGAGGTGGAATTTAGTTGAAGGAAACTTTTATTTTGTCTTCTGAAAGGTTGGTAAGTGTTTTGGTTTGAGGCTTCGGTCTTTTCAGGATGGGTAGGGGTGGTTTTTGGTTCACTATTGGTTAGGGAATTCTGATAGTCTCGAAGGGTAGTGCATAAATGCATGAAGGAGGGGGATTTCATCACGGTGAGCTTATCCCTTATCTTGCTTTATAAGTTTTCTACGAACATCTTTTGAAGGTGGGAATTAGGAATTTTCACACTAATTTGGGAATAAAGCGATTAGTAGTGTGAAATAAAGTCAGTGACTTTTTCACCCTCATTTTGCTTGCATCTCTTAGATTAGCCAATGTCATTCTAAGGACCATGTGCACTTGGAAACAGTTAATAAAGGCCTCAACAAGTTCATTGAATGATTGAATTGAGTTATTTGGTAATGCAAAAAACCAATCCAAGGAAATGTATTTCAAGGATCGAGGAAAAAGTTTAGCCAAAAGTTTGTCTTCAAGGATAAAGTCACTATAAAAAGCAGTAAAGACATTAACATGAATAGTAGGATCTCCCTTTCCTCCATATTTCTCAAATCTAGGGATCTCTATACCTTATGGCACCAGAGATCTCAATATCTCCAAGGACAACGGATTTCTCTTGACATAGTATGAAGGTGGACCGTTTTGATTTTGATTTATGGTGGAAACTTGACATTGGATGGATGACAGGCTTTGTAAGAGGTGGTTAATGATAGGGTCATTGCTTGTAGTGTGTGATGGAGATGAATATGGTGGTGGGATGTATGTATTGGAAGGACTAATGAATGGATTGCTTACGAGAGGAGATATAAGATTAGATGTCACATAGGTATAAGGAGCACTAGTGGAAATGTTCGAGGTAGGAAGGATGCTACTAGTTGGTTGCATTATTGTGGTCATTTGAGGATTAGTATAGGTGGGAATTGAGGTTATGGTTGAAGAGGGAGGATTTTGACTTCCTCCTTGGTTTTTCATATTGTTTGAAGCTTGAGCACCATTAGTGGTGGAAGCAAGATGTTTTTCAAAGATTTGAGCTATGTTACGCACAACTTCTAGTCCCTCATCACTTTACATCATGTAGTGAAGGTTATCTATGGCAAGTATAACAGTGTTTGAAATGTTTTCAGTACTTATGCTATCTTGTAAATGAGCTAAGTCTTCATGTATTTTCATTATGTTTTCTTGAGGAATATGATCAACCATTGTTTGTACATTTGACACAACACTTGTAGGTAAGGTAGGAATAGCAAAAGAGGTGTCAAAGGTATGGTCCATACCTAGTGAACTAGTGCCAACACTATAAGTAAGAGAGCTTGATAACCCAAGATCCACAACGAGTGTCTTATCGCAAGATGCCATGAGTCTCGTACTTCATCTAACCACAATATTAGCAATAGGACACCAAGTACTACAAATCATACAAGGGATAAACCACAAAAAGTGTAATGAACACAATATCCTATGCTTACAATTACACTTGAAATGAAAGAAATTGAAATAACAACAAATCTGGAAACTAAAACAGAAAACAGAAAGCATCCCATAGAAACACAAAAGCAATTTCAGATCCTGAAAACTGGAGAATCAATTTCAATAGGGACTGAGACACCAGGAAGGGCATCTTGGTCCTCCTAGTGAGATTCTGAATTTATAGAGGCTAAAACATACATCAAACAGTAGAGAGAGATGTCTAAAGCAAAAATCCTGAGAGGTACTTTGATGCCAAGAATGGCGTTTTAGTCCTAGCAGAGGTTTTTTGTAGAAAAATAGTGAATTATAGAATGTCAATAGTGTTTACATATTGCCTATGAAAGATATTGATGCTCTGAAACAAAGAAAATGTGCAAATAAGTATAAGAAAAAGTAACTAGGAACAAGCAATTGAATGCAATATGGAATGCAATTTTTTTCACTTTTGAATGCAATAAGAATGTTTCTAAATGCAATTAAGATGATGAACACTGCACTTTTTAGTTTTTTAATGAAATAAAATGATGCAAGATAGTAATTCAACTTGTATGCACTTTCACTAGTGCAAATATAGGGAACCCTAAATGCAATTTCACTAACGCAAAATGCAAGATACCTTAGATGCACTTTCACTAATGCTAGATGCAATGCAATAATGAATGAAATCTAGATCTAAGGACTTTAATAGACTCCAAATTAGAAATGAAATGAATGCTCAAAAGAGTCGGGTTCACCAAAATGATGAGAAGAAAAATGGATACCTAAAGATATCACTCATTTTCCACCAATCATTCACTAATGTCCTAGGAGTCCCAATTGGATTGACTAACAACCTCACAAGGTGAGTCCATTCTCAATTATGAAGGACCTAGGAGGGGGTTCTTTGAGTTATAATGGGGGTTCACCACCAAGCAAATGCTTGGAAAAGAGAATGTTGGAAAACACAATGTGATATGCAAAATGACCTAAAATTAGAAATGTAAGCTAAATGAGAGATGAAAATAATGAAATTATGCAATAGTAATATAGTATGTGTGTATTTGGGAAATCTGGAGATGCTGTGAGGATTCTGGAAATGTAAAGAAGCTGCCAAAAAGTTCTATGGAAGACTAAGACGCCCAGGATGGCGTATTAGTCCCACTGCTATTTTTTGGGGCAAATGTGGAGTCTTCAGATGTTAGAATGGGATCTAAAGGAATATCCAAAAAATATGCTAGAGAGGACTAAGACGCCCAAGATGGAATATTAGTCATGTTCTGAATTTCTGCAAACTTTGAATAGGATCTTGAGCTCCAAGGTTTGTACTTGCTTCTCTTCCGATCTTAGGTTTTGAAACTTTTAGATTCAGCTTGTAGGTGAGTTTCTGTGAAGATGAAAACTTTGTAATGCAACTTTTCACTCCAAGTGATCTTCAAGTCTTCAACCTAAATCTGCAATCATAATATGCAAGATGGAAAAACTTGTTGTTTGTTAGTGAATGGGGGTTTGCCTTGGTCAAACCCCTTGTTGGTAATTAAACCTTGAAATGAAATAGCAATAATGAATGAAACGGTGAATGAACAACATGCAATGCTACAACTCACCAAACCCTTATAAAATATGCAAACTTGTGTGTAATGACTGCAATGGATATGGATCTTGAATGCTTGAAATATAGGACTTGAATTGCTTGCTTGAATCAAAACCCTACATCACAAATCTTGGCACAACAACACACATGATGCAAGAAGCTCTTTGATATGATGCTTGAAACTTGAAATGGCTCCAAATGCTTGATAAATCTACTCTTGAATGCTCTCAAAAAAGACTTGGATGTTTGGATGCTTGATAGATTTCTTAGGATGAAAAATGAGAGAAGGAACCTTGTATTTATGCTTATATATGCTTAGTATCTTGAAGTTACATCACACCAAGCCGACATATGAATTCATTAAATAAAGGAGGCTAAATCCTGTTAGAATTTGAAATTAAATCCTAAAAAATGACTCAAGGAGGACTAAGATGCCCTAGGTGGCATCTTAGTCCCAAGTCTTAAAAACTTGGGGCACAAACACCAAAAAGGGTCCCAATCAGGATATCTCAAAATTAGGGTCCCGAGAGCCTTTGGGAACAAAGACGCCCTAGATGGCATTTTAGTCCTGACCCAAAAATTAGGGACACACTGATGGAGTCCTTAAATTATCATTTATGCATTAGAGAATGTTGGGATTAACTAGAAAAATATGTAATTCATAGGGCTTGTGGACACAAAATAGAACCAATTAAGCCATAAAGAAGCATAAATAAAGCAAGGCGGGCCCAAACAAGTATGAAAATGCAAGGGTATGCATTTTTCTACACTACACTTACCACAACAATCTCAAAGCTCTCGTAATAGTCTTTACAACTCTCTTGGCTCTCACAACTCTCTCTATTTCTCCCTCTATTTGGTTTCCTCAAGCCTTGTAGGTAATATCTATTTATCTTGTGTCTTTGAGCATCTTGGGATTTATCACATCCCTTATCTTGGCATTTATCATCTTGTCTATTTATATTTTCATCTATCTATGTATCTATCTATTTGGTTGATGTGGAGGTGGAAACATAAAAGCAGGGACATGACTGAGGCAAGTACCCAAACAACCCCAAACATTCTTCCTCTTTTGTGTGTGTGTAGGTTTATTGGATATATCCAAACGTGCATAGGTTTGTTATGTTTATTTATTTTATCCTTATCATTTAATCATTCAAACCTTTTTTTGATTCATTTCTTTACTTCTATCGTCACATTTCTCACTTCTAGGTTTTGTAGGTTAGTTGGAGATTTAGGTTGAGTTTTCACGTTCTTTGTACTCTTTGTTCATGGTTCGTACGAGACTATAGTGTGTCACACAAATTTTCATGCACCATGTTGTCATCCTTGGCCAAGATACTCATATTTGAGACAAAGACTCTCTATCCTTTATTTCCCCCATTTCCACAGTTGGAAACTTTATTTTATTTATTTGTAATTAGATATTTTCACTAGCTTAACTAGTTGGAGTTATATGAGTGTATGTAGTGAAATTGGCTCTCAAGGGAACACATTTTTCCTTATGTAGATTCACATTTTCTACATTACATTTTGGTGAACCCGATGTGAACACTGCTTCTACGTTGTTGTGGTTCACCATTTTATGTTGAACCTATGTCATCAAAAGGGATATACGTTGGTCATTGGTCAGCTTGTCTAAATCTCCATTTCAAAATAAACTTTCTATTTTCCTTCCTTATATCCCTTTCCAGTTTTGTTAATTAAACTTCAAGAAGTTCTCTTACAAGTGTGTGAAAGTGAGTTCTTTTCTCCTTTCTTATTATTCTTTGTTGACCCCTCTCTTGAAATTCCTTTTACTTGTAAGGATATTTTGGTGTAAGAGGATGGAATTATTGATAGTTTCCTTAACAAAAATTTACCCCCTTTGTATTCCAATGCACTCTCTTCTAGAGATGATACATTAAAGTGAGTGGGGGATCTCATCCCACATTTGATCCTCCATAGATCAATATTGAGAATATTTTTTCAAATAATTCCTCTATACGTCATAATGAATCCATTTATGTAATTGTTGTCTCTGCTGCTCCTGAGAAGCATAAGAGACCAATAATGAATGTTACTGAAGAAAATCCACAATCAAAGTCAAAGAAACTAATGATTGTTAGTGGTGACCCTTCTATGATTCACCCTATGTACCTTTTCTTTTACTTTTCTCTATCTCTAACTTCTAAGAAGCACATAGTTACTGATTATTAGATATTAGCCCACACTTATCACACTAGTAGAAATAAATAAAGCATTAACATTCCAACATTTCTTCCACCTTCTCAACCTTTTTTCCCATCTGCTCCTAAACCTCTTTCTCAATCCCTAGTAGAGTATGATCTTGTTGAGTAACTTCATGTTACTCCTACCAACATCTCTCTCTAGGATCTTCAAACTTGTCCCCTTTATCATCCTATGCTTTAGGAAGCTCTACAGAAGATCCTTGTGTCATCTTGTGCTAGAACAAGTGATGTGAATGCTTTATTGGATTGTATATGCTTTGATATTTCATACATTGCATTCCACCAACATGAACTTCCATCTCTTGAAGTACAAAATCAAGATGATTCATTAATGATAGTTTTGTTTGTAAATAATATTGGCATTAGATGCACTCTTGTTGATACTGGTTCAACACTAAACATTTGTAGTGTTGATCTTCTACCTAAAATAAAAATTGATCCAATCTCTCTCTTAAGAAATTTGACTTCTATAATAAATGGTGCAAGTGGGTTCTCTCATGTCTATCAGGAGCAAAGTTTTTGGTTCTTCTAAATGGATCTCCTGTGGGTATTTTTGGGTCCTCCCAAGGTGTTAGGCAACGAAATCCTTTATCTCCTTTGTTGTTCATTCTCATGGCAGAAGCTTTGAGTAGGTCAATTCAAAGGGCTCATTTGCAAGGTTTATGGTAGGGGATTTCAATTCTTAACACAAGCATTTCAATAACACATTCACTTTTTACAGATGATACTTTGTTATTTGGAAAAGCATCGTTGATAGAAGCAGCTTAGGTCAAGTCATTGTTGGAGAAGTACTCTTCAACTTCAAGTCAAAAAATTAATGTAGCCAAATCTAAGTTATATGTTTTTAATACAAAAGCAGTTATAGCAAGAAAATTGGTAGCATTGCTAGGTTTTCAAAAATTAGAACTTCCTTGTTCATATTTTACAAATCTCTGTTTTGGAATAAAGTATTAGAGAGAATTAAAGCCAAAATTTTGGCTTGGAAACCTAGATGGTTGACATTGTCTAGAAGAATTTTATTGGTTAAATTTTTCCTAGCTTCCATTCCAAATTATTTTTTGGTTGTTTTGCATGCTCCAAAGTGTGTAAATCATCAAATTGAAAGACTCATAAAATAATTTTTATGAAAAGGAAATTTAGATGATAAAAAGGAAAATTCCTTTAATCTCTTTGGAAAATATGTGTTCTGACAAATGTAGTGGTGTAGTGGGGATGCATAATTTAAGTGCAAGGAATATGGCTTTAGGGGCTAAGTTAGCATGGAAAATGTATGCTAGACCAGAATTAAAACGGTGTAGGTTGATGCAAAGTAAATACTTGGATAATGACAGTCCATCTAGAATCTTTACAATATCTAATGCTATAGGTGGTTCAGTTATGTGGAACTTCATTTTGGCTTGCAAAGATGTTATTATTCCATACCTCTCATGGGAAGTAAATAATGGTGAACAAGTCTTGTTTTGGAAGGATTCGTGGAATGGTTTGCCACCTCTTAACTCCAATTAGGATCTATAATTGGCAGAGGATATTTTATTAGAAAGGTGGGGGACAACATTAAAAGATTATGTTATTTCCTCTGATTCTCTCACAAGTTTGGTTGAATGGAAATATTTTTCATCTACCCCCCTTTCAGATAATCACAAAAGCATTTTGTCAAGTACTTTGAATAGTAGGATTGTTTATCTTTCTGATAATCCAAATAAGCTAATTTGGGTTCCTTCAATGAATGGTAGCTTAGTTGTTAAGCAAGGTTATAAGTCAATTATCTCTCAGGCATCCCAGTCCCAATCCCAGAGAGCTTATACCTTTTATTGGAATTCAATGCCATTACCAAAAGCTGGTAGTTTTTCCTAGCTGGCTCTAAGGAATAGGATTTTGACTAGTGACAGGTTGGTAAAGTATGGGATATCAAAATCTTTCAAATGTGTCTTGTGTAAGGAGGAATATGAAGTGGTGGATCACCTTTTTGTTGCTTGTCTAGTGGCCCAAGAAGTATGGACATTTATAATGGGGAAATTGAACGTTTATTTCCCGTTACCTAATTCTTGATGGGAGTTGTTCACCAGTTGGCCAATCTTATATAAATCCTCCCTCTTTGCATGTATTTGGTTAGTAACTCTTGCAATGGTAATCTAGTCACTCTAGTTGGAAAGAAACAAATGTATTTTTAGGGGTCAACCTATATCAATTCAAGGACTTAAGGAAGGGATAAAGAAAGCAATTTTAGAAGTTTCAAACTCTTATGTTCACAGTTTCAAAATAGTTTCTTCTTTGTTTACTAATTGGGATAATTTTATTCTAAACCATTGGAAGCATATCACATTACCTTTTGTAGGAGCTTGCTTTCAACCTAACTCTGCCAAAATAGATAGAAACAAGGTTAAGTGGATGCACCCTGAATCATCCTTTTGTAAACTCAACTTTGATGGAGCTTCTAAGGGAAATATTGGTGTGTCAGGAGCAGGTTGTTGTATTCAGAACTGGAAGGGGTTGTTACTTGCAGCTAAAGCAATTCATTTACCTAGTTGCAATATTAACATGGTGGAAGCTTAAGCTCTTTTGTCAGGGTTAATTTTGGCAAAGGTTCTTAACATCAACAAGCTTCATATAGAGGGAGACTCTTTATTGATTATTAATGCATGTAAGGAGAAGAGGATTAACAATTGGAAGTTAAGATACATCCTTGAGAAGGCCTGGGCACTTATCTCTTCTTTTGAAGATATTCAAATTTCTCATACTTATCGTGAGGGTAATAAATTAGCAGATGCCCTTGCTAACTTGGGATGTGATCAACAAGAACTAGAATTCTTTGAAGGTGGTGGGGGTGTTGAAAATTTTCAATGTCTTCAAGAAAGAATTTTAATAGAGCAGTCTTCTATACCTTAGCAAGTTTATCTTGATTATGTTAAATGATGGATGCAAAGACCTAAATCATCACATGAATTATGAGATTTATTAAGGGTTGATCAATTTTGTCTCGCCGATGGCAGAATTTATGTATTTAGGATTGCTTATCTGATGGGACAAGGTGTATGGTACACTTGGTTGGTAGGTTTGTATGGTAATAATTATATGTTACACCATACAAGGTACTTCACATCAATTGAGCTTGCATCACTTTTGTCCTCAAATCGTCATGGGAAGTAACAGATTCAACTGGAGATTTGCTTACTGCAACGACACCTAGAGAGGAACATGTGTTACTCAAATTAGGTTTTATTTAATGTTTGTTGTTTTTGCAGGTACACGAAGTGATAGTGTTTTGAGATGCAAATCAAAGAGTATGTTTGGAAAGCTTGGTTCACAGGAGTTTGCACAAGGTTCACTTGCAGGGAATTAATGGGCGCTCCTTCTCATGATTTTAAATTATGCCTTTAAATCATGAAAGTAGATTGCCATGTGTTTTCATTGGATTTAAAGGGAGGCATTTGGAAGTGTGGCAATTATTTATGGTTTTCTGCATTCTCTCATTCCTATGTGACGCTTGTCTAAGTGGTGAATATTGTGTAAGGTGGGTGCTGCTAAGTGGCAAGGTGGCCTTTCAACTATGGAATTTTTGAGTTAATATAAATGTGCAACCTTGGGAGTGGCCTTTTGAGGACTATCTTACCCATGATTGTTTGAATATGGTCTTCAATTTGGAATGCCCTAGGGTTGAGGATTTTGTGCAAACAGTGCTTGACATGTAGGTGACAAGCCTGTGTGGAAGAAGGATAATTTTCCTATCTCAGGTGCTTTATGTTTTTCTATCAAACATCATGGATTTATTGCAATCTCTAGGGGAGTTGGAATTATTGGCGGAAAAATTTGTGAAACCCCAGTATCTTGTGAACAATGTCATTTTATTTGTTGTTCAAGGGTATAATGTTTTCAGTGGGGAAGGTTATATAGGTGGTCTATTTACTAGAGAGTTTATTAGACATCATCAGGGCTTTGAGGAAGTTTACGAGGCGATCAAATTAGCATTGTAGTACAAAAATGATGGCATGCTGTTGAGGGCCCTGAGGAAGAACTGTCAACAAATTTGTGTGTCTATGGACTTGGACATCAAGGAAAAATATTATGTTGTTTCCTTTCTTAGAGCACACTCCCCTCATCCTCCTCTTAATAATTATTTTGCTGGGTTGAGGAAAAGAGGAACACTGAATGTTTAGATGGTTGGTCTTTTGGAAACTGGCAATGAACGTAATGCTATAGAGGATGCAAATACTATGGGTCATGGTCTTGTAGCTCGCCCACATATTGCTCATGGAGTACAAATAGTGAGGGATCTATTAGCAAAATATGACTTCTTTTCTCGTGGTAGGCATTGTCAGGAGGAATCAAAAGCCTAAGATGAGAATTCGGTTAAGGTGGAGCATATGGAGGAGTAGTTTGTTTGGTTGCCAGTAACAGTTAAAATTTTGGTTCTATATATGCAATCCAGTTTTGGTATTATGGTGCAGTGAAGGTGTTTACTCAGAATTTTCCTATAGGGTCTGCATCTACTAGTTTTTGCTTTTCCTTGGCATACTATTGATGATTTTTTTCTTGTAATTTTACTCATCTGCATTGTGCTTAAATTGTATTCATCAGAATGGCAGATTGAGTAGCAATATTGGCATTTTTGCCTTATCAGAATCAAACTATATGTAAAAAGATTTTATATAATATATATATATATAGGCCCATGTGCCTTTTAACTAAAAAAAACTTCTTCTCTATCCATTTGTGGATTCGATAATGTTGGTCAACAAACTCTAGGTATAATAATACTACCTTTGCAGCTTGGACCTGTTACTTTACCCACCTTGGTGTATGTAATGTCAGGTGCCTTACTATATAATCTTCTTCTTGATAGACCATAGATTCACACTATGGGTGCAGTTCCATCTACCTTGCATAAATCAATCAAATTCATTTATAATAATCAAGTAGTTACAATAAAGACTGATCCTGAATACCTTCACTATTATCAAGAGGTTGAAGCAGATCAGACTTCGAGTTGTACTAATTTTAAAAATTTAATTCCTTCTTTATCTTCAAATCTTGTTACACCACCATTAATTTCAAATCTTGATGATGTACTAACTCACTTTCTTCTCGAGAAAATGCATATCTTAGTGATGATTGGGGCTCTTTAGACTTCACAAAATCCTTCAATGGAGAATATAAAGTCAATCCTACTCACTTGGACATCCCAAAAATATCATTCACACCTACTATTGAAGATGATTATTCTTTTGTATCACATTATAATGTGAACCCTATTTACTATATTGTTAATGTTGATCCTCCCCCTTTTGAGGAGTTGCAATCATGTTACAATGTAGGATTCAATATTGTTTCTAAGCATGGATGCAAAGGAAATGGTCTTGGGCACATGGAAAAAGGAGTTAAGGTCCCTTTGGAACTGACAACACACTCTTTTACAATGGGTTTAGGTTATAAGCCTTCTCCTTTGTCTCTATCCCCTCCTCCATCGTTTGTTGTCTTTATGTCTTCTTGTGAGAATTCAAAATTTTCTTCACAAGATAAAGGGTTGTTTCCTTCTCCTCATCCTTTATCTGAACAAGAGCATATTTTGTTGAGGCTTCTCAAAGCCCACTTGATTACTCCCCCTCCTCCTACACATAAGAAGTTTCACACACAAGATAAAGAAAAGCATTCTTTTTTTATGTACCATCAAGTGCCTGCCCATTCCACTAGTGAATATAAAGGCCTTGAAGGATAAAATACAACTTTTTACTTTGGTGTCATCAATCCTTCATTTATTGATACACCTATCCCTTCTTCATATAACAAGTGATATTGAGGTTTACTTCTATCTTGTTCATTCTATCTGATAAGCATCTTCTCATGAGGTTCTTACAATTCCCTTCTATTGTGGAGCTACCCGCTATGTGGCATTCATAGCTTTGATTGGTTATTGTCATTCATGTTGATACAATATTGTGTGCAACCATACTTTCTCCATGGTAGCAACATAATAGTATCTAACACATGGTTATCCTTGCTTGTATGTTTGGGGTAAGGACAACTTGTTTGGAGGTGTGTGTCTCTCTTGAGGATTTCTTCTCTACTTCTTACTCTTAGCAAAAATTTGTCAAAATTATCACATCTTGGATGCTTGCAACAAAAAAGACTCCTCCTGCACACGATCTCATCACATCTATCATCTCAAGAGATGGGCCACAACTTCTGGTAATGCTTTCTTTCTTGTCAATTTATCAATCTCATCTATTATCAAATTTATTTGATCTCATCTAGCATAGTTTAATCATGATAGGTGTTTTCCTCTATGGCAAGGTTGGTTTATATCACATGTCGGTAGCGGATTTCCTCCATAGTGGGGTTGGTTCTACCACCTAATCAAGTAGTAGCTTTCCTCACAGTGGGGTTAGTTTTACCAGTCTATGGTCACCTAGCATAACACAACTTGCTAGGTTGTGATCTAGCTATTTAATAGTTATCATGACCCCTAGCGACATAGTAAGCTAGTGCCTGAGTCATGTAGTCTCATTGACATTGGTTTCTTCCCTGTCTTTTGGATGTGTTCCTTCCTTGAAGCAATCAATCCTAACATTCTTCTTTTGTTTAAGAATTATTTTGTGTTATTTCTTGTTATTTTGGAGATGACATGTAGTATTGAGACAACCTCCTACATCGAGGTCTCTTTCACTTTGCTAATTGAAACATCTATATGTTCATCATGTTCTAACCCCATGATTTGGTAGCTTTTTAGTTTTTATCCTTGTTGTCTCGTGCAAATATTTCTTGTCTAATATGTTTGTTTTGTAGGTATTCACCTTGGGGGCATGCTTCCTTTGTTTGAAGAGCTATATTTTCCCTCTATATTATCCTTTTGGCATCATGATGTTATTCATTTTTAGTAGCTTTACTTTAGCGTACATATTCATGTAGATTCATAAGCCAGCTATAGTGGGAGGAAAATGTAGAGTCAAAAATTGCATACCCTTGCAATTTCACCTACACTTTTGTATCCACTTTATTGTCCACTCCCTTAGTATTTTTGTAGGCTCATTTTATCCCTTGCATCAACTTTTTTCCCTCACAAGATGCTCAGGGTCCTTGTCAGTAGCTACCTTTGTGCATAAGTTTTACATTAACCGTGTGATTTTCTCATCTCCCACCTTTTTTTATCATGATTTGTTTAGGCACTAGCAATCTGCTCAAATGTCCACTTTTTGCATGGACATCTACAATTTGCTCAGATGTTCATGATCTGCGATAGCATCTCGCGAAATTTTAACATTCAAAGGTCGTCTCTAAGTGTTTTGCCACTTTTCACATACCTAAGTCAATGGAAACAACTCAGGATGGTTCTTAATGGCTCAACAACCCTTTCTTTCCCTCCTCTTTTCACTTTTAGAGGGATGTTTTTTCACTCTACAACTCTCTCTCGAAAGCTCTCTCAAATTAGCTCTCTTTATCCACAACTTACTACAATAGTCTCAAAGCTCTCATAATAGTCTTTACAACTCTCTTGGTTCTAACAAATATCCCTCTTTCTCCCTCTCTTTGGCTTCCTCAAGCTTTGCAGGTAATATCTATTTGTCTTGTGTCTTTGGGCATCTTGGGATTTATCACATCGCTTGTCTATGCATTTATCATCTTATCTATTTATCTTTTGATCTATCTATCTATCTGGTTGTTGTGGAGGTGGAAACACCAAAGCATGGACTTGATTGAGGTAAGTCTCCAAACAACCCCAAACATTCTTCCTCTTATATGTGTGTGCATGTTTATTGAATATATCCAAACACACAGAGGTTTGCTGTGTTTATTTATTTTATTCTTATCATTTACTCATATAAAACTTCTTATTTGATTCATTTCTTTACTTCTACTATCACATTTCTCACTTATAGGTTTTGCAGGTTAGCTAGAGATTTAGGTTGAGTTTTCGTGTTCTTTGTACATCTCTTTGTTTGTGGTTTGTACAAGACTACAACACACTACACAAACGTCTGCACACTGTGCTATCATGTCCTTGGATGAGATGCTTACATTTGAGCCAAAGATTCTTTGTCCTTTATATCCCCCATTTCTGTAGTTAGAAACTTTATTTTATTTCTTTAATTATATATTTTCACTAGTTGGACTAATTGGAGTTATCTGAGTGTATGTAGTGAAATTGGCTCTCAAGGGAACACAATTTTCCTTATGTAGAGTCACATTTTCTACATTACAATCTCAATGCTTATTTTCTAGTATATAGCCTTTGCAAACTCTTCTAGGGGGATGAATGAAGGAGGTCCTCTAACCATGTTGTGATTCATGCCACATACATATCTAGGTAGTGTGGTCTAACTTGTGATGCTAAACAGAGATTGAATCACCCATTTATATGATTGTAGTCGCATGCTTTGATGTCATACAAGGGATTCAAAGTGCCAATATTGTACATATAATCAATCTCATATCAATATCTTGATGCAACTATCTTGCAACTATTATCCATGTCTTTCACAACTTGTTTTCTTGGCCAAACTCAACTTTCTTATTGGTATGATTAATGGGGTAGTTAGATGAAAGATTGGGAACCATGTTTGGTGCATGTAGCACTTGTTTAAAACTTATACTAATGGACTCACTTCTCACATATATAGTGAAGGAAAAATTCATCTCTAATTGCAATCAATTCTCCGTTGGATTAGTGTGGAGTAATTGGAGAATATGCTCCTATTACTATTCATGTGATGACTAGCTCTTGGGTCCACTATCCATTCAATAGATATTCTAGAATGAGAAGAGACATGTAAGGCAATGCATGTTCTTAGAAACAAGATTTCTCCACCTATTCGATTGCATTTTTATTTTAAGATATTGAATGCACTTCAAAATTATTCCTACCATGATTCAATTTCCAATAGTAGTTATAGGTGTGGTGCTTTTGAAATGGTCTCCTCTAGAGCCTTGACTTCTAGGATGTGATCTCTTAGATTAACCACATGAGCTCAATTACCAGTGGAAAACTTCCAAGATTTTTGTAATGAGGCATAAATTGAATGAGAGTTTGTCATACTTCCTCAAATGATTGATCCTCAGGATTTTCAAGAAAGAGACACCATGTATTAAAGTTGCTTAAAACACTTATTAACTAGAAGAAATGTTATTAAGAAGAATACTCACACAATTTTTATCTTCTCATCCTGTCTTTCTACTACTCTAATATTAAAGTGAATTTTATTGAAATTCAAGAGAAAATTTGTAATACTCCCCAATTTTTTAACTTGTTTTTTTTTGAATTTCAATTCATTATGTTTATTAGAATAACATGCATGGACTAAGGTATGAAAATATATTATGTGCCTCAAACCCATTATATATATGTTCATCTAAATACTTCTCAATCTAACTTTGGACTCATGCATTCATACTATTGCATAACACTAACAATTGCCTTGAATGTGGAATTTAAGATTTCATGAAGCTCTTACACCACAATCAATAATGTATGCAAGAGAACCCATAACGCTTTTCTAAGATAAGATGAATAGGTTTATGTCGAAATACAACTCCATGATATACTCCTGTACTTCAATTGATATGAATTAATATTAACTATTTAATGTATTAGATTTCTAATTAGTTTTTAATTACTTGTCTAAGATAGCATATACCTAAGTCATCTTATTAAGTTCCTTTAAATGTGGTTGCCCCAAACCACATTTGATTGGACAAAATTTTGAAGAAATTATTACATCACATGCAATGTGTAGTTTAAATAACATAAACACTTATGCTCTTGATATTGAGAATGACATATAAATTTATAGTTGCTTATATGAAACAATGTGATTCCCTTTGCCTTAGAAGAGATGGTGGTTGATGGGAAGCTAAAGAATGCAACACAATGCACAAGTTAAATTATCAGTATTTACAAGAATGAGTAATTGAAAGGCAAGTAATGTGCATAGTGCTATGAGCAAAACATCATTTCATTGTTGGTAGGTAAGATATGCTACTTTGTCAAATGGCTCCATGTGAACATATACTTAGAATAAGAATAAAAGTGATTGAAAAATAGGTGATCATGCAACACCAACACCTTACACAAAATAACATATGTAAATATCTACTTGAAATAATAATTTTCATTACTAAATACAATTACCATTAATATTAATTTAAATACAATTATCATTTAAAATTATTAAATATATAATCACATGATATAATGATCCTACTTCTATGAAAGATGCCTATAAAGAGAAGCCACTCAAAATGCTCAAATAAATTTTATATAATACTTATATAAACAAAGAGAATTATAAATCTTATGCAATGTCCTAAACCTTCCTCAGAATTCTGTTTTATATAACTAATTTTTTTCTTTTGTATATTACACTAATAATATTATACCCTTAAAAATTAAGTAGGGCCCTCTCTCAATCTGAAGGATAACAACATACCAGTAGTTTAAGCTCTTCCTCTTATCAACCCTAGCTCATATGACCTTCAAAGGAGTGCCAAAAGGGGTTTAATGAATTTATGCCCAAAAATCAAGACTCTAAAACAAGCCGTAAACAAACCCAAAGACTTTTCCTTCTTCACAGCTAAGAATTCATGGCGCCACAGCAACGGACATGCGCCATTCTTTCCAAGCTCCGTACGCAAGCCAGGGTTTTCATGACATCAGCATCTTTACACAATCGGCTTTCTAGTAAGTATAAAATCATACCTGGCTTTTGCATATGATAAACCCTAAACCCTAATGTGATGCCTGCCCTTTAAACTGCAATAGCATTTTGTTGAATACCAAAAATATAATTTATCAATGGAGAAACCCCAGATGTTTGTACACAATATCTCACAGGCATCTTTAATTTAAATGGGTATGGTTGTGACTGGATCGAAAATGAAGTTTGTGTAGATTCCGTGAAAAGGTACATTTTCTTGAATCGAGAAAAGAGAGAGATCTAATTATAAAAGCAGGAATGTTCTTATCTCTTCAGGTGATTGGTTTCTGTTTGTTTAGTTTCATAATGGACTGATTATGACAGAGCAGAGATGCTTTTAATCTATGGAGAAGAATTGTTTATTTAGTGTTGTATAGTCGCCTTTCAATTTTGTAAGGTCTAAAAATACCATAAGCTAACGTGTCTGAAGTAGTACATAATCATAGTAGCCAGTGTTGAGCTCGGCGTGGACTGTGCAAAAGACATCAAATTGAACAACGAAATTTTTTTGTATGTTAAAAAGAAAATAAAACGACTTCCTTCTTTGTCAACAATATATGTTCATAAATTTGTCATTCACGGTGAAAATTCAGTTTTGTTTAGCTGAAGCGCTTGTCTGCTCTGTGTTGACATGTTAGGAGAAAAAGAAAAAGGAAAATTTGCTTAGTTCTCACGTTTTCTCCTCACTTTATTTGTGGGTTGAGTCTTAGGCTAGTCTCCTTGAGTTTACCCAGTCTTTTCTACTCTCCACTTCTGAGTCACTAGAACTCATTTTGTTTGACTTGGAGTAATACTCGCTAGTATTGTTGAGCTCAATCCTAGTCCTTCTGTTCAGCGTAGGATTATTTAATATGCTTGTAAGTTTTAGCAAAATGTAATCAGTTCAAGTAATTTTTGTATAAGAAAGGTCAATGTCTTTAAGCAAATTTATTAGTGGGAAAATGTACTTTCTGGCAGATGGTAAAAGATGGCTACTTGGTGAGAAATAGTCCTTAAAGTTGTTCGTTCATGACTGCATCTGCCCTACTCTTCACACAATCAATCTTACTCAAAATGTTCTTGCCGCCATCTAATAACCTGCAACAATCAGTTTTCAGAGTTACAAGATTTCTCCTACATATAGCAATCATCTTCTCAATAAAATGGAAATTCAGATAGAATCTTTAAACAAAACATGCAGTACAATTATGACAACTGTGTTAAGTACATAGTTGCCAGGAGACTGAGACTGGTACTGGTACAGGAGATAGATATGGGTACCGGTATGTCATTTTTTGAAAAAATAGGAGACAGGTATTTGGTGACGTAATTTTTATTTTTATTTTATATATATTTTTTATAAAATTTAAAATATTAAAAAGTAAAAACAAACCTTAAAACGCATAATTTAAATAATTTAAAATCTAATGTTAAAAATTATATGTTTATAACTTAAATTATTAAACTTTTAAGATATATTGTATAACTTAAAAATTTTGATTTTAATTTTTGAAGTTCAAAACTTATAAGTTTATAACCTAAACTTATAAATTATAATTTTACTGGACTAAATTTTCTTTTAATCCTAAACCTTTAAAATTCAAAGTTTCTTAAATTTAAACTAAACTTTCTAAATTTCCATGCAGCTGTCGCTAACAGATAACAAAGAAACACAAACAAACCAAAACGAAATTCAAATATGCTATTTCAATGATTGTTTTGTTGTCGCTTATGTGATCACTTTGCTGCTTTATTGTGTTTGACATTGCTTGTTCATTGTGCTCAAAAGATTTCTTCCACTTTGTGTTCATAATGGGAAAAAAATAGGCAATGACAAATTATATTGTTAACAACGTTTAGTTTTTTTTCATTTTTAAGAACTTTTTGTTTTGTTTTTAAGGTTTTTTTCCACATTTAGAGTTTTTTTTTTTGAGAAACATCTGGAGATGTGGATGGGACGTCTCCTATCATTGGAGGACATCTTTGTACTTGCCTTCAGTTTTGGAAATGCGTCCTAGACCTAGAAGCGTGTCCCAAGGGGTGGGAGATGCTTCTCCCTGCAACTATGTTAAGTAGAAATAAAAACATATATTCTGTTCATTTATATCATTCCATTCAAACATGCACTCTGCTAAACATCAAAGTTCTGTTTTTGGACAGAGTTTATCTCTTTTCCTATTTTCCATCTTGTTATTTTTTTCTTTTTTTCCCCCCCTTTACTTCTGTCTAATCTCCTATCCCTCAAAAAATATTTTTAGCTTCTTCCTAATTTGGGACAAAATAGAGTTAGGGAATAGTCATGTTTCCAAAATGTTGCAATTGAAAAACAGCAAATATTGATAAAGGTTGGTGTGACTTCTAGGTGCACTTAGAATCCTTTCTTGACAATTTTTTGTCATCAATAGAAGAAGTGGTCTTTAAGCAGAATTCACCCAATCCCTCTCTTGAAGAGTTCAAACCTATAATTTGAGCTACTCTATAAATTTCCAATCACCTTCTCAATCTCCTATTGGATACTACAATGACAATCTTGTTTGCAAATGGAAACAATCATTTCTTCTTCACCTTAATTTTTTAACCCAAATAACTTTAATACAGATACAAGAATGTTATTTATAGTGTTCCACGTGGACATGCCCCTGGAGTTCTAGTGGCGTTCCCAACATCCTAGGGACTTCAGGGCTTGGATCCCCTTTTTGAGGACTAGACAACATGCTCTATTTGGAGCATAAAAATAAAAAGTTAAGTTTTTAAGGATAAAATGTTAAAAACCTAAAGGGGGAGAATTGTCATTCGCAAATTTAGTACAATGCATTTACTTTTTAAAAATTTCTTAAGTTACTAGTTTGCTCTAGAAAATCTTTGAATCTTGGTCCAATTTGTTCCAGATTTGGGCCTCTGTGGATCCCTGTAGGGTCTAGTAGAATCCACAAAGAATCTGATGTTATTTTTATTTCTTCTCTTTTTGACTGCCTAGGTTGACTATTCAAGCTAAAAAAATGAACCCAACCCTGAAATTGACCTTTAGACCTTGAAACACAAAAACAAACTCATTTTACCTCATTTTGGAAACAAAAGACACAAACCAAATACACAAATAGAGCTGAAGATTGATCATTGAAGGCTCCAAAGCGAGTGGGTTTCTATCCCTATGCATATGCAAGAGCCCATTCACTGTGAAGGAGATTGTGGAGGAAAATTCTTGGATTGGAGGTATGTATGTTTTTTTTTGGTCCTTTTCCCTTAATTTTTCGTTTACAAACTCTCTTGGTTTCTTTTCATCTTTCTATGTTTAAAAATTAAATGAGTTAGGATATATATATATATATATATATATAGTTTTGTTTGTTTGGAATGTGTTCTTTTCCAAATATGTTGCCATTAGGGATTATTCATTATAATGACAACCAATTCTAGCTCTGTGGGCCAGCCTTGTTTCAAAACAAAACCAAAGTCATTGTTATTGAAGTATGTTTACATTATACAGTAGGTTTTGGGTGGTGGGGGATACGCTTGAGTTTGCAATGGGTATGATGTGAAATATACAAATTCATACAATTGGGTTGGCGAAAGCACATTTGTTTGGTATTCCTAGAATGGGCATCAAAGTTTGCTTGGGCAAGAGGATGTAGCTATGCTAATGCTTAAAGCTATGTTACTAGATCTACTAGGGGATTGGTTGGATTTCTATGCTCCACAGGGTTTTGGGGATGGGAGTGCCGGGTATGGCGGGACAAGTTTTCGGTACGGGGGTACTTTTGGGTCATTTTTTAGTGGACGGCAGGGGACGGCTGATAAAAAAAATAGGGAAATTTTTAGAAATATAGGGAAATTTCAAATGTTCATAGCATAACATTGATAAAGCATTCATTCTAGACATTGTATAGGCTTAATACATATCATTAGACTTGAATTGAGATTTCACACGAGAATGGACAACAAATTAATAAAATTCAAATGCTTTTCATTATCAATGTGCATACATATCATATAAGAGTTTGATAATTATAACCAAAATGCCCAAAGGCTCCAAGTCTCAACTATGAAATGACATGATAACATAAAACTAAGAAAATATATTGCTGTCCAGTGTCCCTAATCAGCAGAAGGTAGGTCTAAATCAGCATTGCCCACGCCATCAAAGCTCGAGTCTAAGTCAGTGTTGGTGTCCATGTCAATAGAAGGATCTACCTCAACCAATGGAACCCCAACCAATCCCTCATGTGCATCCTCCTCCTCAATCTGAATAGCATCTTCAGGATTAACATCCCAACGTAAGGCTGGAGTCTGACGATACTCACTAGACTGGTGATCCTGTAGCCGCAAAGCACTGTGTACTGCCACCAACTTCTCTGATCGTCTAGAGGTAAGGCAGTTCCTCTTGACTGATTGGATGAAGCTATATGTGGACCAATTCCTCTCTGCAGCAGAGGAACTGGCAACCTGTGAAAGAAGACGAATGGTAAGTAATCTCAACTCTGGTGCATCCTTCCCATGCCACGTCCACCATCCAATAGGGTCGGTTTGAGCCAATGTAGCTCTATCCGTCCTCACCTCTGGTTTGCCGAAGGTTGGACCACAAAGATTGGCAAATGCAAGCCACTGTGTGAAGTATAGTAGATTCCTTTGAAGTATACATTTTTGTAAGGGCCTTCATGAAGCCTTCTTTCACCTCTTCATCATGAGATGGAGCCACTCTCCCAGGTCTCGGTGCATACCATTTGGGATTGAGAGCATAGGCTGCCATATGAAGCGGAGTGTTCATAATGTCCCACCGTCGCCTCACAACGGGCCTAAGATGCTCCTCATAAAATCCCAAAGTAGGGTCCTTGCTATAAATTGCTTGCTTGACTTGTCCAAGCATACTATCAAAGGTCTCATAAATCTCTCCAAGGCTAGGAGAGTTAGTATCAACATATCTAATCACTTGCACAATAGGCTGGATGAAGGAGCATACATATTTGCAAGTGCAAACAAGTTACAAAAATTAAAATGATAAAATAAGAAATAATTCAAATAAATAATAAAATCAGCAATAATAAAATTAAGAAATAATTCAAATAAATAATAAAATCAGCAATGCCAATTTTCTTACCTCATTGTGGACCGCCAATCATCATCAAGGATTTTTTGTTTCACACTTCTTCCCTTTGGTGTGCTTGACTCATGCCATCTACCCCACTCTACATTGACCACCATTAATTGTAGAGCCTCTTGGACCTCAAGCATCCTCTCCAATAAAATGAAGTAGCTGGCATATCTAGTCTCCATGGGCTTGAGGAGTTCCTTCTTCGAAAATGTTCTAAACAAAGCAAGTGAAGTTTGATGGTTGCAAATGAACATTTGCACCTTTCTAGCCTCTGCAACCACTGCCTTCACCCAATCTATCTTCCCAATGTCCTTCAAGGTATTGTTCAATGCATGCACACAACAAGGGGTCCAAAAAATGTGCTTATAAGTACTCTCCACCATCAATCCAACTAATTTACACACACGGGCTGAATCGGTCACTACCTGGCGTATCATCAAGTTGATATGAGATTAGTATAGATATCAATTTATAGGTGATGTCTCACATTCCAAATCAAAAATAAGAAAGAAAGAAAATGTGATTCAACATTTATTCCAAATCAAAAAGTAAAAGTGATTAGTACCTGCACAAAATTAGAGGCTCCAACCTCCTCTATAGCATCTCTCAAAATCTGAAATTGGAAGGCTGCATCCTTCCTTTTGCCCGAACAATCTATAGCTCTAAGAAAATAAGAGCCTGTTGTACTAGTGACAATAAGATTGATGAGTGGCCGATGTTTGATATCGGACCACCCATCCATGATTATGGAGCAGCCATCTGTCAACCATGTTTGTCTCATATCCTCCATCAAAATACTCACCTTGGAGTACTCTTTATCAAGAAGGGTGGTGCGTAGCTTAGTTTCTCCAAGTGGAACATATGAGGAACCACTAGCTATAATATCTTTGCACGTTTGTTTAAAATATGGTGAACGTGAGACATGAAATGGTATGGCATTAGCATAAAAAAACTTGGCAATAGAGGAATCAGCCCCATCTTTTACTGTAATATTAAACATATCAGCAACATTCATACTTCTTTTCTTTCCTCTAGTAGAATCCTCCCCCACATGAGATTGAGAAGCTGAAGCAACATCCACTGATGGTGTAGGCATTCCCATACTAGGCTGCAAACTCTCAATTGAAACCCCTTTACTTAATGCCTCCCCCTCCATATGCAATCCAGTAGCCTCAATTTTTTGTTGTTCGGTTATTTTTCTACACCCTTTCACCCCTCGACCACCAATCCACAAAAGATGGCAATAAACTCTCATATAGCTGCCCCTATATTTGTTTGTGGCACAAATGACACTCCCATACTCTACACCCCCCAAACTTTTTTTCTTATCTTTATCAACTCTTGTTGCAAATTGTAGTAGAGGCTTTTTGTGGTTAAATGGGCCTTTTGCCCATTTTTTGAGGATTTCAGATGGACATTCAAATGGGTTTGAACTTGCTGACCCTGCTCCACTCCCACTCTCTAAACACCCCCCAATGTTTGCAGTTGCACTACTTCTAGGTCTATTTCTTGTTCTTTGAGTTTGAGTTCTACTTCTTTATTGCATTTGAATTTCAATATCCTCACTTTCACTATCACTGCTACTACTCATGGTTGTTTTTTATGAAATTTCTGATTTCAAAGAGCTCTAAGTTCAAAAAAAATAAAATAAAAAAATCTCACAATGCCCTTCCTATGTGTTGAAAAACTTAAAAAAATTAAAAACAAATAGCAAATACAAAAGAAAGATAATATGCTGGAAATGATGCTCCTCGTCAACCTGCTGTTCTCTCCTTCACTTAGCTGCTCAATCTTTTTTTGTTCTCCTTCACAATGCAAATGCAAATGCAAAAATGAGTTGCTTTTTCTCATTTTAGGGCATATATATCATTTAGGCTTAGTTAAGTGGCACGGGGCGGCCCTTGTGGGCCCGCCCATGCCTTTTTTTCTTTTTAAAAAACTCAGATTTTTTATTAAAATGCGTTTGACAAGTTGTTGGGCCGTAGGGGACGGCTAGCCGTACCCGATACGGTCAAGGGACAGCCTGGCCGTGTTGGGCACTGCTAGCCGTCCCCTACGTCCCCTAAGACTTCACAAAAAGTCCCCAAGCAATTTCGGGTACCTGGCATGGAAAAAGGGACGACTGGGGGACATTTCCTGGCGGTCCTCGCGTCCCCATTTCGTCCCTGGTACAGGAAACGACCAAAAAGGCTTGGGGACACGTCCTCGTGGAGCACAGTTGGATTTGGGTCAGATTTGAATTAGATCTGCAATTTGGTTTGGTATGCCCACTGATACACACAAGATGCAAGTTTGGGGAGGTGGGTTTGTCTAGGATGAATGTGGGCGAACTTGGGGAGGATCCAAGTAGACCCAACTGAACCTAGGGCAATGTTCCTACATCATCTAATATTAGTTTTGACGACGATGATGTTAATGATTTAGAAAATCCATATGATGCTGAAAATTGATTACGATTTGAATAGTGAACTTGAAGTTTGAGCAATGAATATTTTATAATATTTATCATTTATGTTTTAAGTGACATTAGAGTTTATGGTGTGTGTGTGTGTGTGTGCGCCTGTGTGTCTGTCTGTGTGTGCTAAAGTTGTGGTAACAAGACACCTATTTTTCGCCATGCATCAAGAGGAGCTTGTTACACATAAGAGAATGAAGGGACCATTGGAGAAATAAATAATGAATCTCAAGAGATTGCCGATCAGTACATTGCAAGATGCATTATGTAAGCGGTCTGGCTTTCAATGTTGTTCACTCATCTTATTGGCAAGAAATGGTAAGAAAAATTAATGATGCTCTAAAAGGGTACAAGAGCCCAATTTTTTTACGATGTGTGACACCTTATTGGTTAAAGAAGTTGAAACTTGTAAAAGACTCATTGAAAGTCTATTTAGAATTTGTGGGTATGGATAGGGGTGTCCATCAATTTTGATGGATGGAAGGATGCCAAAAATAGATCCTTGACCAATGTGACAATAGTGTCCCCTAATGTAGCAATATTTTTGAAAGCCGTGGATTGTGAGGGGCAGACAAAGGGTGCAAAATATATTTTTGGCATCCTCATATGAGCCATTGAGGAAGTGGGGCCTAGTAATGTTGTCCCAGTCATAATGGACAACAAGAAATATTGTAGAGTAGCTAATTCGATGGTTGAGACATATTATTCACACATCTTTGGACAACTTGTGATGCCCACTCGCTCAACCTTATGCTACAAAAGATGTGCAACAAAATTGATTGGGTCAAAAGATGTATGCCTAAACCAAACAGATCAAAACATTCATCACCAAACACCACATGTTTCAAGGCATATTTAAATCATCTTCAAAATTGAAGTTGTTGAAGGTAAGCAAAACAATACATCTTTACATTTCACTTTAATAGTTTTTTTTTTACATTCAAGTACATTTTATTTGTTTTTAGTTTGTTTGTTAAGACTTGACTTGCCTCCAACACAATTGTCTTGAGATGATTTCTAAAAGTGCAAGAGACACTTTATAGCACAGTTATCAACCAACTTTGGTTCATATGGAGGCAATCCAATAGTGAGAGGGCAAATAATATTAAGTAGATGGTCCTAGATGACACTTGGTGGGATTGTGTGGAATATTTTCTTAGTTTCTCTAAGCTCATTTTGAGTATGATCAATTAATATTGACATGGACAAGCCATGTTTGGGAGAGGTATATAATGGCATCAATTCAATGATTGAGAAGATGAAGACTGTCAAATGAGAAAGAGGAAGATCTTGAAGAATTTTTCTTCAAACAGGTGCAAACAATTTTTGTTGAGCAAAGGAACAAAATGGCCACTCCACTACATCTTCTTTCCTTTTCATTGACTCCAAAATATTACAACATTGAGATCCTTTCTTTGTCGAGTAGGGTTGCACCATATCAAAGAATACAAGCTAGCATTTGCCATACTTTTCTTTGATCAAGATTTGAAGGATGTAGCCAGAAATGAGTTTGTTAATTTTGTACACTCTAATGGTCAAAGCATTTCTGCTCTTGTGACAAGTATAAGAAGGATGCTCACAATTAGTATTACTTCCATGGCCAAACATTCCAACACCTACAATCTCTTGTGATGAAAGTTTTATCACAAGTTTTTCATATTTTTTTAAAATTTAAAATTACATAAATTTGAATCTTTTCATATATTTTTTCAAGTTTGAATTTTGATTTATAAATTTTAACTCTTACCTCTCTAGCTTTGTCTCAACCGGTTGCCAATTTGTTGTCATTTGAGAAGAATTGGAGTACATATCGCTTCATCCAGTCAATAAAGTGCTTCTGGTTGACATCAAAAAGACAAAGGAGTTCGTTTATGTGCATTCCAATTTGCCTCTTCTTTTCTGCAAACAAAATGACTACAAGGAAGAGGCAACAAAGTTGTGGGATGTAGAGCTAAAGTGTACTAGGATGCTTCCGATGCCCAACAATCTTTCATTTTTTGATGAGTCAAATAGTCAACATACTTTTAGTGCAAGTGTTAGTGACACTTCTCTTGTGTCTTCTAATCTATCTACATCATCTAATGGTTACGATGAGGCTGATGATGTTTATGAAGACCCATATGAAGCTGATTACTGATTTTATTATTTTAATATTGAACAATGAATAGATATCTATCTTGACATTCGAGTTTGACAAGTTGACATCATAGTAGTATTTAAAATTTTTATGGTTGTTTTGTTGCATGCTATGTAGTATATATTTATGATTTTTATATGTTTTTGATTGGAGGTACTCAAAATGAACCAAACCCTAATGTTTTTTTGGCTGCACTGGCATACCCAAACCCCCATACCCCAATCTGAACCCAAACTGGTAACTTAGAAAATTTCAGCTGCTCTTAGTTTTTTAAAGTTATTTTAAATTTTTAATAGCCATCTGCTTGCCATCCCTAAAATTGGGAAACAATACCTCATAAAACTTATTTTGTTAACAGTTCATTGATCAATTATGAGATGCAGTTCAAAAGAGGGATTTTCTATTTAAATATACAAATAAATGGTAGATAGAAAATGTGTCATCAATGATCACTTTACATACAAAATGAGAGTTTCATTATTCCATTTGTTAGATTTAGGATCAGATTTAACATAAAGCAGAAAATGCAACACATGAACAATAAACACAGCACTTTTACCCTGGGAAAACCCTCTTACTCGAGGGAGAAAAACCCAGCAAAATATATCTCCAATATATTGAATGACTAAGAGCAGAAATTTGCTTACAAGTTTGGCCTTACTCAAGGCTGAATTATTACAATGAATAATAGCATCACTCCTTGATGCAAAGATACAAATGAATATGATCCTCCTTGATTAGTTCAATCTGCTGCTACCAACTGGTGATCTGCTGCTAAGGTGCGAACTTGAAGTTATTGAAATTGATTATAAAATGACAAGTCTTCTCCTTGCTTATATACAATGATAGGTGACCTTTCCACTAGGTCGCCCCCCTTAGGAAATAAAGATTATAAAATTATTGTTTGTTACAAGAAGGCCAACCTGCCTTAGACAAAGGAAGAGTAGCCTTAGACAAAGGAAGAGTAGCTCCCGAAGCTACCAAACACTAACAGCATTCAACTCAAATCACATATCAATACACTGCATTATTAGATATTAGCTCAAAAGTGAATCTTTTATCTTTATAAATCCCTGAAAACCATCCATATATGAACTCAAAGATGAGTGCAAAGATGGTCTCTATGTGTGGAAGGGGAGATGTTTTCCCTCACAGTATAATGCTTATGAATTTTCTATGTTTTGTTTTGTTTTTGAGTCTTTCTTTTGTATCTTTCAACACAGAGTAGATGTTGTTCTGGCCATAGCCAATACAGTTCCCAACTTTAGGAAGAAATTGGATATGGATATGGATACTGCTAAGATGCATATTTAAAATGTATCGGGGAATTATCTGATCTGAATTTTAATCAGATACATGGAAATGCACATCTAGAGAGGGGGAAAGTAACTGATAACATATTATTTTGTTCTTACAGGGTCTTGTGTTGTCACTTTGACTTGCTAAGAATAAAAAAATAGCTCTTAGTGCTTCTCGTGGCTATGTAGCTCACGAGAGACAGCATGACAAAGCTTTCTTTTATTACCTTACAGAAATTTGTCATCCAGAGAAACACTTTTTTGTGCTTCTGTAGGAAAAAGGGTGGTTGATTGAATGCTCTTAATAAATTACAGAAGCTTTGAATCTAGATCTAAGGTGCCCTAATAAGCATTACCCCAACTGAATCAACGCACTTATTTGTTTAGAGGTAATGTGTCCAGTTGTATTAACAATTAATTATAAATATTTTGGTAGTAATTGAGGCTGGAAAGTCTTATTGTGTCAGAAATGTTGAGTTTGAGGCCTTATTAGGCCAATGAAGCTTTGAAAACAGTTAAATGAAGTTATTTTTCTGTTTTTATGTGCATTGTTGAGTATTTAAGCTATAGTTTAATTCATTTAGTTCAGGCCTGTATGGACAGAATATGAAATCTCTTGTTGGTTTGGAGCTCCACTCTGCTAATTTTGAGCCTACAATTTTACAAACATGCAAGCTAACATATAAGATGACCTCTTATCAGGTGTAAAACTATACAAAACTAACATTGCACCAGCATATTGAATACAGCAGAAAGGAGTATACATATAAAATGACTTCTTATCAGGTGTTAAGCCATACAAAGCTAACATTTCAACAGCACATTAAATGTAACAGAATGTAGTATATGATCTTCTGGTCTTTACATAGGTGAGAGTCGAGACTAGACACACAATTCACATGAGGATTGGAGAACATGACACAACCATCTTACACAACCATGGAGTGAATTTTGAATTGGGAGAACATTCTCATGCTATTGAACAAGATGTGTCATTTGAGGATTCCAAAGTCAGTGCTGAGGTAGTTTCATTCCCAAATTGATGTAGAAGTTGATAATCCAACCTCACAGATCCCAATGAACACCTGCAAGCAAATAATCTGTCACCAAAGGAGATCAAGTGACACAAGAATGGTGCTCTGCAAACATGAAGCAAAAGATGCATTACCTGAGAAGATTTATAACTACAAAGAGATCAATCCTTAAGAAAGGAGATCATAACCCTAAAGTGAAAACCCTAGGAGAGGATTAAATTAGCATGTGACAAGTGTCAAGATCTTAATGAACAAGACAACATGACTAATTTAATAATGCATAAATAAAGATTCCTAAGTTTAGCTTAAGTGAAATAAAGTAAAGGTGACTTAATTAATTAATCAATATGATTAAATTAATCAAGTAAACAACCTATTACTCTAACACCCCCCCTTAAGATGAACTTAGGGAGAAGCTAATAAACTAAGGACAAAATGCATGAAAGCAAAGATGGGTCTCGACAACTAAGGCCAGATGAGGTACCCATGTACAAATGTAAAGGATCTCTCACAGCAGGAGAAAAGGAGAAAACCTCGTGGGAAAAACTCCTCTCCAAAAGAGAGAAATACAAGTGAAGGACTAAGAAGCCTCCAAATAAGAGTGAAGGACGAAGAAGCCTTCAATCAAGAAGGACCCTGGGTCATACCCAGTCTGAATGGGTCCAGGCCCTGGTATGTCCTGGGCATGCTCAGCATGTGTCCTGGGTGGTCTGGGTATGTCAGATGTACCTGGGGAGTAACCACAGTGTTCCACAAGGACCTGGCTTAGGAAAAAAACATATTTAAATTAAAAAAAAAACTATGACCTCAATTGCTAATAAAAACTTAAAAGTAATGAAATGACTGTCTCCCTCGTTCCCTTTTGTTGATGATCTGACAAAGGAACATGAAAAATCACTTTGAATGAATTCCTGTGGGGAATCATTGTGTGGGTGCCACTATCACCCAGCTTTTCAGACTCTGAGCTCTTTGTTTGAACTTGCTGTGGATCTTCGTCTTTCTGGCCTGCGTTGAAGTCCAACAAATGCTTGCTGCTGCCAAGCCCTTACTTTATCTGGTTTTCTCTGTTAAGATAATTTTCTAAAGCATAGAGGTAATTTTTTTTTTGTCTGCTTTGATTGAAATGATTTTATTGCATTAATTAAAGATCTAAGTCTTCAGAGGAGTTTAAAAAAACATTGACAAGGGTAGTGTATACACGTGTGAGAGTGAGAAAACAGATAAAGGAAAAAGTGAAATTCTTCTTGTTATTATTATTCTGATTTTTGCTTGATTACTTCATAAAGCAATCCATTATATATTAATTAGTTAAATAAAGAAATATTTTTAGAAAATTATATATTAATATTTAATTAATCTGTTACATATATTTAATAATATTTTTTTTGCTCATAAACCTGGATAAGGAACCTGGGAGCCAAGAAAAAATAAAGCTTTTCCACTTGGATTCTGGTAGTTATAAGCTCATCAGATCAATTGATGAAGAGAAAATTATCTTTCTAGCGTTCAAGAATCAAAATCATCCTGTCTTGGAGATCTACTGCAAAGCTGTATATTTCATGAGGTGGGGAACAGGGAATAATACCATATAGAACTGTCAATAAAATTATTGAACTACCATATATTATCAGAACCATGCTACACCTTCAGAGTGTATGTCCTGCTACAATCCACAGAACCATTATTTACACGCCAAAAGGAGACAAACCACCATAACCAAAAAAACAGCAGAACAAGGACGGGTGGGGAGGGGCAAATTACATCGGTCCCTCTATCCCCAAAGTAAGAGTGTAAAACAGTATGTAAGACTGATAGCCTCATTATACACCATATTAGATGGTGGAACATAGCAAATTATGCAGGCCTCAAAGCTTCCTCCCCACAACCCTTACATTTTTAAATTTTTTACATTTGGAGGATTTTGGCGGAGGAGGGATCTCCACCAAATCATCCTTCTCTGCCTCATCACATCACTGAAATTCCTTATTCGATGCTCCAAAAGACAAGTGAACCTTCATAACTTTAGCTCTCTTTCAAATCCTTGTGAATTGTAATGCCCCCTTATTAGAGACATAAAATGCACAAATTAAAATTTTGATTTTTAAAGATTGTTTGATAAAGAGCAATGAAAGATTGATGGAAAAAGATAAATGAAATGCATTATTATCAACTAGTGCATAACTAACATAATCTGATATGACTTATTACTCTTGATTGGAAAAGATCTTCGCCTTGTTTCCTCTTTCCTAACCTCTTTGGATGGTAGATTTACTATGCCAAGGGCGCGTGCACAGTCTCTAATCGGACTCCCTCAAGGTTTCCTACCTGTCTTGGGACCGTCCATCAATAGACCGATTTACCAGCCTTTCCCTCCACACACTCCCTATCCTTGTTGAGTGCTAGCGAAAGGGAATTTTGGTCTGAAGTCTATTCTTCAGAGTAAAGTCAAAGTAGCTTAAGGAAGCACAATAATTGCGGCACGCAACATTATTGTGTTATTGATAAATATTTTCTATTAATCTCAGATGTGGAATTAGGTATTCGTTTATGCTGTATTCAATGCACTGACCATATATATCTATTGATTGCAGAATGTGTCATTTAATCTCTCTATGCATTCATCTATCATTATGAATTAGATTGCATTCACCAATCATCACCCAATTAGAATATTTATAAACTCAACTGGTATTCAAATAAGATATGGGTCAGTCAACATACCGTAAACCACTTTAGGTAGCAATTCGAATTTCTGATTGCATAACTCTCAATGTTATTTAGGCGGCTGTAGGTACTTACCTCAGATCGTCGTACTCACTGGACTTCTTCCAGATGTAGCCCGATCTGTCTCTTTTCCTCGATGCGATGATATATGTCAATCGTCATCGCATCGAGGAAAAGAGACAGATGGGCTACATCTGGAAGAAGTCCAGTGAGTACGACGATCTGAGGTAAGTACCTACGGCCGCCTGAATAACATTGAGAGTTATGCAATCAGAAATTCGAATTGCTACCTACAGTGGTTTACGGTATGTTGACTGACCCATATCTTATTTGAATACCAGTTGAGTTTATAAATATTCTAATTGGGTGATGATTGGTGAATGCAATCTAATTCATAATGATAGATGAATGCATAGAGAGATTAAATGACACATTCTGCAATCAATAGATATTCATATATATGGTCAGTGCATTGAATACAGCATAAACGAATAGCTAATTCCACATCTGAGATTAATAGAAAATATTTATCAATAACACAATAATGTTGCGTGCCGCAATTATTGTGCTTCCTTAAGCTACTTTGACTTTACTCTGAAGAATAGACTTCAGACCAAAATTCCCTTTCGCTAGCACTCAACAAGGATAGGGAGTGTGTGGAGGGAAAGGCTGGTAAATCGGTCCATTGATGGACGGTCCCAAGACAGGTAGGAAACCTTGAGGGAGTCCGATTAGAGACCGTGCACGCGACCTTGGCACAGTAAATCTACCATCCAAAGAGGTTAGGAAAGAGGAAACAAGGCGAAGATCTTTTCCGATCAAGAGTAATAAGTCATCAGATTATGTTAGTTATGCACTAGTTGATAATAATGCATTTCATTTATCTTTTTCCATCAATCTTTCATTGCTCTTTATCAAACAATCTTTAAAAATCAAAATTTTAATTTGTGCATTTTATGTTTCTAATAAGGGGGGCATTACATGAATCTTGTGTTGCTTTGCCAATATTGTGAAAATATTAAATAACCCAAATTATTAATTAACAAGCAAAGAAAGTTTCAGTCTGATGTTGAATATCTTCAATATCATCGTGAAGGAGGTAAGTGCGTGTGGCCATTGAAAGCATGGTTGCACAGTTGAGTGATTGTGCTGCATCAAAGACATTTCTCTGTCCGAGGGATTGACCTGGGTCTAGGAGGAGTTTGACCATGGCTTCTCTGATATCGACACAGGGGGCTCTGTCCATCTGCCTTGCTAGTTCCCAGATCTTGAGACCCAGGCCCTGAAGTCAGGGTTAGAGAACTCCTGCTCTAGATAGTCTGTGAAATACTCCAGCATTCTCTTGCCACCTACCCTTGGCCTACAAGGTTTGCCACTCTCCTCCTCCTTCCCTGTAGTTTCTCCCAGCATCACTTGCTTGCCCTTGGTTTAGTTGGAGGAAGACTGTAACTGAAATCAATGCTCAACTCACCACAATGGAAACCAGTCATAGTGGCGAGGGATTAACATACTTATCTATCACCAGTTCAAACAATGCCATACTATGAAATCTCCTTCCAAGATGAATTATTATTGTTTGTGCCAATCTTGCCTCATGACTGCAAATGGAGATCATGACTAATGGTCATTACATTGGTGGTCGTGGGAAGTTAATGACATGTCCTTTCAAAATCTCTTCAAATTCACTGAAACCCCTGCTGCCACCTTACCATTATTTTGGTTGCCCCTTATCAGGCATATATATTTAATAATATTAAATTATAAATAATAAATTTAATTATAGTTATGTTAATTAATTTATATTTATTTAAATTTATTGTATATATATTTATATTATTTATTTCTCACACATATATATAGTACTGCCAAACCCAGTCATACTTAATTCAGGGCAAAATATTCACTGAACCTAAATCCAAACACAAACCAGTAATGCAGTTTTAATTGTTTTTAATATAGCCAGAGACTTCTGAAAAGGTGATTTTTCCTAATATTAATAAATCTGCCTTATTGACTGCCTGGTTATGAAACGTCCTTGTTTCAACACTTTGCAAAGCAAGTTACTTGTAAGGTTGCATAATATATGGAATGTCAGACTACAAAATTCTTTGTATATATGCTTCGATTTGCTGCAGAGTTCATGTAATTATGAAGAAATTGCTTCATAATGTCTTGAATGTGGTTCCTAAAACCTTTACCTGTTAATGCCTTCACTGAAACTATTACCGAATCACAAATTTTGGAGCTCATGTTCATGCAAAACAACATGAAAATATAGAGCCAGTGACAGATGAGAACTGCTATTCTGGAAGTGTTATACCTGCAAACTATTTATGGCACTTTTAGTACAATTGCAGAAAAATTTATGTGCAGGCTTCAGCAAATTCTTTAGTAGTGCAGGTTGTGTCATGCCTCCAAAAGTGTAACACTAAGACAAAAGCATTGAAATGCGAATAGATAAAATACATATTAAAGTTATAAAAAGAAATATTAGCAATTTAATATTTTTACAATTATAATTATCACAAGATAATATTATAATTATAATTATCAAATATAAAATATAAATATTAACAATACAAAATAAATATTAACAATTTGATATTATAATTATAATTATTATAATATAATAATATAGAACATACATCTGAAACTAATATAAAAATAATATATTAAAATAAAACATATAATAATTAATATAAAATGTATAGAATAACATAATACATATATGTTAAAGAAAATAATCAGCAACTATGATATGAAGGCAGCACTTGAAGGAGTAGTTAAAGAGTGCAGCGATGTCCTTAAAGAATAAGGAATAATGTAAATAAATGCAGTGATATTAGGAGACACGAGTAATTTCCAAAGGTGGTGTTCATAAAGGCACCGATTAGACTTGAAAACGCAACGATCAGTCAAGGGTCATGTCTTTTCCCCCACCGTGGGGATATAAAAGGAGTAATAATAATAAATAGATCTAAGAGGGATATCTGCAGGAAAGTACCAGCAAGGAAATAAGAGCAGATACAGGAAGGAGGTTAGAAAAATAGAACAGATCTGCATTGAGGAAAACAACAGAATATAATCAGTAATTGAAAATCTGGATAATACAGCAAATTGAGAAAAGGAATAAAGATATAGGATTATATTTGGGGAAGTAAATTTAAATATAATTATTAATATAAATACATATATATATATATATACATATATTATTTACGATTATGCAATAATGTTGCTTGTAGCAATTATTAACCCTTATTAATAATTATTCAATTGAACTAATCTATTATTATGAATATTGAAGACAGATCGGTTGAAGGAGAAGAACATACAGACCAGCGATCATCTACAGGGAGACATTAAATAAAAGGAAATAGAAATAAATGATAGATTTGCATATGCACAAAGTCTGATTTCCTGAATCGGTGGTATGAGATCTGTTTTACAGTTGCATGGCGTAGCATAGTTTAACATAAGCGATTGTGATTATTAATTTAAATGCTAATGATACACTCCTGTTATAGCTGCTTCCTTATACCAGAAAATATGATTAACATTTGTTGTCATATGCCTTGAAAGCTCAACCATGATGAAAAGAACCGAGACTACAAAGGGGGAAATGGTGATTGGGCACTCTCCTAGGTACGCCACCTCGGTTGGGAACCTGATGAGCCTCAAGAGGCCAAGGGGGTACAAAGGGTATTGCCTTTGGACTTAGGAGAGATGGCATTTTCAGGGCACCCTTTGGAACCTCACTCCTCCATCATGGATGACCAGCACAAGAGGTCAAATCATAGGGAGAAGGAAATGATTGGTAAGATGAGGGGATAACGGAAAAGACACCTCCTAGATAGATAACCTCATATGAATGGCATGCGCCACATGAGGCCAAGGGAGATGGTATATCCCCTTGGGTCTAGGGAAAAAGGGCCCAAGGCACTCCATCAAGTCGCATTCTCCTATTCTCTCCTATGATTGAACCCTCCAAGGATGTTAGAGTACTTTGTGAGTGAATTAATGTTTGGCCTTGAGCTTATTAATATCTAATTATGGAAATTTGCTAATTATTATTATTGTGGTAAATGATTCTAGTCTGCTAATCAGTTTGATTATGGTAAATGGTTCTAACCTGTATATAGGGCTTCAATCAGAGGAAAAGTATGATCTAACCCCGTTGTTATTTAAATTGAGGAAAATTAGGGCAAATTTAGGGCATTCCCCATTAGGGGACATTACAAGTGGTATCAAAGCATGTTCCTCCCAGCCTGCGAGACATACCTACTTTAACCGCCATTCAGTTAGAATTAACTATTCAACCTTCTTCTTAAGTAGGCCAATCATGAATTTCTACAGGCGTGTGCCTTAAATGTGCATTCTTTGTGACCTACATGTATATACCTTGCATATACTTTGTGACTTCAAGTGGATATTGTGACTTGTGTGTACTCATATGTATATGTGTATTCATGCGACTTGTGTGTATTTATATGTATACTTAATGTATTACGTGCATTCGCTATATGTATACTTCATGTATTACATGCATTCGCGTGTATGCTTCATGCTTCTTGTGTATACTTTATGTATTATGTGTACTCATGTGTATACTTGGTGACTTATGAATACTTTGGGATTTACATGTATTGATGTATACCTTGTGCCTTACGTGTATTCAAGTGTATGCTTTGTGCCTTAGGTGTATTTAAGTGTATACTTTATGCTTTACATGTATTCAAGTGTGTACTTTGTGCCTTACTTGTATTTAAGTGTATACTTTGTGCCTTATGTGTATTCAAGTGTATACTTTGTGACTTGTGTGTATTCAAGTGTGTACTTTGTGCCTTACGTGTATTCAAGTGTATACTTTGTGCCTTATGTGCCTTACGTGTATTCAAGTGTATACTTTGTGCCTTACATGCTTTACGTGTATTCAGGGGTGTACTTTGTGCCTTACGTGTATTCAAGTGTATACTTTGTGCCTTATGTGTATTCAAATGTATACCTTGTGACTTACGTGTATTCAAGTGTATACTTTGTGATTTGTGTGTATTCAAGTGTGTACTTTGTGCCTTATGTGTATTCAAGTGTATACTTTGTGCCTTACGTGTATTCAAGTGTATACCTTGTGACTTATGTGTATTCATGGGTACACTTTATGACCCACGTGTATTCAGGCATATACTTCATGACTTATGTGTATTTATGTGCATGTTTCATATCTCAGGCGTATTTATGTGTCTTTCACATGCATGCTACATGTATTAAATATATCCATGTGTTTGCTTCATGCCGATGTATCTTCAACAAGATTACTCCATGTGTGTTTATAATTATTGTATGCTTAAAAATTATGAAAATGTTAAAAACTTTGTTGTCAAAATGCTTCTTGAGTTGAGAAGCACTAACAAAATAACTTATCTAAAATTGAATAATGAAGAGTTGTAACTATTTTAGTAAAAAGGATGAATCAATTCATTGACATTCAATAAGCATTCATCACTCATCTATCCCTCAAGAAATTAGACAATCACCACTATCAAGAAATCAAACAATCAAAATATCAAAAGATTTCCCAAGGCAAGAACACAATTGTTCAATAAAGAGCAAGTTGTACAATCAAGTCCATACCACATATGATCTACCTTGTAACAGTTAACCTACAAAATTGATCTAATGAACTTTGCCTTGTGGACCAAATTCACTCCTATATGTAATATCTAGAATAGATCGTTTCACCTAAGAATCTTCTTCTCCTAAGCTCTTTTCCTTGATTAGAGTAGCTCTACATTCATGAACTTGATACAAATCAAGTTACAACAAAATTATTACATAAGCCTATGATAAGTTGCACCATGGGTCCATAACCCACAATCCCCAAGATCATCTCGCCTTTCAAACGTTGGAATAAATTGATATTCATCACTTGGTTTAGAACTTCCAATTCCTATCATAGTATCACCACTAAAGCTAATATCCTCACAAAAGGGAGCAATATTTTTACAAATCTCAATTGTGATTGCTTGAGGACAAGCAATCTTGGACGGGTGGACTGTCATGTCCCCGAAATTTCAACACTAAGACATAAAGCATTGAAATGCAAATAGATAGAATACATATTAAAATTATAAAAAGAAATATTAACAATTTAATACTATTACAATTATAATTATCATAATATAATATTATAATTATAATTATCAAATATAAAATATAAATATTAACAATTTGATATTATAATTATAATTATTATAATATGATAATATAAAACATACATCTGAAATTAATATAAAAGTAATATATTAAAATAAAACATATAATAATTAATATAAAATGTATAGAATAACATAATACATATATGTTGAAGAAAATAATCAGCAACTATGATATGAAGGCAGCACTTGAAGGAGTAGTTAAAGAGTGCAGCGATGTCCTTAAAGAATAAGGAATAATGTAAATAAATACAGCGATATTAGGAGACAAAAGTAATTTCCAAAGGTGATGTTCATAAAGGCACCGATTAGACTTGAAAAAACAGTGATCAGTCAAGGGCATGTCTTTTCTCCCACCGTGGGTATATAAAAGGAGTAATAATAATAAATAGATCTAAGAGGGATATCTGCAGGAAAGTACCAGCAAGGAAATAAGAGCAAATCCAGGAAGGAAGTTAGAAAAATAGAACAGATCTGTATTGAGGATAACAACAGAATTTAATCAGTAATTGAAAATCTGGATAATACAGCAGATTGAGAAAAGAAATAAAGATATTGGATTACATATTATTGACAAGAATATAGTTGGGGAAGTAAATTTAAATATAATTATTAATATAAATACACACACACACACACACACACACATATATATTTTTATAAATATTATTTACGATTATGCAATAATGATGCTTGCAGCAATTATTAACCCTTATTAGTAATTATTCAATTGAACCAATCCATTATTATGAATATTGAAAACAGATCGGTTGAAGGAGAAGAACATACAGACGAGCGATTATCTACAGGGAGACATTAAATAAAAGGAAATAGAAATAAATGATAGATTTGCATGTGCACAAAGTCTGATTTCCTGAATCGGTGGTATGAGATCTGTTTTACAGTTGCATTGCGTAGCATAGTTTAACATAAGTGATTGTGATTATTAATTTAGATGCTAATGATACACTCCTGTTATAGCTGCTTCCTTATACCAGAAAATATGATTAACATTTGTTGTCATATGCCTTGAAAGCTCAACCATGATGGAAAGAAACAAGACTACAAAGGGGAAACGGTGATGGGGCACTCTCCTAGGTATGCCACCTCCATTGGGGACCTGATGAGCCTCAGGAGGCCAAGGGGGTACAAAGGGTATTGCCTTTGGGCTTAAGAGAGATGGCATTTTCAGGGCACCCTTTGGAACCTCACTCCTCCTTCATTGATGACTAGCACAAGAGGTCAAATCATAGGGAGAAGGAAATGATTGGTAAGATGAGGGGATAACAGAAAAGACACCTCCTAGATAGATCACATCATATGAATGGCATGTGCCACATGAGGCCAAGGGAGATGGTATTGTTAGAGTAATAAGTTATTTCACTTAATTAATTTAATCATATTGGTTAATTAATTAAGTCACTTATTACTTTAGTTTTACTTAAGCTAAACTTAGGCACATCAATAATTAATTATTTATTAATTATTATGTATGCACACTAGGGTTTCCTTTTAGGGTTTGATCTCCTTTCTTAAGAATTGATCTCATTGTAATTATTCATTCTCTTTAATGCATTTTTTCGTTTGAGGCTTGCAGAGCATCTTTGTTGTTCTGGTTATCTTTTCTTTGTGATAGGTTATTGCTTGTAGGTGTTCATTGGGGTTTGTAAGGTTGGTTTTTCAACTTCTACATGGTATCAGAGCTTTAGATCTACAGCTGCCTGTTCATCTTTTTAAGGATATTGCCTTATAATGATTTTTTAAGTGCAAGGGTTTCAAGCTAGACATTTTTTTGCAAGATCTGGGGGTAGCCTTTTTTTTGGGCATTTTTGGGCAAAATGGAGGTCACTATCGCGTTCGCAACGCCCAAAAACCCTAGAAATGCTTGTTGTTTGGTCGATTTTTGAGCTATTGAAAAAAAAGGCAAATTTTTTTGCCAGGGAAGCCATATGGCCTCCCCAGTACGCTTCACGAGGCAAAATTTCTCGAAAATCGAAAGAAAAATAAGGAAAAAAAAAAGGCGCTTGAAAAAAGCGCTCATAGTAGAAAAGACCATCGCCGCCCAACAGCCTCCCAACAACCACCGCCGCTCATCCGTTGCTGGCTCTTTGCCAGCCCCCACGGGCTTACATCCTTAGCCGCAAGTCCTTTGGAGGACTAGGCGCTAAGCGCCTAGCCCTTGGTGGCTGCTTCAGCCCCGCCCGCGGTCACGTGGTTGACCAAGGGCTTCGGCCTCAAGCCCCAGCCGCCAGCCCCTTAGTCTTGCATGTGACTAGGGGCCATTTTTTTTAGCCCCTGAGGGTTGTTGAAGGGCTTATTGGGTAGTTTGGAGCACTTTCATGGAATTAGGCGTAACTTTTGCATACGATCTCTGTTTTTCGAAAACGAATAGGCGTTGGAAAGCTAGTTTTGGGCACTATCCAATGGTGCAGGTTTGATTTTCTGGTTTTGCTTTTTTTGGCCTCTGAAGTCAGAACTAGCTGTTTTCAGTCCGGGAGGCATAACTTGACTCCGGACTCCGTTTTTCACCATTCTCGTGGCATCGGAAAGTTGACTCCGTCCTCTACAAAGATCTCAGACCTGATTTTTCTAGAATTTTTACCAAGTATCTGATTTTTTTGTCATATCTCAGCTTTTGCTTTCTTGGAAAACGTGCAATTCGAACTTTTTTTTGGGAGATCAAAGAGATTTTTTTTGCATTGAGAGTATATATTGCTGTCTTTTATCATGGATTTGTATAATATTGCATCACTCATTCAACTACTTTGGTTGGAAAAAACAAATGGAGATTCATTTGATGCACAAAGGGTTGTACAGTGTGACCACGGGTACAAAAGTTGAACCTACAGGTGCTACTGAAAAGAGAAAGTGGTTTAATAGGTGTGATGAGGCTTTTGGTACTTTATGTCTGTCTATTTCTCCTGATCTTCTTTTTCATGTTGAGTCTTGCACTACACCCCATTAGATTTGGACTACTTTGGAGTTTTTGTTTGGGAAGCAGGATACTATGAAAGGATTCCAGTTGGAGAATGAGCTTATTGGCTTAAATTCTAGGGATTTTGACAGCATCCAGGAGTTTTTCACTAAACTCAAGTCTCTTCGATTGCAGTTGACACAGTGTGGTATTCAGAAGCAGGACTCAGTTGATATTGTCCATTCTTTCTAAGCTTGGACCAGATTATTCAATTTTTGTCTCTACCTTTTATAATCTAAAAGGTTTCAACATGTAGAACATAGTTGCTATAGTGATATAATCTGGTGATGTAAAAGGTTTCAACATGCAGAACATAGTTGCTATAAGGACATTGATGAGCTGAAGCATCTTCTTCATTAACATCAGATTGATTTTCCTTCTAGGATGTCTGCATCATCTCCTTCTCATTCTTCTTCTTTAGAGCAACATGACAAGGGCACAGCTGGTTTACATACTTCATCAAATATGAAGGGACATGCTCTTTGTGCTTATTCAGGTCTTGGATCAGGGAGATGGCTTCTAGATTCAGGAGCATCTCATCATATGGCATCTTCACAATCTATGCTCACTTCCTTTGAGCCTTGCACTATGTCTCCTATTTTGGTGGAAAACAATACATACATGAGTGTTACAGGGAAGGGGTCTATTAGTTTTGGGGACAACACTTTTCAGGATGTCTTGTGTGTTCCTCATTTGACGAACAACCTTCTTTCCATATATCAGATCACACATGGAGGCAATGGGAGATATGTGGAGTTCACACCTTATTTAGTTATCATCAGAGACTTGGAGAGTAGAGCGGTTATTGCTACTGGGGTGGTGGATCACTTATCTTGGTTGTATTCCTTTGCAGATTTTGCTACTGATGGTGCTTCTGTTCCTATAGCTATTCATCACACTTCTAGTGTGAATCATCATTCAAAGGAGACATTTGGCTTCTTGAACATTGGTGTTCTCACTTCGGATCCAGTTCTTGAGCCATCCATTCCATCTCCTCCACCTACTGTTGCAGTTGCTGATACTTCTATGGCTACAGATGTGGTTTCTTCTATTTTAGTGCAACAGGACCTAGTTGATCATTCATCTTTGGAGGTTTCTCTTCAGTCTTCACCTACTTTGACTTCTTCATTGGTTGAGGTCACACTTGCTTCTGTGGAGACATCTTGGGCTACACCTGATTCAGATTGCATTCATGAGGCTTCTTCCCTCTCACTTCTTTTAGGAGATGCGGTTTCTTCAGTTTTTTTGGAGCTACTTCATTTTGGGGGGGCTTGTAATGTCCCCGTTTTGGAGGTAATTCGATTTAATTAATTTAATTAATTAAGTTGTCCAAAATAATGAATATTTTATGAGGATGACTAATTAATTATTTTAATTAAATAAATAAGTGGTATTAAGTTAATTATTTATAAAGTTATCAAATAAATAAATATTAAAAGATAACTTTATATTTAATTAATTTAATAAAGTGACTTGAATTATAAAATATTTTATAAAGTCACTTAATAAATAAAATAAAATAATGTTCTAGAAGTTTCTGGAGGAAGTGGAGAAAAAGAATAAATAGACGTCTTGGGCTTCATTATCAGGCAGATTTGATATTGATGATTGATGATTTCTTCTTGAGTATTTGTAGAGCCAAGTGGTCTGCAGATAATCAATTTGTCTTTGGGAACGAAAACTCCCATTGATAGCATAACTGAGGGAGTGAAATATCTCTTGAAGGGTTGCATTATTGGAGGAAGGTATCTCAGCCTTTCTATTTGTGCTAGATTGGAGTAGAAATACAAAGAATACAAGGGTTTGATGCATATCCATTTGCAGATTATAAGGCATTGAAGATTCATTGCGGAATATTATTATTAGCTGGCTGCTACAGTACCGCGATTTGCTACAGTGCCGTGATTCGCTACAGTAGCCGCTACAGTAACTTGGTGAACTCAGTTGCATTGGAGATAATTGTGGAGACAATTTGTATTCAAGTCTTCATCAAAAATTGGCAACTAAGGAGGTCAATCTGCATTCTGCATATTCAAACTTTCATAATAGTTATTTCCAGATTTGATACCATCAAATACAAGGCATTACAGGGGCTGCGATTTCCAGAAATTCGCAAGAGGCTGAGTCTGCAGTTCGATCTGAGTTTGTGGAGTCATCATTTCTTTGGGTATTGTTTGCTTCTTCAACTAGAGGAAAGGACGACTTCATTTCCAGGTTCTTTGAAACATTTTTAGCACATACTTGCATACTCAGATTTTCTGTTAGGGCTGTGATTGTACTCAGACAAATATATACTGCTGAACATGGAATGTAATGCCAAGAGTCTTGGCTGTTTGTTATTATCATTGTAGAGATGCATTCAAAATAATAGTGGGAGTATAAGTTGCTGATTACAGTTGTTATTCTTTCAAATAAATTGTAAAGGATAGGATGCATGGCAAATGTTTGATTTAATGCCTACTTGCTGTAGCTAAGCATTACATACCTAGTTCTCATATTTTTGCATTAGAAAGTCCAAAAAATAGCATTTTGCATTCATAATCAGTTTATTGGGATTATAGAAATGTTAAATCAGCCTTAGCATTCAATTCTATCAAAGCATCCTTAAACTGAAAACCTACAACAGCAAGTCACAAGGTTGCACTAGAACTGTTTGACAAAATTACAATCAGCCAATTAGGTCAAATTGGGGACAGTTTTGAGCTAGGCTCATTACAGGGCTATGTGGTCTCTTTCTTCCTCTCTTTTGGGGGGGTTCATTCATGCATCTTTGTGATGGATGGTGTCCTTGGGGGGTCTTATGGAGTCCTCCATCTTTCATCACTTAGTTGTTTTTGCATCCTAGTTTAGAGAGGAGTTTTGTTCCCATGTGGTTTTCTCCTTTACCCCGTTTGGTTTAGTTTGCATTGCATTTGTACATGGGTACCTAATTAGGCCTTGTTGCCGGTACCCATCTTTGCTTTCATGCACATCTTTTCCTTAGTGTTTTAGCTACTTCCTAAGTTCATCTTAAGGGGGGGTGTTAGAGTAATAAGTTATTTCACTTAATTAATTTAATCATATTGGTTAATTAATTAAGTCACTTATCATTTTAGTTTTACTTAAGCTAAACTTAGGCACATCAATAATTATTTATTTATTAATTATTATGTGTGCACACTAGGGTTTCCTTTTAGGGTTTGATCTCCTTTCTTAAGGATTGATCTCATTGTAATTATTCATTCTCTTTAATGCATTTTTTGCTTGAGGCTTGCAGAGCATCTTTGTTGTTCTGGTTATCTTTTCTTTGTGACAGGTTATTGCTTGTAGGTGTTCACTGGGGTTTGTGAGGTTGGTTTTTTAACTTCTACAGGTATAACCCCTTGGGTCTAGGGAAAAAGGGTCCAAGGCACCCCATCAAGTCGCATTCTCCTATTCTCTCCTATGATTGAACCCTCCAAGGATGTTAGAGTACTTTGTGATTGAATTAATGTTTGGCCCTGAGTTTATTAATATCTAATTATGGAAATCTGCTAATTATTATTATTGTGGTAAATGATTCTAATTTGCTAATCAGTTTGATTATGGTAAATGGTTCTAACCTGTATGCAGGGCTCAATCAAAGGAAAAGTATGATCTAACCCCGTCGTTATTTAAATTGAGAAAAAATAGGGCAAATTTAGGGCATTCCCCATTAGGGGACATTACAGGTTAACTCTTTGATCTGTTGAAAATTTGTTGCCAGTTTGTGATGTTCATATTGATGTCGGTGCCTAAAAGTTTATTGATATTTTTCCACAACAGAAAATATTTTCACCCCTATTATTCAAAATATTTCTTTTTTGGCAATATAAATTTTACAAAGTTCATGAATGTTGCAGCAACTGTGGATGTTTTAGCAGCTTAACTGCAAAAAGTAAGCATGCTCAGAAAACCTTACTGCTGAAAAAATTGCTTCATATGTGGTGGCTATCAGAATATAAAACAGTCAATGGAAATGGTTTGCCATTTTACACATGTTCAGAATTTGACAGTCGTGGTTTCAACTTTACTTTTGAAAGAAGTAACCCCATACCAAAATTTTGTTTTTTCTTTTAATTTTTTAATTTTCAGTTTTTAATAGTGATGCTAAATTTTAAGAAAAAACTGAGCTAACTAGGGGCACTAAAGAGCCAAATTATCACAACTGTCCAAACTGCAACCGAAGTGAACCCACAAAAAGTCTAAAACCAAGCTTAAACTGTTTACGAGTCTAAAACAGTAATTCATTCACCTCCTATAAAAAATCGCATTACCACTCAGATAAGCAACTACTTATCATCTGACATAGTAATGACTATACATGTTTGTTAGGAGAACGTGAACAAGCTGGACTTTTTTTGTTTGATTCTCCTCTTTTCATACCTGCAAAACAAGCATTGTATCTTAAAAATTATTGTAAACTAATTTTGATTTTAATATTTGTTTTGAATGCTTCTCGATCAGGTTATGTCTCTCCTGTTTCTGATGTGCAAAATCCATGCTCAAGCTTCAGTTCTCACCTGTCACAGAAATTTCCCTTTCCAAATGGAAGCCTGATGTCTGTCTGGATTCCTAATTTTCAGAGAAGCTATTCTTCTAAAACTGGTGCCAATGTGGTAGACGCAGATGAAAATAAAATAACTATAGGGCCACAGAAATCTGCCGAGAGGGATAATCATGTTGTATATTATGGTCCAATCTCTGAAACAATTAGAAAGGTTAAACTTTTATCACTTTCTACTTGCTGCTTGTCTGTGTCACTTGGTCCTGCTGTTACTTTTCTTACGTCACCTGACATGAATGTAATTTTAAAGGGGGCTATTGCTTCTAGTGTTATTTTTATGAGTGCGTCCACCACTGGTGCCCTGCACTGGTTTGCTAGCCCTTATGTGCACAAGCTAAAATGGCAACCTGGCTCTGACAGCTGTGAGGTTGAAATGTTATCATGGTTAGCAACTTACATACCAAAGACAATTCACTTCTTTGATGTTAAACCCACAGAGACAAATAGACCATATGTTACATTTGAAGCAAAAGGAAATTACTACTATATTGATGCTGAGCGATTCCCAAATAAGGCTTTGCTTGCAAGACTAACTCCAAGGCGCCCAACTCGGACTTTAAAGAATTTGTAAGAGATCTTTTAGAGGAAGAAGGTACATGTCAACATTGTTATCAGATCCAGGCAGATCCAGATTGTTTGGATCAGTAGGATTTGTTTGATGTGGTCCAGAATTTTCAATTTCTATAGAAATTTGACTGAATTTTTTGAAAATTCAACATTTCCAGAATTTTTGGCCTCCTAAATGAATTGAGTTTTTCAACCCTTGTAACTATGCTGGGCAGATATATTGCACTTGTGCTAAACAACATTGTTAAGTTTTTTCTCGGATAAGAAGGTTTTATTTTGGTGCTTGAGAGGATAGGCTATCATTGATAGTATTTGAAAGTTAGCTTTTGAGCACCTTTACTTCGAGATGTTAGATTGCAGTGGTCGTAAGTAGCCAATATTGCTTTATGCAGTTCCTTTTATATTCTTCTGATGCACGGCTGAAATGGAATATGGTTTTTCATTTTCTAATAAATTGATCTTTTACATTATTTTTATTATTATGTTAAAAACTTGTGCCTTACAAGCTATCAGAACGTAAAAACCTTCATAGCTCAAATGATTTTAACTCTGCTTATATATAAACAGCATATATAAGGATGTGAGAATCTTCATAGGTCAAATGATTTGAACCCTGCTTGATCTTTCTGTCCTGTATGTTTAAAGAAGCGTATATAAATGTGTAAAAACCAAAGTTGCATGGACATGGATATGGATATGGTATCCGATATGGGTACAGATACTTTTAAAGACCTCCTAATCTGGATATGGCTGGATCCAGCAATATATACAGTACAAACATACATGATTTACCTTCATGACTCAATGTACGCAGGATATTATAATAGAATATATAATAATTGATGAGCTAAAGGGGCTCTATAATGAATGGTTCGTAAGGCACAACACTTGCTGAGGGTTTTGCAAATGGGATTGCAACCTAAGTGGGCTTAACCTTAGAGAAAACTCTGTGGTTAAGCGCGCTTGAGCTGGAGTAGTACTGGGATGGGTGACCTCCCAGGAAGGCCCAGTGCTTCACCTCTGTGAGCATCACCTAGATGCAATGAGTGCTAAGTGGACCATTTATTATCATGAGAGATGAGTTCTTGTGAACCACTACTCATGAAACATGGGTCAATGAGTTTGACTCGAAACTACATGGTTGAATCCTGATAGCAATATCATAAGAATATATAGTGTTCATGATGTTGGAAAATCTGAAGAAAACTATGGCATTCCATGTTACCTGTTGCTGACCTGAATTCTTCTATTTTTGTGTGTATATCACATGTTTATGGTTCACACGGTGTGCAGTTTGAATCAATTGAAGGGTTTTTCTTTTATTCTTTTTTCTTTCGTGGTTTTGCATTTGCATTAACCATGGCAGGATTTTGGGTTAGTATGTTGCTCCTCGATGGAGAGAGATAATTCCATCTTTTATATTTAAGAATTTATCGAACTGCCATTGAGCATTGATCCTTAGAGAGTAGAAGGTTTTGTAAGGCTGCTGGCTTAGATGGACAAGTGATCATATCTTAACCATGTTATGTTGTGAATGCTTGGATTTGGTATTTTTGGGACAAAATCCCCATTTTATGAGGCTCACTCATGGAAGATAGAGATCATGTCAGTTCCTTGGGTCATAATCATGTTAATTTTGGGCACAATTTCATCATTGAAGTTAATAAGAACGATAAATTGCCCGTCTGCACTGCTCCCTCCTCTCCCACCTCAAGTCAACAACAAATTTTGTGGAGATCTGTACACAAGCTGTCACACTGCTTGTCATTTTCCTTTGATTGGCGCTCTGTTCATTTTTGGCATCATTTTTATCATTAGATGCAATCTCGAATGATAATTCACCTTTACAAACAATTAAAATATATTAATGACATTGTAAAATGAGTTTATGGTAGAAAACTGTTTTACGACTATAATGAACTGTGGAAACACCATGTCTTTGATTATTGACATTGAATTTCATTTTTCATAGGTTGGTATTTGCTTCATTGTTGCCACCATTAAAAATTCTTTGTAAAATATTAACAAATAAAATTGGAATGAGTTATATATATATATATATATAAAGTGAGCATTCTTTTCATTGTTGGCCCAATCCTTAGAATAATTTACAATAATAATGATAAGTTACCACTTATAAAATGTCAACAAATATAATAGAATTGTATTTGAGCTCGTATGTTGATTTGTTGTCCTCTTAAGTGGACATTCTCATATTGTTTTTGATATTGATAAAAGTGGGTTTTCAAAGAGGGCCTAGACCTTTGAACACATTTCAGACATCTGACAATTAGAACAAGTACCATGAGATAGGAGACAAACCAAACAACCCATCAAAATGAATTAGAGAGAGATGCAACTACAACCAAGTTGCCATATGCAACAACAATAAAAAAGTAAGAAACCATAGGGTGCCTTGGGTTCCAATCTCACACCCTTAAGTGTAGTATGAGATTGGTGATAGATTTGGGAAGACCTCTCTTCCACCTTTATAGAATAGTATATGAAATGCTATCATCCAAGTCCTTAGAACAAGGAGAAGTGAGGGGTTTCCTTCACATAGGGCCCATTTGTGTCCTTAGTAGAAATGTTGGTATGTTAGGGTGGAGAAGTCAAATGTTGAATGACCACTGCGAGTAGGTTGAAGCGGATTTGAAGTTGATGGCATAGTAGGTTGAGTGACCAAAGTAGATGGTTGGGGTCACTAATGAGAGGCAATGGGTGGTAGGGGTAGGGCTTGTTGGAGTTGCACTAATTGCATGATATCCAACATCTTGAAAAGAGTTGACATCTTGAGAGTCAAGAACATGAATTGTCAAGTAGGCTTTGCTAGAATTCTTCCACCACATTGTTGTGCTCTTGTGCCAAAAGAGTGGACAATTAGCAACTAGGTGGCATATGGTAAATCATCATTTGCATTTGAAGGGGTGACCCTCATAGTCAAGGAGTTGAGTCTCAACCTTATCCCCCACCATTAAAGTCACATTCCTATGAAGAGGTTTGTAGATATTAATGTTTGCTAGAACATGAGCAAAAGTAGAGTGCCCTATGTAGGAAGTGGTATAGTCCACCTTTAGGAAGTGATCAATAGAGTTATAAATGGCCTCATAATAGGAATCTTCCCAAAATTGGAAAGGAAGATTCAGAATTCGAACCCACATAAGTTTGACATTGAGAGGTTCAAAAAAGGTGTTGAAGGAAGAAGTCCAAGGCTTGATTGAGAGAGAATGCTCATCACAATCCACCATCAAGCACCAAATCCATGTCCTTTGAATAGTCGAAAGACAATGGATAAACCCCTAGCACAAGGGAAGAGCTTAATCTTGCTTTCGACAATAGACTTTTAGTAACCCAAGACCTATTTGTGAAGATTGGGAAGGGAAGGCCAAAATTGTTGAATATGCAAACTAGATCTCTACACAAATCAAAATCTTCATTTTCAAGTAATCATATCCACAAATCATCGAGGAAGATATGGCACAAGGTACAGTTGTAATTTATTTCTTTGAGGGCGAGCAACACCCCTTAACACTTGTAATATTTGCATAAGATTATAGATTATATTTAGTTGCAATCTTATTACCAATAGTAAGGGTGCTCAAATAAACACAACCTTGGAAAGGAGGTTAAACCATCCCTAGAACCACCACCACCCCCAAGAATGACTTGAGTAGATGACAAGCCCCTGGCAACCTAAGAACAACAAAGGAAGCCTATCTTCAAGACAATGATTAACAAGGTTGTGTGAGAGCAATATTGGGACAAACAATTGCAGAGCCACCCCTAAAAGCATCTCAAATAGAGGCACTACTAGTCGCGAGAGACACAAGAAGTCTTTGGCAAGCTTGGTCATGACCACAATAGAGGACATGGTGATAGAACTAGAAGGTGGGAGTTCTTTTGTGTCCTTAGTTGCAACCACAACAAAGGGCAAGCTGACATAACTAGAGGGTGGGAGTATGCTTTTTGAAAAATAATCCGCTATAAGAAGTAGGGTGCTATGACTACCAATTGTGGGAGATTGACATTCTCACATTGTTGGCCTCATTATTATAATTAAATATGGTAATAATGACAAACTATCAATAATTTATCAACAAATGTAATTGGAGAGTATATGAACTCTCATATTATAATTTAATTTTCATAAGGAGCATGCTTTTCATTTCTTTAACACCATTTTTATTTTTGGTGTAATGAAAATAATATTTTATCCTATGGAAACCATCAACAACAATCAAATTATGCACAAGTTGAAACATAACCTTTCTTCATGCAATTGGTACTTAAATTAAATGTCATATAGATTATTTAATAAATTTAACATTGGACTCATTGTTGTATAAAGTTGTAGTAACTTCATGGTACTAACATAAAATGCACACAAATAGGTCAATCAAAACCAAAAGGGTTTTTGTCTGTTTGTTTGTTAACTCATTTTTTTTTTTTATTAATTTTAATTTTAATTTTTATCATGGTTTGAGCCATAAACGTAGCTTCTTGAGGAACTCTTCTCATCTTGAGCATTATCACCCCCTAAAGGATTTTTTTTAATATAAATTATATTGTCATATATAATCCATGTGCTTAAGATACTTATCCATGCATGTGCTATTATGCAAACTCCCAAAAAGTAGAAATTGTTCACATGGCAAGCTTTTGGTGCATGTACGTCTTTAATCTAGCATGCTTAAGAATTCATGAAAAGATTGTCCATTAGCAAAGAACGGGCATTTGCTGCTAATATTATACTATAATGATTAGAAAACCATGGCTACTTAAAACTTGGTATCTTGAATGGGTTGAATTTTTCAAAATCTAGAACTCATCAAATACTATTCATTAATCAAGAATGGGCATTTGTTGCTAATGTTATACCATAATGATTAGAAAATTATGGCTACTCAAAACCGGGTTGTCTTGAGTGGGTTGGATTTATCAAAACTAACTTCTTGATCCATAGTGACCCTAATTTCTTATTCATTAGTTAATGATATCACAATAATAATTTGTGAATAGGTTATAATAGATTGTAGCACCATGGCCTCATTTTGTAGTACCAAATTCACTCTATGTAGTCTATGGGTTCAAGGGTGGCTTTGATTGAGGGGGACTATATATACAAAGAAAATTTATATTGTACTATGAATGACTATTAAATGGCTACAAATCACTTATGCATTTAATTCAAGTTACATTATTTCACAAGGAGTTATTTCCTAGTAGAAAAAGCCACTGGCAAGCTTAGTAGATCCCTATATGTATAACTAAATTTATAGTACCTATTAAATGATTGAAAATCCACCAAAAATGATTGTGAATCATATTTTTTTGTTGCAATTTTTTTCCTTTATAATTTAGAAGCAAATTATTATTTAACTAATTTTGCAATTAGTTTTTGGGGAAAATGGTGTCAAGTAGGAAACCATCTTCTAAATAGGGCTCAAGCAGGATTTGCCTAGAATGTGCAAAGGAAGGCATAAATGACAAGGACAATGATGAGTTTTTTCTATTGTTGGAAAAACTTATCAAAAGTTGCGGGCTAATGTTGTCTTTGGTAAGTAGTGTGCAATTTTGTCCTCTTTCTTAGTGATGACTATGGAGAGTTAGTGTCTTTGTCTTTGGATTTTGGACTTTGCTATTGATAGAGCTACCTCACTACTTGAGAACTCTCTTATAGGGAGGTTTTTAGGGTGGCAAATATCAATGTTTTTTGGAATCAAGACAAAATAAAATGGATTATTTGTAGCCATTTTGAGATCTGACTATGGTGAAGGGATTTCTTTAATCTCCTTGAGCCATTGAGATTGTGTATGAACTTTGTTGGATGCCTTGTGGTTTATAGGGAAGTTAGAGCTTTTCCTTAAGAACTAGGCTATGAACTTTGATCTTAAGGAGTGCATTAAATTTTTTTCCATTTGGATGAAACTTCTAAGCTCGCCTTTGAAATATTGGGAGAAGGAGGTCTTGAAAGGTATAGCTTCTTATGAATCAGCTCATTGCCTTTGACCAAATTACCATTTCTAGCAAATGGTTAATGCTTGCAAGATTTTGTCTTTGTGGGCATGGGTAAGATGCTTCCTTCTTCTATTACCTTGTCATCCAAATTGAGTGTTTGGGGGCAATATATATTTGTGAGGGATTTGTGGTAATGTGTCGAAATTTCCATATGGCTAGCCATTCCTTTAGTTGCTCGAATAGATGATCGCAAAAAATTAGGAAGAAAAAAAACCACATGGCACCTAGTCACTCTTAGTGTGATGTCGTGCCTCTTCCATATGTTGTTGTGAGGGGTGACTCTGGTGCACACGTCTTAGTTAAATGCTAAAGATCAAATTCTAGCTATCAAGTATAGGTGTGGGGAGCTTCAACTCGATAATGTTTGCAACCCCTCTTTTTAGTAGTTGCCCAATGGGTCTACTTCTAAGAGGAATAAAGGGATAATGAAGAAGGATGTGACCTATTTTAGTCACACTAAGGTTTCTTTTGAGGTTATCTTGGCTCCTAAAAATGGGTTTCCAACTAGGATAGAAACCTACCATAAAGCTCTCATGGATGAAAACAATGGGAAATTGCAAAGCTCTTTCAAGCACTTTGGATTTAAGATTCCTTGATTTTGTAGATGCATTGTTTTTGCTCCTTCTCAAGACTTGGAGTGTTGTACTTGTTATGTTCAACTCCTTTGTTTGAGGTGTTGACTATTTGTTATCATGTTGTAGTCCTTGTGCCGTTAGTTCTTTATTGGTTTGATATTATTTTTCAACCTTTGTGTTGATTGTTTCATGTTGTTCTTTGTTGTAGTTTGGATTTCTTTGATGTTTCCTTTGTGATCTTTGTATTTTGGTTTATAGCTCTAGTAAAAAACATTTATCCATGGTATAATTTTTTTTGCAATCATTTTAATAGTAATGATATGCAAAGTACTACACTGTTATTACATTTTAAGAATTGAATGCCAATCTAAGTTGAATTCCCATGATCAAATAGGAAATTTTGATTGCATCTTTAAAAAAGACTTTTAATAGAACGATTTGAGTCTCATCATTACATTGTTGCAATAATCTTTTGATTGACAATGTTGTTTAGTTTCAGACAAGTTAACTAAGGAAAACGAGTTTCAATATTTTAAACCAATTTTATGGTATAGTTACATCCATATCCTATTTAGAATACCTATTATAGCAAAGTTTGTGGTTGGTAAATGTAGAAGAGAACTTCTAAACTAGGAATGCATTTGTAATTTAATGATATATTTCTACTTCAGGTTAGAGCATAAATGGAAGATAAAAATAATAAAGCAAACTTAGAAGATCATTATGTTCAATGTAATAATAGTTTTACCTATCTAGTTTACTTTTATCTAGTAGACCTATTCATACTAGACTTAAGCTCACTTAGAGGTTTTCTATTTTGTTGTCTCACCTCATAGAGACTTTTCAAATGTTGTTATACTTGTGCCAAGTGTTTTACACATCATACCTTTTGGAGGGAGTCAATAGTCTACTCCTACCGTCCTTCCTCCTCCTTGTCCTATATATACAAGGAGTTCATTATACATTATTGATTCACTTTTATGATAGGTTTTTGGCATTATTGTGTGCACATTCATTTGTGAAAGATTTTATCTTTTGTATTCATCATATTGCTGCTCCAACATGATGTTAGAGCCATGAATAGTAAATCCATTCCCAAATTTTATTGAATTTTGCACTTAGCCCTATTATTGGTGTATTGAAGAGCGAAATGGACACCACCATTGAGTTTAGAAGGCTTGAGAAATAAAAATTTCCTATCATTTTGTCATGTTTTGACTCAAGTATTTTTTTTAGGACATGTATTTGTAATGTATGAAATTCCATATGGATGTACTTGTGTAAATATATTTTTTTTGTAGAGAAATGATTGGCGAAAAGAGGAGTGTTCAATCAATGCTAATCTATGACTTAATTTATGTTCATGCAATTTTTTCAATGGATTCTTGGGTTTGATTGCAATTACTAGCCATTGCTCAATTTTTTTTCTTTGTAATAGATTTTTTGTGCCACTTGAGTCAATAATAATTTCTTGCATTATTGCAATTTTTTTCATCAATTCTTTTGGGCACCACTTAAATTTTAATTTGTTGTAGGGATTTTGTTGGGTTTTTTGTTGGGATTGTACTTCCAAACCCTTGCTCTTTACGCCACCAATTTTTGTTCAAATTTGCAACTCTAGACCTTTTTCTTTTACGTTGTTTATTTTTTACTAGGTTTGCACATCAAACCATCAAATTTTCATTGTCAAGTTTTTTGACTACAGTTGCATGATAACCACTCATCGACAATCCCTATTTTCTATGTCATTAGGAGGTTCTTTGAACTACAATTAAACTATAAAGTTTAACCTAAAAGTAAAATATGAAGTTTGATTCTTAAGTAGGCTTCAAAGTTTGAATTTCTAGAAGACTTCGAAGTATGAACTATTGTGAACTTCCAAACTCTGATGCAACCTATTGCTGCAAGCTTCTAAACTCCATTGCAACCTTGTATAAACCTAATTGCTACAAACTTCTAGACTCCACCACCAATTTGTAGGGCCTTGACTATTGTGGACTTTTGGAATTTGAAACACCTATGAAACACTTCAGACTTGTAAAATATGTTGCAACTTTGCATTCGTGCTATTTTTTTAACTGTAATTTTAGCCTCCAAGTGAATATTGTTTTATTTTTGCATGAAAATTTTGATCCTAAATAAGCCTATCTTTCTAAAAATTGTAAAAAATTGGTGTAAATGATCAATTTATGCTTTCAAAGTTAAAAAAATTGTAATCAACAAGTGTTCATTGTTTTGGGGACCTACTTTTACAACACTTATCAAATTTTGGGGGTTTGTAAGGAACAATTTCAATTGTCTCTTTGTGATTCTCCATTATGGATTCAAAAATTGATTTCTTAACTCCACACAACTATCACATCTAGAAGTTAAAAATACTTCTTCAATCTAAGGGTTTATGACAAATGAAAAGTGAACACCAAATGTAATTTATAAGGGAATATGCAAATTGTTCATATAAGAATAAATTAGATGAAGCCATGTGAATCATTGGATTGCATGTGTTTGATAATCTCCGATTCCATCTTGTAAGTTCTACATCACCTAAACAAATGTGGGGTGAATTAAATGATTTATTTGGGACAATCAATGAATTTCATGCTCTTCAATTGGATGTTGAATTGACAACCCTATCTCCTAATGCCTCCCCTTCAATTGAAGACTTCTTGGTTAAATTAAAATATCCACTTTCTCATCTTTAAAGTCGTGACATATTTAAATTAGATAATAGTGCATTTTCTTGATCCTATCCAAGTTAAAAGGCCCATATCAAGGTATGTTTTTCTATATTTTACTCTACAATGGATGCTTTTGGTTATGAATTTGAGATGCTAACTTTTAAGCAATTTTGTGATAGACTCACAGGGGAACAATATAAGTTACTCTCCATGGATACAATCACCTCTTCAAAAAGTTGAAGCATAAATGGAATGAACATCTAAAAGTAAAGGAAATAAGTCTTCAAAACTTGAGGTAGAATTAGTTTCTACACATGAGAATTCCTCCAAGCAAAAGAACAAAATTGATACACAAGCCACTTCTTCTAAGTCAAATAAGAGTGCTTCCATTAAAAAGAAAAAATAAGAGGATCATGTACTTATTGTGGACTACAAAATCATGCCATAAATTTTTTTCATGAAAGGATTGCAACCTTGGAAGAAACCATGAAGAAACACAACATCGATATTCCCAAACCTAGCAAGGGTCAAACACTTACGACTAAATGTTTGGATTCATCCACATAGAGTTGGATGTTTGAATTAGGATCCTCTCATCACATGACTACTTTACATGATCTACATGAGTCTCTTTCTAACATCTTTACTTCTTATATTACAGTGAGTAACTCTACATGGATTTTGGTTGAGGTTAGGTATTGTACATTTGATAAGTGGTTGCATTAAGAATGTGCTCTATGTTATTGATATTTCTTCCAATCCTCTCTTTGTATAAATTTTCTATACTAGAGATGTGAAGACAATTGAGTCTTCCCCACATGATGTAGTTATTATAGAACTACAACATCTTGAGAAAACTGTTGTTTTAGGTAGAGTTGATCATGAGTCTAGATTGGGAAGGTTTCATGATTTCAAGTCTTCTTGCGGATCATCACACATTGTCCATGTAGATTAGTTAAGCATACTTTAGAACAAGATGTTTGGAAACCTTAATTATAGGTATCTTCAATATTTGTATACACAAGACACGGTACTTGGTCTTCCCAAGGTTTCATGCACATATGAAGTTTTTCAAGGTTATTTCCTTGGCAATAATTATTACAAACCTTTTCCTAAGGGTAAGGATCACCATGCTACAACTTACTTGAGTTGGTACATAGCGACCTCATATAATTTCCAATTCCCTCTTTTCTAAGAGCCAAATATATGCTCACCTTCATTGATGGCTACTCTTGTTGCACATGGATGTACTTTCTTAACTACACCAATGATTTCTTCATCATTTTTAGGATATTCAAGGTGTTTTTGGAGAAAGAATTATGTTCTTTTGTTTAACATATGTGTATAGATAATGGGGGGAATATGTGAACCAATCCTTTTAGGAGTATTGCACTAAGCATGGCATACATCACCAATATTCGGTTTCCCACACTCCTCAACATAATGGTGTCTCTAAGAGCAAGAATAAATCACTAAGAGAGATGACAAATTGTATGCTTCAGTTATAGTTTGTGGCCTCATCTTTTTGGGCTAAAGCAATCAATTATGCTAACTATATATTTAGAATCACACTCCACACAAGACAGTTCAAATTATCATTCCAAAGGAGGCTTGGTCCAATATAAAGCCTAACGCTAACATTCTTTAGGGTATTTGGTAGCGAGGTTTGTAAATTCATATCAAATGGTTAGTGTAAATCTATGAAGGAGAAGAATCAACCATTTATTTTTGTTGGCTATTGTGAGGATGTGAAGGCTTATCAAATATTTGATCCAACCATTAGAGATGTCTACTTTTGATGAGATGTTCAGCTTGATTAGTCCTTCAAATAGATGGATCCTTCATCCACCTCTTCTTCCGTGTTACCTACCTTGCTTTCTTCATCACATGAGGATACCTTTGCACTTGAGCTTACTTCATATGATGGTCTTTTTCTTTGACCTCCACCTACTCATGTTTTTCCTAGATGGGCTGACAACACTATTAAGGAGGACCAAGCTTGAGTTGGTGATCCTATAAGTTATCACCATACTCATAAAATTTTGACACTAGTATTTTAATTCATGCTATATCTATTGATTCACAAAGTTTTATAGAGGATTTCAACATTCTAGAGTATGATAATGCTATGAAAAAGGAGTATTCTTCTTTGATGAAGAATATCACGAGATTTGATTTCTCTTCCTAAGGGAAAAATATAGTTCAGTGCAATTGGATGTACCATACCAAGTATGCAACTGATAGTTCTATTGGAAGGTACAAGGCATGTTTTGTAGCTAAGGGCATTTCATAGGTTAAGGGTATTGATTAATTTGAGACATTTGCCCCTATACCCAATATAAATTTTGTTTTCCTTATCCTTTTTATTGCTACATCTTAAAGATTTCCAATTTTCTAGATGGATGTGATGAGTGCTTTCTTGCATGATGATCTTTATGGCAAGATCTACGTAGAGCAACCTCTAGAATTTGTGCATTTTTTTCTTTTTTGTAGGGTTTGATGTTCATTGGATATTCTCAAACAAAACCCTCAAGCTTGGTTTGACAAGATTGACGATTTCTCACTCTTTTGGTTTCACTCATTTCCACTTAGATCACACAATATATATTCAGAGACGTGAAGATGAGATTTTAATGCTAGTATTGTATGTAGATGATTTGATTCTTACAAGTAGCTTCTCATCCATGCTTCAAGATATTCAACACATTTTGATGGAGCACTTTAACATGACTGATCATGGGCTTTTGCACTACTTTCTTGGTCTTTAGGTCCTATAATATAATGATGGAATTTTTGTATACAAACATAAATATACCATTGAATTGCTTCATTGGTTTAACACTGTATATTGTAAGCTTCCTTCCACACCATTTTAGTCTATCATCACTTTGACTACCACTTGCACCACACCTAACATTGATGCTACTTCATATGGATAGTTAGTTGGCAATCTTTTGTATTTGATCCACACTTGTCTTGATATCACCTTCGCCATTGGGATTCTCTCCCACTTTTACTATGATCCTCATGAGAGTCATTAGAAGGAGCCAAGTTTGTTTTGAGGTATATTTGGGACACCACACATTTTGGCATTCAGTGCATGCCAAGAGCTTATTAAACAGTAAGTTTCATTGAATTAGATTATACTGGTGATGTTGACTCACATAAGTCTACTTTTAGATTTTTTTCCCTTGGTTATGGTTCAATTGTATGGTCTTGAAATCTTGAATAATCAACTATTGCATTATCATGCATTGAGGCTGAGTATCAAAGTGTAATACTTGCAAGCCAAGATGTTCTATGGATTCAAAAACTTATGATAGAGTTTGGTTTTCCACCTGATTATTCTACGATACTTTAGTGTGATAACTAAAGTGCCATTCATATTTATTATAATCCAGTGGACCATTGGAGGACAAAACACATTGAGATACACATGCATTTCATTCAACAATTCATCCATGATGGATTTCTCTCATTAGAGTATTTGTCTACTTAGGGGTAGGTTTGCAAACATCTTCACTAAACCCTTAGCATCACCTCACTATCTAGAGTTGTAGGATATGCTTGGGGTGAAGTTGTCCTTGGGGGGTCTTGAGTCCTTCCTTTGTCTAGGTTCTCTTTTTGAAGAGGAGCTTTTTTACTCTAGGATTTTCTTCTTTCCTTTGCTTGTGAGAAACTTTCATTTATATGAGTACCTCATCGGGCCTAGTTGTTAGGATTCATTTCCTAGTGATTAACTTTCTCCATAAGTATCACTTAAGGGGGTGTTTGTGTGAAAAATAGTTTTATCCATCTAGTTTACTTTTACCTAGTAAACCTATTCACACTAAACTTAAACTCACTTAGAGGTTTTCTATTTTATTGTCTTACCTCATAGGGATTTTACACATGTCCTCATTTTTTCCTAAGTGTTCTACACGTGTCACAACTTTTGAAGGGTTAGTTAGTAGTCTACTACTACCTTCCTTATTCCTCGTCTCATGTATAAAAAAAGTTTATTGTATATTATAGATCCACTTTTATGATAGTCTTTTGACATCATTGTGTGGACATTTATTTGTGCAAAATTTCTGTTTTTGCATTCATCATATTGTTGCTCCAACACATTATACCTTCCATGTTTTCTTTTGATGGATCCAAAGTGGCGTGTTGATATTGAGTTGCTCTTGAGATCTCTAATGTGACAACATATACTTGCAGATTTTCTCTTTGCAAATGGCTTGTAAAGGGGGGGCATTTATAAATGTGATTAGGGAAAATGAATGGTTGAGATTGGTTTGAGATGGATGGCTAGGATTTCATGATAAAAAAAATGAATTTTGAATTTGTGAGGGAGACCTAATGTAGGTGGTTGGTGGATGGGGATCTAAGATTTGATTTGATTAAATGGATGGTGAGGATTCAAGGTTAGTTTGAGTTTGGATTGGTGACTTGGATTTATTTTAATTTTAAATTGTCAATGTGACAAAATTATTCAATTAATGGGGGATTAGATTAGGATTTGGAGATTCATGCTAATTAATTAAATAATTTGATAATTTAATTAATTAGGGGAAATGGATGTAGGATGTTAGTTTAATCAAATATTTATGTTTTATTTAATTAATTAGATGATGAGGGAATGTTAGCAAATTAGCCCTAATTAATTAAATAATTTAATTTAACTAATTAATTATTACTAATATGGCGAGAATGTGATTATGACAAGGTAGTGAAAGTGATGATATTAGGCATGTAGTTAAGACATGGTCAATTTTAGGTGTCTTTAATAAGTATTAGCACATATGACCCTTGGGGTTAGCTCACTTGGTCTCAGTTGCTTCTTTAGGTAACCTAGGTCATGGGTTCAACTCTTGATTTTCTCGTGATGTGGATGAGGGTCCATTGCACATCACTCAAGAGGTTATAGGGGGATTGCCTTGTAAAGAAGTAAGCTCTAGGACGTTGGGTGAAGCTCTCAATTCCTCTTGGTAAAAAAATAAAAATAAAAATTACTACATACTATTATATCATAATTTTACTTTGGAATTAACAATTTTGAAACCAATTTTTTTCTCTTAAAAAAGTAAAATCCTTTGTTAATTTAATAATCACAATAAAAAATAATTTTATATGCTTTAAAATAAACAATGTACACTGCTTTACTACATTAGCTAGATTTTTAGCTCTACATAGTGTATAATTTCCTTCCATCGATTATGTGTTGAGTTACCAAACTACTGCAAAAGAAAGAGGACTTTAAATTTATTGTGACATTGGAAGGGTAAACTAAGAGAAAATATACATGCACATTAAGCAACCTACATTATAAAATTTTACATAGAATGAAACACTTCTTTGAAACTAGTGTGTAAAGACTAATCTGGTGAAGATGATGAAGGAATTTGAGTGTTAGTCCAATTCATAATAATGTCCTACTCCATGCCTCTATCAAAACCTGAAAATGAACAGATTTTTTTTTCACCCAACATAACAATGCCCCTTTCTTCTTTTTGTAATGAACCACTAAGGAAATGAATGAGCACTATATATTTATTTCAATTAAAATAATAAGATGTATGGAAAATGAATATGTGCACATATATAATGCTTGGTTGGACTGAAGTTCAATTCGTTATACAAAATTGGCATATGTTTCTTTCCTCTAGATCGCCCTCACATTGGGGTGAAATAAGATTCCTGCTTGTGACCTCAAATCTAAAAGGGTGAAAGCATAAAGCTATGTCACACTTTTATAAAGGATTCAACCAAACACTGATCCAAATTTTTGACTTGAATCACCAAAAAAGACATGTATGTTTTGAATTTTGAAATGATGTAAACTAATGAACTTTTCAGTTTTTAGTGTATTTTATGTTTGTATTTAAAAAAATAAAAATAAAAATGATTTGAATATATTTTTTTTATGAAATTGAAACTATAATTTAGTTGTTGATAAAATAGTGAAAAATGAAGTTAAATGAGACGCCACTCTTTATAGAGTAAACTTTAATTTTTGCTTCAATTTTTTTGTGTGTTTATAATTTTAAACTTTAGTGCATGGATTTACTTTTTTCTCAATTTTTATTAATATATTTTTAAATAAATATTAAAATGGGCACATATTGAAAAACAACTATTTCCATGGGACATCACCTTTTGTCTTAATTATTTATCTAAAATATAAAAAAAAAACTATATCATCTTGACATAGATTCTTTTATCTAGTGCACCATTTTTTTAATAAATTTTAGTATTTTTTCTTGACAATATAATCACCCTTATGTTTTGGTGCTGATAACCTACTTTTAGTAAAAATTAAAAATAAATAAAAATAAATTATTAAACTATATATATGTATATATATTTGAAAACTGCACTTATAGACCTACTAGCTTGGGTATCTTTATATTTTTTTTTAAATTTTATTTACATGAGTAGTAGTTGCTGAAACATCAAGTTTCTTGAATAATTATTGTTTTGGTAAATTGGCCTCAAAGTGGTGCTATATATGCATTCAGTGAATATTTGGAAAAGTTGTGTCCTCTAAATTAGCTACAATGAATCTAGCTAGATCACATGTTTGACAAAAAATGGCTTTTAGTTAGAAATACTTAAATTCACTTGTGTTGATACATTGGCCGAAAGTATGACACAACTGTATACTTTTACCCAAAATTCATTCTTATTTCTCAACAACATCACTTTTTTCCCATAGTGAAAATATGTAAAATCAAGCAAGGAGACTCACTTCTGCTCTTTAATGGAGGTATTTATGGAATTCAGTTGTGAAGAATAAACAAACATAGGGGAGGAAAACAATAAAATAATTTCCAATAATTGGAAATCCGCATATGATTGATAAAAAATCTCTCATATATACAACCAAAGGAGTTGAGTCTAGTATAGGATAAGTCAAAATGCTAATCGTAATAAGATTCTAGGTGATGTATTGTTGTAGATGTTGAATGCATACTAGAATAGAGATAACTATGGACAATTGAATTTGATGATTTGAATTTTAGGATGAAATCATACTAGTGATGATGAATTTCTAAATCATTATCATGTCTAGAAACCTATGATACTATCAATAAATATACAATTCTATTTGAAAACTTGTGATACTATCTATCCTCATGAAAATTATAAATTATGATTCATCTTTTCATTTACCTAGAACATGGAACACATTTAGAAATATCTTTCAGGGCTTGCTATACTAAGGTATGAAAGTGTATTGAAAGTACCCTAACTTTCTAGTTACAATTTGGTTAAGTCCCTTGATTATTGTTCACGAGATTTAAGACAAGGATGATGCAATATTCCTACATGAAGCTTAATGTACTATCCATCTTTTGATGATCATATAGACCTAGGATTCTACCATGCTATGTTTCCTAAATTCTCTTTAATTAGATGATGTGTAATTGATTCTATTTCTAGTTATGAAACCAGGTTCTTAGGACATGTATTTAATGTTGGGAAAAAGTGTATGGAGATATAATTAATAAATCATTTGATATCAAATTTATATAAATGTTATAATCAACACAAATTTGAAAAATAAAAGAAAATCAATAATAAAGGAGATAAAATCAATCACATAGGGGAGAGGGCCCCATAGTGGAGCACCCTAACTTTTAGGGTCCACCTAGAGTGCCACGTGGATCAAATATATAACAAAATACTTGGCCACATGTGCAACGACCACCTAAACAATATTTTTTTTTGTTTTGAGAGGTGTCCAACTAATCTACCATGTGGAGGATGAGGAGAGCTGGAGCAACGTGTTTTCCAAGCCGTTTTGAAGGCTAAATGATGATGGATTAGGAGGACCTCCTTTCCTAGTCTAACATCCCACTAGTATGTGTTGATCATGCTATGTGGCAAGTAGACACAACACCACCTTTTTAAACATGATAACATTAAACAATCACCACCTCCTCTTTCCTTCCCAACTGGCCACATTAAATCTCCATCCATCAACATATACATGTATGGGATGGCACTAGATTTCCTCACCATGGATCCTTCAATGCTTAAGTACCTCATATTTATCACTTACCGAAACCCCACTATTGAGACTTCTCTTCCTGAAATTTTATTGTATTTTGCACCTAAACATATTCAATGAACCATCAAGTAATGTGTTTTGAGGTGTTCCCTAAGTTTCATTTCTTCTCTTTTTGTATTTTTCTGCTTCACTTTTCTATGTTTAGAGGTGTTTTTTATGTTTTAATTTTTTTGTTCTTGTTTATTCTATAAGAATCCAATATCATCTAACCCAAAAATCACTACATTTTTTTCTTCCAATTAATAAGTGTTCATTCATAGGTATACTCGGAACAACAACCAATCATATGGTTTAGACATTTTTTCATACGGAACAAGAATCCACCTATCCATATATTTGGAATAAGCATCCACCTAAGATGAGGTAGGAATCTATCACGACATAGGTATGTGCTCTAGGTAGAGTCTTAGACTGATCGAGACTATTCGGTCCTAAGTTGATTCCTTGAAGACCAAACTTCCTACTAGAAGTGTGTCGAGGTTGCCGTAATTCAAGGGTATATATATTTAATATTCAAAGGCTTGAATCCCACCTTAGAATGTGGCCTAAAGTCTCGAGGATACAAGCAATCCACATGGGATTCTTCCAAGTATAATTTGAATTTATTTTCTTTCTAGTAATATTTCAGATTTATATAGTTGACTATTCTTACCCTAAACCCCATTCTCGAATTCCTAAGTATTGGGAGCATCCTTCATTTCCTAGACTACCTACATACCCTACTTCCAAATGGGATCAAAGCATAAAATATGTAGTTATGTTTTTTATTCTATGTTTACATGAACTGTTTAATTGGGTACTGTTAGCGAATGAATTAGCCTTTATTATAACCTTATACCAATAACTCCATAGCCCATCTTATAAAGGCCAATATTACCAACTCTAGAAAGATCACAATTTCATTTTTGATTTTCCTCTGAATTATTATCGAGGTACAACTCCCTCTGTATTATCTTTTATAAAGTTTGCTTTCTGGCTAGAAAGCGATGAAAGGAAATCAAACACCAATTCATAAGTATCAAATCAATGTGATAGACTGAAAGAAACAATTAACACCTAAGCAAAAAGACTCAAGAAAATAATAGTGAATGAATATAATACCAAGGAATTGACCTTAATTATAAATAAATGAATACAACGTCAAGAAATCATTCCACATAGAGAATAAATCTCAGTTATTGTTTTCAGCTGACATACTTTATTCAATACCACACTATATCCATAATTCTCAATTCAAAGATTAAGAATAATCTCAAATCATAGATACAACTCCAAAATTGTTCCTTCTTCCCTCTATTACATCACAATGCACATTTGAAAGAAAAATTAGATCCTTCATGAGTCACTCAGAATAGATTTTATAAGAAAATCCTAATCTTGGATCTTGGTAGTTAAAGTAACAATCATGTGGTCAAGCGACGGTCTCTTGCCAACTAATTCCCCACTTAAAGAGGCTGATAATCAAAGGATATTAATGATTAAGAATAATCATCGTTACATTGCCTCTTTGGTATGATTTTGAGAGTCAATTGAAGTGTTTCTTGCTTGAAATCCTACTTTGTGGCCTGACGTACATGTAAATGATGTAATTTCCAGAGCTTGTATTAAATGAAATATGTATATCCTCATAACCTTATACGTGCGAACTATCTAGATGAAGGGGCAACTTGAAATTTCAAATAGCAAAGCTAAGGTTTATAATAAATCTTATCACATCGAAATTTAATCTTCGAGCCATATAACTGTCCTCGCATTCACCTAGTCCCAAGAATATCTCCAGCTCAAATATGCCACTTGATTTTTATAAATTCAATGAAAATGACCTTCATTCTCACAATTCAAATTGCATTCCAAGAGATGGTGAGCACTAAGAGCGACACTTCCTCCAAAAATGACTTTGTCATGATTGAGGATGTAGAGTGTAATCCGCTCCATAGGTTAATGACAAACCAACTAAGAGATGTATTCTTTGTCCAGAGCGATGTGGAAGAAGGCATGCTGCAAAATATTATTGGAGAGAAGTTTCTGAGCCATGTCCATGTTCATAACACTGAGCTCCTTCAACATTTTGTATACAATGTGGTTCACACTTTAGGAAAGTGTGATTGGGGAATAAGTGCAACGAAGCATCTGGTTAAACTTGAGTACTTGATGAGAGTGAGGGCGGCCATCAGAGGACTGAGTAGGTTTCCCAGAACCAACCTTGTAGGTGATGCTATATGTATTGCTACAAAAATCCAACATGAAATTATAGAGGAGGTGGTGGCTCTCCTTCGAACAGGGTTGGGGCTGAATGACATGGGGTTGTTTGCCCATTTTGTGTAGTCTCATGAGAACTTGTTTTCACCAGCCCAAATTGAACGCTTGCAAGAAGTAGTAGAGGGGATACACATCCTCATATTTGTCCTATGCTTAAAAGAAATGAAATGAAAAATCCTGTTTGAATGTGAACACAATTTGGTAATACCAAATATATATATGAATATAATATAAGGTATTTTATATATCTCAATGGTGTGTCTGATTTACATTTGGAAATCCCCCTTTTTAATTCTTTTTTTCATTTGATGATGATACCTGTTTGTATTAATTTTCTACACATTTGTATGGTTATGCTTGCTTGATAAATATTCCCTTTTCTATCAATCCTTAAGGAAAGTTCTGGAAAAATCGTCAAAATCCGTCGTGGCTACAATGTCTTCGCCTTTTACCGCTTATATTTTTTTATAAAGGCATAGTATAATAAAAAAATGAAGAGGTTTGTGAAACCTTGTTGGGGATCGATAATGGTTTCCAAACCTCTTGTGAGTCTCGACATTGAAGAAATCCTTTTTCAATGCCTTAGCTTTTGTTAATGGGTGGAATTTTGGAAAGTTATAAAAACTTCGGTATGAATCGACAACCTTTAAAATAGATCAAAAATTTAAGCTTTCCACTTAAGAAATTAGCATTGGAGGAGGTTATACTAACCTCGCTGATGACTGACAAACATAAAAAGGAAATGACTTGAGGAACAACCAAAGACTTAAAAGGGTGTCGATATGAAAAGGATTTACAATAACCTCATCAACAACCGCCAAAGTTCATGAAACTTAGGGAAATCCTGACAAAGCTTGTACCTAGGAAAAATTTCAAGAAAAGCTTGGGTTTGGAAGAAGTGACCAAAACTGAAGAAACAATGGCTCTGTCTTAGGACAAAAACTGCAAGGATGTAGCCAAGAACCCAATAATGTGTTTCAAAATGCTAGTGTCTAATTCATTGGGCAACATAGTCATGTGAGAGTAAAGGAACCAAACCAAAACAAACTAGCAAAAGGGAAAACAAATGAAAACCAAAATGAAGACACACCAAAATTGGGACTATTTACATGGTAGAAAAAACCCTACCCACAGGTAAAATAGATTGATCATGCAAAACCATTAATTGGTTGGGAGAAAAATAGTCTACACCTGAAAAAGCTAGAATTCCCATGCAGTTTTTGGAGGATAGTAGAAAACAAGCATGCCCATAAAGTTCTTGAATCCTTCAAAGAATGTCCCACCAACTATTATGCTTCCAAAAAACCACTTTTCATCATAGATATCTTCTTTTTGAGGAGTGTGACCTTGTATAATGCTTCTCATATCCCATACTGCCTCTTCTAAAGGTTTAGCTTTCTAAATGAACTCTTTTTCATAGGAAAGCTTCTGATAATTCCCTGATGGGTTAGATGATCTAATAACTTGCCCTTCCTCATCATCTGCATGTTCCACAAAAAAATATTTGACCATTTCCTCCCTTTCTTGCAGATCACAACCTTCCTTATTAATTTCCTCTTGTGCAACCATAACACCGATGCCTTCAAGTTCGTGAATTACCACACCACAATCATTTTGATCATTCAGTTCATGTGTGTTCCCTTCTCCCATTGATTTATCATTTTCTTTATCCATGTCCTTAAAACATAACTTCACTTACCATATCACTGTAAAGGAAAAAATCCAAGTATTCAAAAAGGGGATTACTTCTTACTTCATAGGATTCATCAAGAGTGAACATGGGATTTAAAAGTCTACACCACTTTAGTTCATCTTTTTCCCTATCATGAAGATTGTCCTCATAGCACCATTCTTGGGTAAGAGTAGTACCCCACACCTCTGAACTTGATTGCATACTATCTATGAACCCTATGATAATCTCATTTTCAATAGACGAATCATCATCTTCTTCATTCATTGTGTTTGAGGATTCTATACTAAAGTAAAAACTTCATATTTAGGAGCACATAAGGAGTCCAGTAGTTGATATCTTCCATCATAAACTTGAGTATTGGTATAAAAAACAAAGGTAGCAAGAAAAACAAATTAAGTCTATTACAGAACAATGTCTTACCCGAGGAGAGGAATCTTCTTCACTTGACAAACTCAAATCTTTTTCTATTTCACTAGAATCCGACCTGTATATTTGAGCATTCTAAGTTTTATTTTCACTTTCCTCACTCATCCTTTTATGTTCCCCAAAGAGTTGAGGACTGAAAACTATGAGGTTTGAATTATCGACGACATGGTAAGAATGATTTAATATACATTGAGGTCTCAAAAAACTACATTTTGGTGTTTCACGAACTAGAATAGATTCTTTAACACAATTTTGCTTCCACACTCCAGATGTGATTAGATCATCCTCGATATTGACTACTTCAAATTACGTTTGTTCGATCCCACATACTTTGTCTCTTTTTAAAATGAATTGGACTTGAAGGTGCAGAGTAAATATAAATATATAATTGAATTTGCTTACTTGGTTGTTCAGATGAAGGAATCCATTGAAGGTCTTAGTTGAAATGACCAATGAATTCACAAATAGACTCTTTTTCTTCTTTTACTATCTTGAAAAATTGATGCAACAAAGCAACGACATCAACTACATCTTTGAAACGACCAAGAAACTTCTCTACAATATCCCAACTAGTTATACACCCTCATTCTAGATTCCTAAACCATTCTACTGCACTTTCAATAATGCTATCAATAAACAAACTCACAAAAGAATCCTCTTCTTGGATCCCTAAGATTCCACTCATGGAAGTTAGGGCCAAGATATGTTCCTCAAGATCTTGTAAATTTTTTCCAGAGAATTTTGGGAAGTTCTTTCTTGAGCCACATGGTAAGTCATTGTATTGGGGTAAGGCCAAAGGTCTGAAGTGGTTTGTCTAAGAATTTGAAACAACATAAGCCATAAAGTTTTAAAGTTTCCAACTCCTTTCAAGGAGTAAAAGGAAAGTCACACCTTCAGGTTAATTTCTAAGTGGAGGTTGGGCTGGAGGAGGATTTGGACGCTGATTTGGAGGAGGAGGTGGATTATTGTAATACAAAAATTCCAATCTTGGAGGTCGTTCCACTACCCTTCTCGACAATCATTGAGCCCATTCTTCTTCTTATTCAAGAAAAAAGTTCACTCTCATGTAGTCTATGACGTTCCTTTTGTATCTCCAGGCGAGGGTATTCAACTAGGAAATGATATCTTCCTGTTTGACTTGCATCCAATCTAGATCCGATTGTAATACATGAAATAAATTTTCATATGAAGTACCATTTTGTTGCATGACCAAAAGGAAACCCTCCAAATATTTTACTTGATGTATTCCCCAGTGGAGTCGCAAAAAAATTGTTAGTGAATGAATTGGCCTTTATTATAACCTTATAACAACTCAGTGCATCTTATAAAGGCCAATATTACTAATAACTCTGAAAAGATAACAATTTTGTTTGTGATTTTCCTCTGAATAATTATCGAGGTACAACCCCCTCTATATTATTACTATCTTTTACAAAGTTCGCTTTTGACCAGAAAGAGATGAAAGGCAATGAAACACTAATTCATAAGTATGAAATCAATGTGATAGACTAAAAGAAACCATTAATGCCTAAGCACAAAGACTAAATACAATAATAATGAATGCATATAATATCAAGGAATTGACCTTAATCACAAATAAATGAATACAACATCAAGAAATCATTCCACACAGAGAATAAATCTTAGTTATTGTTTTCAGTAGACAGACTTTATTCAATAACACACTATATCCATAATTCTCAATTCAAAGATTAAGAATAATCTAAAATCATATAAAAATCCAAAATTGTTCCTTCTTCCCTCTATTACATCACAATGCACATTTGAAATAAAAATCGGACCCTTCATGCGTCACTTGAAATAGATTTTATAAGAAAACTCTAATCTTGTATCTTGGCAGTTAAAGTAACGGTCATAGGGTCAAGCAACGGTTTTTTGCTAGCTAATTCCCCACTTAAAGAGGCTGATAATCGAAGGATATTAATGATTAAGAATAATCATCATTGCATTGCCTATTTGATATGATTTTGATAGTCAACTAAAGCATTTCTTGCTCAAAATCCTACCTCGTGGCCCGACGTACATGCAAATGATGCAATTCCCAAAGCTTGTATTAAATGAAGTATGTATATCCTTATAACCTTATACATGCAAACCATTGAGATGAAGGGGCAACCTGAAATTTCAAATAGTGAAGCTAAGATTTATAATACATCTTGTCACATCGACATTTAATCTTCAAGCCATATCACTGTCCTTGCATTCTCCTAGTCCCAAGGAAATATCCAGCTCATATATGCCACTTAATTTCTATAAATTTGATGAAAATGGCTTTCATTCTGACAATTCAAATTACATTCCAAGAGATGGCAAGAACTGAGAGTGATGCTTCCTCCAGAAATGATTTTGTCGTGATTGAAGATGTAGAGTGTAATCCATTCCATAGGTTACTAATAGACCAACTAAGAGATGTATTCTTAGTCTAGAATGATGTGGAAGAAGGCGTGTTGTGAAAGATTATTGGAGAGAAGTTTCTGAGTCGTGTCCAAGTTCATAACGTTGACTGGGGAATAAGGGCAACGAAGATTATATCCGAATGCTTTGTATATAATGTGGTTTGTACTTCAAGGAAGCGTGACTGGGGAATAAGGGCAACGAAGCATTTGGTTTGACTTGGGTACTTGATGAGAGTGAGGGCGACCATTATAAATTGCAATACTTTATGTTGAAAGTAAAAGATATTTCTTTATGAAAATTTGAAACAATTATATATATATGATCATAATCTAATATTTTAATGATCATAATCTTAGTTATAAAATCATAAACAAAACACAAATCAATATATATCATAGTCTAAAAGGGTAATGAAAAACATGATGTAATAAATCAATCTTTCTTCTTCTTTTTATTTTTTCAATAAAAGGAATGAGAGAGGGAGAGGAAGAGGGCGTTTCTAAAACAAAAATTAACAAGTCTCCTAAATGAGTCTTATATTTTCCTTATATAAACTAGTCATTTTTTTTAAATAACTTTTTTGAAAGAAATAACTATATTTTAGAAAATAATTGCATTATTTCTATTCTAAGAGAATAATTTAATTGAAATAAATATTGCATCGAATATCAAATAAATTTAATGAATTGAAATTATTTTATAATTCATATTTTCTCATGCAATTATCTAATAAGGTAATAAAATATCATCTTAGTTTGATATTTTTCTAATAATAATAGGTCCAAATCAAACTAAATTTCAATTAAATTAAATTTTAACTATAGAAATAATATAAATATGTGTGTGTGTGTGTGTGTGTGTGTGTGTGTTAATGGACTAACTACTGCACTATTTTAATGAGGTGGATGTAGGAGATGACCTTCTTCTCCTCCATATTAGAGAGGGGGAGTATCACTGGAGAGAGGATGGTTGATCCAAGAGAGAAAGCCTTGATCATTAGGGAATTGGGAATGTTCACACACTTATGCACTTAAAGTTATTTCTTATGTTTGTAATATTGCTTTTGTCTAAATATTTGTAAAATCAGTCATTGTTAATATTATGAATCTACATTGTTATATCTATGTGATAAAGTGTTTGCATATGAATATCTTTTTGTTTCAAGTGACTTTTGCTATATCGTAATATGCCTCCTTTAGATAATTATCGATGACATTCAAATTTATGCTTTATCTCAAATAATGATATTTAAGTGGTAAGGAAAAATAATTAATATTTATGAATACAAGAATGTAATTGTTTTTGGTTTCCATTTCTATTTAATTATATATATAATATTAGATACATAAATATCACTGAATATTTATTTAAGTAATTCTATTTATACAAACATATAGATTGATAGAAAAATAAATCTACACAATATATAGGTACATATATCTATATTAAACATGCATATAAATCTATGCAAGTGGATTTTCAAATAGAAGTGGATGATAGTCTGAGTGCCTGCTTAGGCATCGAAATTTAAGAACCAATACTGAGATTTAATGCGGGAGTACCCTAAAATTAGTAGGAGTGAAGGGAAGTGGATGAAGAAAGGACTTTATTATAGGAAAAATAAAAAGAAATGAAGGAGAAGAAAGAGGAAGTGGCAAGACATAAAAAAATGATAGAGAAATATGGGGAGAACACAAGGGAAAAAATAAGTAAAAAGAGAATAATAGAGGGAGGGAGGGAGAACAAAGCGAGGAAGAAATGCATCTAATATTAGTGAGAGATTGGTATGTATCTAATACTCTTTATCTATCAAGTTGGTAGATTCAAAAGGTTCAACTAACTCTACGTAAATGAACATAAACTTCTGTTAAGGCTATATGGGCCAAATCTTTGTTTATATGTTTGGTTTTATATCATGAAACCCTAAGAAAACTATGTGTTTCTTCTTTTGTGAACTAAAACCCTAAGGTAATCATGTGATAGGGTGAATAGTAGAAGTATTTTGGGATAGTTTCTATTCCTATACCTTCTGATCTCCTTTATCTTGGTTGTGAAGGATTCAATGTTTAAGTAGTGTTTACTTAAGCTCTTTATTGTTCCTTTGATTGAGCTTTTCTTAATGTTCTTTATAGGGAATTGAGGTCTTGATTTATACTATCCAAGTCTTTGAATGTCAAACCTATTAACTTTGTGATAACATCTATATTGTTATATGATTCATGACCCTATGTTCTTTGTGTATACGAAGGTATTAAAATGTGAATATAGATATTACATACTTTGCGTATATAGAGGCGTTAAAATGTGAATATAAATGTTATGCATTTTGGGGTATAAAAATGCATTAATTTGTGAATATAGATATCATGCACTTTGTGTATACAAAGGCATTAAAATGTGAATATAGATATTGTGCACTTTGTGTATAGAGGCATTAATTTATGAATATAAATACTATGCACTTTTTTTTATATATATAGGCATAAAAAATGTTTGCATAGCTATTATGCACTCTATGTGAACAAAGACATTGTTATATAAATCACAACACTATTTGTTCTATGTAAACAATGGAAATAGAATGAAAGTATCAACACTATTCATTATGTGTAACAATGACAATAAAATGAAAGTATATCCACTCTATGTAAACTGTACTGGCATTAAAATGAAAGTATCAACACTATCCATTCTATGTAAACAAAGGCATTACAACATATGTTTTTACCTCTTTAACTCTGTGTATATGGATGTTCAATTTGGATATAGTAAGTCAATTGGTACTTTTGTGTAAACTTATGATTACTATATATGAGTTCGACCTTCTCTTTTAAATTGTAAGATTATTGGGAATTTACTAGGAATGTTGGAAATTAATTATGATTCATGAGTTTCTTGGGCCGAGTTGGAAAAGCTACTAACTATGAAGATTAGAGATATCAACCTTATAAGGAGTCGAGAGAAATGGTTATACATATTGACATTTTTATTATCAATAAATAGTTGTTTGTGAATATTATTCTTGAATTCAAGAATGAAAGTAATTTATTCTTCTTGATGGGTTTTTCAAAATTAAACATTGTAATATTGTGAATATCATTTATTCATAAATGTACATAAATGTCATCCAATAAGGATACATAATTCTTCTTATGTGCATATATGAATAAATATATATTTATATTATTTTGAAGATATTTGTATTTTTAAACAATGATAGTGATAATATGATTGTAAATTTAAATTCACACACACACACACACACACACACACACACACACACACACACACACTTATATATAAATATATGAGCATGTGTAGTGAGTGGATACTATGGTGCAATTGTTCTTAGTTGTCCATGTTAAGTGAAACAAAATCAGTAAGTCACTATGATTGTTTAAATTATTTTGAGAAGTTTAGATTTATGAAATTCTTGTGAAACTTGAAAAATAATTCCATTTGCATTATTATATTTAGTTCTCAAGATTTTTGAATAGTTTGTAAAAGAAAAGAGATGGTTTCTCAATAAGTCTGAATACGTTCTTTGTATATATTATTGAATATGTGTCGTGGAATCACTATTGATATCCAGTCTGAGATAGAGGTGTATGTGAAAAGATGACCACATATGATTACATGTTTATTATTAAATATTTGGCCAAAGTAATGCAAAATCAATTCTTGCATTATTGGTTCACCATGTCTAAAAATGTATTTTAATCAAATGTATCATGCATAGCTAGAGGGTATCTAGAAGTTGCTTGATAGATTAAATACATTAGTACAAGCACTAGTTCTCAGATGGATTGATCACCTTAGAATTTTATCGGATCTACCACTCTCATGAAGGGTATGGCCACTTCTAGTAGGAAGGTGTACAGGGTACCACTGGTCTGTGATTGGAGGAAAATCACTCGAGTGATGCTCTCTCTTACAATTGATTTGTGAAGACTTGGATTTTAGAGACATCATTCTTGATTCCTTTTGTTGTGATATTACTCATGCACTATTAATCTCATCTAGAGGTGATGATATTGTAATTATATTTGTGTACTATGAACTTGGATAAATAAGTTATAAACATGAATTTTATACTAGCTTGTATTCTTATGTACTTGAATGTACTTGAACAAGAGAAATGATTAATGCAATTATGTATCACTATTTATTATGTATCTTTGCATATTGTATGAAAAGGAAATAATACAATTTATTTATCTCAAAAAATTTATGGTGTTTTAAATTAAACAAACTAGATTGGGTTTGTTACACGAGAGCATCACCTAGCTAATTTTCCTCCAAACATAGACCAACAATCCCTTGCACACCTTCCTACTAGAAGTGGCCATGTTTAGTAGGAAGGTGTGTGGGGGACCACTAGTCTATGGTTGGAGGAAAAGAACTCAAGTGATGCTCTCCCTCTTGTAGTTGATTGTCAAAGAATTGGATTATCAAAGACAACATTCTTGATTCCTTTTGTTGTGATATTACCGATGTACTATTAATTTTGTCCAAAGTTAAGGATATTTGTAATTATATTTGTGTACATCTTGGATAAATAAGTTGTAAACATGACTTTTATACTAGCTTGTATTCTTGTACACTTGAATGTACTCAGATAAGAGAAATTATTAATGCAATTATGTTTCACCATTTATTATGTATCTTTGTATATTGTATGAAAAGGAAACTATGCAATTAATTTATTTATACTTTATCTCAAAAAAATGCATGGTTTTTTAAATTAAACATACTAGATTAGGTGTGTTACACATAGTATTAGAGAAAGGTTTAAATATTAGGGCCTATGAGCCTACTGTGTTGAAGTTATCAATAAGATAAATCTTATATTAACCAAAGAAAAATAAAAACCAAAACCGAGAAAGTAGCGAGTTACGAAGGAGAAGCGTGGATCTTCAACTTCAAAACCCTTGTTGGTGCCCTTGAGTGTATCAAGATAGAGAAAAATAAATGGGTGGAACAACAAAAATCCACTCCAAAAATTCAAGTTAAACCTGATTAATGGTTCAAATTGGGCCTTTGGGTGTGGTCGCAATGCACCAGTATTAGGAAAGGAAGTTAATGATGAGTACCAATGAGTACATCCACTTTATAATTTTGTCTTGTTAGATTTAGAAGGAGAGGAGGAACTAGAAGAAGTACCCCTCTCTAATTGTTGATATACAATGTCACAAAAATCTCATTTAATAAGGATGTACAATCCATTATTATAAATAAAGATCTTTTTTGTGTTTGAAATGTCGAGCAATATGCTTCTTTGTGAATATTAGACATAATATTATAAATATAAGTTGAAATTATGTTAATAAAACTCAATTTATCAAACTATACTTTTAGAGGAAACTAATTAATTGAATGGTCAACTAGGAGTGATCATGGTGCAAACAAGAATCAACCCTAGAGGAAGTCAAGAAGGTTTAGGACAACAACTTGAAAACCCTATGGATAAACTTGAATTTTTTTTAAATATCATAAATGAGATGAAAGAAATGTTGGGAGACCTTGAACAAGAAGTTAGAGGAGCTGGTAACTCTGAAAATGAAGAAGAAAGCCAAGAATAATGATGAAGAGAAAATTTATCATAATGGTAATTGTGAAGATAATCAAAGCCCTAAAAACCAAGGGGATGTGAGAGCTTAAATGACTAATGAATTGGATAGGGACATAAAGAATATTACCTTGCCTAAGTTTTATGGAACCATAATCAAAGATGGGGTTGAAGCATGGCTCACCAAGATGGAGAAGTGCTTTGAGATAAGGAACTAATTAGAGATAAAAAAAAGCATTTTGGGGAGTAGACCAACTAGCAGGTGAAGAATCCACTTGGTGGATGAACAAGAAGATGGAGTTAGGATTGAGTGCTCTAGGAGTAACTTGGGACCAATTCATGATAATTTTCAAGAAAAAGTGGCTACCCAGTTGTATTTTGACCAAAAGAGTACTGATTTCCAACACCTGAGGCAAGGAGATATGACGGTAACTAAATATTGGGAAAAATTTAAAAGGTTATTGAAGTATGGACCCTAGGATTAGAAAGATGAAAGATTCAAAATTAGGAAATTTATTATGGGTATAAATTCTCAAATTGGTGGGGAAGTTGACCTGCATTGACCAAAAACTATGGACCAACTGTTCAAAAAGGCTATCAAACATGAGAAAAAATTGAAGTCAATCTCAGTGTACCAAGATAGGACCAACAAGAAATTTACTTGGACCAAACCAACTCTGAATTTTAAAAAGAAAGGATGGAACAAGGATGCTAAGAAAAAATCTAATAGGAAGAATTTCAATAACAACTAAAATAATTTCCAAAATGGGAAAAGGAATAAGGATTCAAAACAAAAGGAAAAATTTAATGATAACCATTTACTGGTGTAACAGAGGGGGACCACCGCATGCAAGACCCCAGGTCATGGAGGGTTGAAATGCGAGAGGCTGCCCTAACTTACCTCAGTTAAGTGTAATGTTAGGAAATGCAAGGCAAGAGTGACGAGGACTGTGAGGCCCCTTAATCACTCTACAAGCCCAAAATGTAGGAAGGGGCTAGGTGAGCCAGTTTTTAGGTCTAACACTACGCCTTAGGAAGCTCTCTGTCTGAAGATGAAAGCGTGGTCTCTAGATGTCAGCATGACACGTTGGTGTCTCAAAAGTGCGTTGGCATCCGTACAACCAAACAACAAAAAGGATGAGGTCAAACCAATAAAACTAGCTAATGACCCAATAGACTAACTAAAGGGCCAGAATGATGTGATTAAATAAATGAAATAATCTCTAATATTATAAAGCAAATATGAAAGAGTGAAGAGAGTAAGGAGGATCTCACCAAGGAATTTGTTCGCTAGTTGATTCCTTGAGAAGCACGTACTCCTACACACAGAAAGAGAGGAGAATGTTGGGTGGTTATATAGGGGTTTGCCTTAGTTAGACCCCTGTTTAGGTGTTCCCACCTCCACAGACAACCAAGGAAATGAGATAAAGGAAATAATGTAGTAAAGAGAAAAGAAGCACTACAAAACAGTGTTATGCTACTCAACCAAGTGATAGAGGAGAGGAAAGGGAAGCTTACAACCTCCACCAAGAGCACTCAAGGATACTTGGGGGAGAAAATAAGAGTACTCAAGCCTCTGCTACAATGGTGTGGTCCCAAAATTTCTCTACCGAAGTGATGGAGTGTTGCTTTGGCTGCAATGGAATGCTTGTATGTTATTTGAAGCTTGAAGTGGATGCAAAAGAGTGTGTTGAAGCTTGTGGAGTGACTGTAGAAGATCAAAAGAAGTCGTAGAAGTTAGAATGCATGTTGAAGGGATGAATTTGAAGAGAAGATGGAGAAAAATGACCATATTTGGGTTGGTCGGCCGAAGGGGGCATTACAACTTCACCTCCAATGAGAAGAGTAACACCTCTACAGGTTCAGTCATAGGAATCTGCCAAAGATGTAAGCGTGTCGCGTGGACGTTTGTGCACTGCGCGGGCATCCCTGATAGAAACACCTCCACCAATGCTCAAAATAAGCACCAAGTGGGATGCAAGCAGTGGGCTTAGGTGGAATTAAGCCTCTGAAATTTGTTTTCTAAGGTGGATAAAGGAAAAAAGGGGATTTTCACATAGGATGCAAATTCGCTCTTATACATTTTCCCCCACTTTAGTGAGCACGAATACTGATGAGTGCTCAGTAAAGTAGATCAACAAAAAGTAGGGTTAGAAATGTATATCTAAACTATCGAGGAAGTAGACCACGATCTAGCGAACCTGAAGGTGCATGGAAAGCAAGGGACTCCATAGCTGCTCAGAACTATGAAGTTGGAAAAATAAAGCGTCTTACAGACCCGCAAACCTGCAAGGAGGAAACCCCCAAGATCTCTCGTATGAAGGAATCCCTATGAAGTAAGCGCCTTACAGGCTTGCAGACCTGCAAGGAAGGTATCTCCCAAAAACTCTAGCATGGAGGAAACCCCAAAGAAGTAGACTCAGTAGAGTCAAGAAGCGGCCAAGTAGGCAAGTAAGTGGATAGTCACATAGACCGTCAATGATTTGTAAGTCTTTCAAAGGGGTCCCTTGGGAACCCTTCAAAAGGAGAGGGGTCCACTCAAGGGCTGCGTTGTTTGAAAGGTGAGGTCTAGTCAGGCTGACCCCAAGCTAGACACAAAGATATGAAATGGGTCTAGTCAGGCTGCCCCCAAGCTAGACATGAAAAGGGGAATGGAATAAGTCTAGTCGGGCTACCCCCAGGCTAGATGCAAGGGGAAGATTAAAGTCATTCCCACTTTGGGGGAAGGTTTTCAAGTCCTTTCTTTATGAACCAATGATGAAGGAAACACATCCCATTAGGGTTCCAAGTTGAGAATGTGATTCTAAAGAAAAGTTTGTGAAGACTTTCAAGAAAATTTTTTTTAGCAGCGAACGTGTTTTCTAAAAATTGAAACGCTAAAGAAAAGGCGTTGTCACACATGAAAGGGAAAAATCAAGCAAAGAAGAGACAAAGGTAAGGGAAAAGCAAGAGAGAAAACACAAATAAAGGACATAGGGGTAGCCTGATATTTCAAGGTCAGAACTGCTCATAAATATATGTTGAGATTATGGATGCACAGGGTCCCTGAAGTTGCGGTCTTCAATGGAGGACCTTTTCCAGGAAAGATGATCAACCAAAAATAAAGTGTTGCAACTAGGCATGCACAATAGAGATTCTATATTGATGATATGATATTGATATGTTACAAATGAACAATATGCCTTGAATATATAGGCATGAGAGAAACCTAAAATGCAAGAGATGTTGCCATGTGTCTTGATCTAACAACATGTGACAACATGTGAACCCTATCTAGATGATTATTAAATGTTGAGATAAGTTCTAGAAGGACAACTCATCTTCTAGAAGGAATCTTATCTCCTACAAACAAGGAAGGGATATTATCCCATTTATTAAATGATTTATTAAAATCTAACCTAGGACTAAATGAAATATGACCTAAGTTAACTTATGCTAGTGTAATAATTAATTAATTAATTACACTAACAATATATATATATATATATATATATGTATAGTAATAGTATATAAATGAACTGTCATCAACCCCTTAGTATATCAAGCCATGTCAAGAATGCATGAGAATACAAAGTAAAAATAAAAAATTGGGTCAACATGGAAGGGAAGCCTAAATGCTTCCAACGCTTTGCATCATCCCCAATTTATTGAAAGTCAAGCACAAATATGGAAGAATGATGATACAAATAGAAGAAGGTTTACGACACAAAAACCATGCCTGTATCCAAGCACCAATAGGGGTGACAAGGGTCATCTAGGCACATATAGCATGAGCATGGGGGAACACATCACAAAACACACGCACACACACACAAGATCTAGAAAAGGGGCCCCCTCTTAACATTGATCAGCCAAGAGGTCATCCGCTTCCCAATATAAATCCTCATAAGGGGAAGGAAAATGAGCCTACAATGGTGGGATGTTAATAGGAGGAGCATCCGACCCTCCCGCAACAAGGGCTAAGGAAGAAGCCCTCACAAGGTCTTCTTCACCGAGCTCTTGTGGAGCTTAGGTCAGCTATTTCGTGAAGATCGCCGACAAGGCCGAGACTTCATCCATGGAGTTAAACATACACCCCACAAGAGCCCCATGTCTAAATTTAGCGAATGGAACAGGTTGCACCTGAGGTTCACCGCTAAGCTCCTTGAATGACTCGGGAGCGGTGACAACGTCAGGGGAGGTCGAGACTGGTTATGTTATTAGGACATAACAAGTCAACGCAGGGCCGCCATGTGGAGAAGGCGAGGTCCTCGTACATCCTTCATTGCTGAAGGGACCATCCTTCGCCTCCTGTTTCGTTAGAGGAGATGAAATCCCTACGAACGAGGCCAAAGGCGTGGAGGACGAGGAAGAAAGAGCCACAACGGATACAACTGAGGTATTAATCATATCCACGGGCTTCGGGAAAGGCTAGATATCCAGAATGGAAATTTGCAAAGGTGGCTCCACCAAAGGAGCGATGAACACCTGTACCCATTTAGGGTTAGGCATATTTGTACTCACAACAAAAGCTGAAAGCAATACAAGACCAAACTAGAGAGAAGTAGAAGGAAGGGAAGAAGAAGACACTATAGGAGGCCCTGAAGTAGGGGCAATCATTTCTTCCTCCTTCCTTTGCGAGGTGGCCTGCCCGACCAAGAGAGCCTTTTGCCGGTGCTTGCGTTCATGCACAAGGTGGTTTCTACTATTCTTGGAGTTAGAGGCTGGAGTTTGTGAAGGAACAAAAGGTTCCTGCTCAACCATAGGAACGTCCACTACGACCATTTCTGACGAAGGGACAGGTGCAGGAGGAACGGTCAGGGGAGTGATAGGAGGAGTTGACTCAAGATCCTTGGTAGCGGGGGCAGGCCACGGAGGTCGAGACAACGAGGACTCTCCCCGAGATACCTTCCTATTGTACCGAATGGGTCTAGGTTTCGTCAGTAGAAAAAGAAGTTCAAAAGTAGGATGCTTAGGTTTTCGCCAAGCGAGCACCATAGGGTTCTCCTATAGACGAGGAGCAGGACCCAATGGTACCTCAACGGAGTGGGAAGAAGCACCAGACTGACCAGCAGAAGAGGAAGAAGGAGGATCACGAGACCACTTCTCTCCTTCCTTCTTTCATGCCTTAGCGACATCACTGTCAGCTTTTAAGCAAGCCCTATGTGAAACAACATAAGGTGAGGGAGGGTATCTCACTTTCGACCTTAGGTACCCTTTCTTATAATTCTGATATGTTCGGTGCAGAATGTCCGTCCTAGGCAGAAGAGGACCAACAAGCACAGGCCAAGAGTGGTCCAAGGAGTAGCTACCACAAGCAACTAGTGGTCTATAATTGATGTCATGGATTACATGCATGAAGCCTCCATGGATAAATTTTAGACATTTATGCACAACAGAGGGTACCACGTTCATCGCCACTAACCAAGGGATACCCAAATTCACCCTAAAGAGCTCAAACCCAGGGATGATGTTAAACAAGAGTTTCACAGACTTAGGTCTGACTAAAATTGACAGAACAATACTACCCAAAGGGGGCACAGAAAGCCCGTCATGTGTGCGGATAGTACTCACTGGAGCATCAAACCCATCCTTGTGTAAGAAGTTTATTAGCATAATATCCTTTATTATTATGTTCACTTGTGATGTCAGATCAATGAGAACACCCACTACGATGTTTCCATTGATCCGTACAGGAATGTAAAGTGGAGATAGTTCCTTGTTAAAGCCCATCGACAGGTCCTATGAAGTAAAAGTTATGCCAGTACCACTATCCATAGGATGTGCAGAGGGGATGGGTTGGTGCAAGAAGGAAGCCATTACACACACTAGACAATGCTTTCATAGAGTCCCTAAAGGTTAACGGATAAGAAAATGACCCAATTAAGGTTTCATCGTGCAATACCTTTGGAACCTTCCAACTACACCAACTAGGGGTCATAGGCTAGGTTGTAAGGCGACAACCCCATAACATCTCACCTACAACACTCCTAGAGTATGAGGAAAGGAACTATTAGGATCGCAAGAGCGGAACCAAAATGGTTCACGTCGGGTTCACCAAAAATGTAAGAGAGGGGGACCACCGCGTGTAAAACCCCAGGTCACGGTGGGTCGAGACACGAGAGGCTACCCTAACTTACCTCAACTAAGTGTAATGTTAGGAAATGCAAGGCGAGAGTGATGAGGACCGTGAGGCCTCTCAATCACTCTACAGGCCTGAAATGTAGGAAGGGGCTAGGCGAGCCAGTGTTTAGATCTAACACTACTCCTTAGGAAGCTCTTTGTCCGAGGATGAAACCGTGGTCTCCAGACGTCGGTGTGGCATGCTGGTGTCTCAAAAGTGCCCTGGCATCCATACGACCAGACAACAGTAAGGATGAGATCAAACCAATAAAGCTAGCTAACGGCCCAACAGACTAACTAAAGGGACAAAATGATGTAATTAAATAAATGAAATACTCTCTAATATTATAAAGAACATATACAAGAGTGAAGAGAGTAAGGAGGATCTCACCAAGGAATTCGTTCGCTAGTTGATCCCTCAAAAAGCACATACTCCTACACACAGAAAGAGAGGAGAATGTTGGGTGGCTGTATAGGGGTCTGCCTCAGTCAAACCCCCATTTAGGTGTTCCCACCTCCATGGACAACCAAGGAAATGAGATAAAGGAAATAATGTAGTAAAGAGAAAAGAAGCACTACAAAACAATGTTATGCTACTCAACCAAGTGATAGAGGAGAGGAGAGGGAAGCTTACCACCTCCACCAAGAGCACTCAAGGCTGCTTGGGGGAGAAAATGAGAGTACTCGAGCCTCTGCTACAATGGTGTGGTCCCAAAATTTCTCTACTAAAGTGATGGAGTGTTGCTTTGGCTGCAATGGAATGCTTGTATGCTGTTTGAAGCTTCAAGTGGATGCAAAAGAGTGTGTTGAAGCTTGTGGAGTGAGTTTAGAAGATTAGAAGAAGTTGTAGAAGTTAGAATGCATGTTGAAGGGATGAATTTGAAGAGAAGATGGAGAAAAATGGCCATATTCAGGTCAGTCGGCCGAAGGGGGAGTTACAAATTCACCTCCAATTAGAAGAGTAATGCCTTTGTAGGTTCAACCATAGGAATATTCTAGAGACGTAAGCGCGCCATGCGGTCGTTTGCGCGCTGTGCAGGCATCCCTGACAGAAATGTCTCCACTGACGCTCAAAACAGGCACCAAGTGGGATGCAAGCAATGGGCTTAGGTGGAATTAAGCCTCTGAACTTGGTTTTCTAAGGTGGATAAAGGCAAAAAGGGGATTTGCACATGGGGTGGAAATTCGCTCTTATACAAGTGGTAAGGAAAGGAGCAATTAGAGGATGATTCACTTATGGTGGGGACCATTATGAAAATTATGTCCCACCAAGAATCAAGGAATCCCAAACTAAGTCAGACCATTACCTTCTCAACAATCAACTTTTCAATAGAGGATTGAAACGGCGGTAGATAATCGTTAAGCTAAATACCAAGTTTTTCCAATAGATGTCGTGGGTAATATTTTTGGTGTTCCAATTTCGATAGATATGGATGTTGTATAAGGAATTTTGTATCACATAAAGTATTAAATAAAATACATATAAGATTCAGATACATGACAAAATTATGGACTATTGAATGTGCAAATCAGTCCAAAGCTTGGGTAGAGTAGTGTTTGTTTGAAGCCAATGTTAACTTACCTACTTTTTTAACTGAATTCAATTTGTATGTGTCACCTTTAGGATCCTATGCCATTATTCTAGGAATTAATTGGTTATGGAAAGAAAGAGCCAAGGTTGATTTTTGTGAGAAAATAGTAGAATTTTTTAATGATTTTGGTAACTCTGCTACTTTTCAAGGTTTGTAACATGAAGTGAAAATCAGAAAAAACTTCACCATGTAATTGAAAAGAGTAAGGAGAAAATGTTGTTAGTTGTTTGTTGTAAAAATGGAACAACTTAAAAAGGGAAAGGAAATATTATATCTTGACAAACAATTTTTGTTTGATTTTTGTGAGAAAATAGTAGAATTTTTTAATGATTTTGGAAACTCTGCTACTTTTCAAGGTTTGTAACATGAAGTGAAAATCAGAAAAAAATTCACCATGTAATTGAAAAGAGTAAGGAGAAAATATTGTTAGTTGTTAGTTGTAAAAATGGAACAACTTAAAAAGGGAAAGGAAATATTATATCTTGACAAACAATTTTTGTTTGATTTTTGTGAGAAAATAGTAGAATTTTTTAATGATTTTGGAAACTTTGCTACTTTTCAAGGTTTGTAACATGAATTGAAAATCAGAAAAAACTTCACCATGTAATTGAAAAGAGTAAGGAGAAAATGTTGTTAGTTGTTTGTTGTAAAAATGGAACAACTTAAAAAGGCAAAGGAAATATTATATCTTGACAAACAATTTTTTGTTGAATCCCAAGAGTTAAATGAAACTACCAAAAAAATCTAAAGAGTTTGAATAATCCTCTATCCTAGACTATACATTCTTGTATGACTTTCAATATGTTTTTCCTAATGATCTACTAGGTCTACCTCCTAAGCGATTCTTTGACTTCTCGATTGATCTAATCCAAAGATCAGAACTAATATTTAAGGCACCTCATAGAATGACTAATATTTAATTTATGGATTTGAAAGATTAGCTACAAAAACTATTAGAAAAATGTTCAGTAAGACCCATTGTGTCACCTTGGGGTGCACTACTGATATTTTTCAATAAAAAGGATAAAACTATTTGCATAGATTATTGTATGCTGAATAAGACAATGATTAAAACAAAGTACCCCTTACCTCGTATTGATGATCTTTTTGATCAAATGCATGGAGCCTCAACTTTCCCAAAAATTGACCTTAGATTAAGATACCACCAATTGAGACTGAGAGAGGAAGATATTCATAAAATTTCTTTTAGGACAAGGTATGGACATTATGAGTTCACAGTTCTACCTTTTGGGCTAACAAACACTCCAACAAATTTCTTGAATTTAATGAATAGTGTGTTCCAAGATTATCTTGATAAGTTTGTGCATGTATTCTTGGATGACATTCTTATATATTCCAAGAATGAGGAGGAACACTTGCAAAATTTAAGAATTGTTTTGTAGAAGTTAAGAGAGCATAATATGTATGGAAAGTTATCAAAATACTCATTCTTTTAGAAAGAGATTCAATATTTAGGCCACATTATTTCAGTAGAAGGAATATAAATTAATCCTTTAAAAATTAGAGCTATCATAGAATGACATGCACCTAAAAATATGCATGAAGTGTGAAGCTTCATGGGTTGGTTGGTTACTACAGGAAGTTAATAACAAAATTTTCAAAGATTGCCAACCCCATAAATTCCCTTCAGAGAAAAGGTAAGTGCTTTGAATGGTCAGAGAATTGTGAAGAATCCTTTTGCATTCTTAAGGAAAAATTAACAACTCCTATCCTCAGAATACTTGGCCTTGTGGGTCATTTTATAGTTGTAAAAAATGCATCAAATGAAGGTTTGGGTGGAGTAATAATGTAAGAAGGTCAAGTAGTGGCTTATGAGTCAAGGAAATTATGACCCTATGAACAAAAATATGCCCCCCATGACTTAGGGCTAGCAACAATTGTTCACGCTCTTCAAGTATGGAGGCATTATTTGTTGGGAAAGCAATTTAAACTCAAGTCAGATAATTAGGGACTCAAGTATATCTTTACTCAATCAAATATTTTTTCTCATCAAATGAGATGGTTAGAACTAATATTTGATTATGATTTTGAGATTAGTTACATCAAAGGAAAATAAAATCGAGTAGTTGATGCATTAAGTTGCAGAAGACATATATCTTCTATGGTCTCAATTCACTTAGATCTACGAGAACAAGTGTTAAAGAGTTATGTGAGATTAATTTTATGATTAGGAAAGAGCATATTTAAGGGTAGATCCTCATGATAAGGGGTATATTGTATACAAAATTAAATTTTATGGACTCTTAAGGATCAATAGAAGAATGTATATATACCTGATAAGGATAATTTGAGAATTTTCATTTTAAAGGAAGCCCATTGTGCCCTGTATTATGGCCATTCGAGAGTGAAAAAACTATTAGAAGATGTGAAACCACTGTACTTTTGGAAGGGAATGAAAATTGATGTATCCAAGTTTGTGGTAGGTTGTCTGAGTGTCAACGAGTTAAAACTAAACACCAACACCCAACGAGATTGTTATATCCTCATGACATTCCATATGGAAATGACAAATAATCAACATGGATTTTTTTCAAGGTCTACCTATGTCTATAAAAAAACATGTTGAAATTTTGGAAGTGGTTGATAAACTTACTTAAGTTGCAAATTTTACACCCGATAACCTTATTGATGGAGCCCCATTAATTACAAGGAATCTTTTTCAAGAAATATTTAAATTGCATAGAATTATAGAAAGAATAATCTCATATAGGGATGTAATATTTAATGACTTTGAGGTTTTGGAAAACCTTATATTCATCCTAAGGAACCAAATTGAACATAATTTCAACCTATCACACTAAGACATATGGCCAAATTGAAAGAACTAACAAATTCCTGGAGGATTTGTTGTAGATGTATTGTATGGATTAGTAATACAAGTGGGAAGAGTACCTACCACTGGTAGATTTTTCATATAATAATTCCTACCATTCAAAAATTGAAATGACACCTTTTGAGGCTTTATATGACAAGAAATGTTTAACTCTTATCGACTGGGATAAACCAGAGGATATAATCAGCCTTGGGCCAAAATGCTAGTAGAATTAAAGAAACAAATTAAGTTGTTAGAAAAAGATTGGTAGAAGTAAATGACAAGAAGAAAAGATATGTTGATTCCAAGCGTACTTTACAAGAATTTCCTACAGGAGAAAAAGTTCTTGTAAGAGTGAATCCTCAAGAATATTCTATTAAATTTGGCAAGGCTATCAAATAAACACCAAGATATGTGGGCCCTTTGAAGTATTGAAAGCTGTTAACTCAATTTCTTACAAGATAGCTCTACCTCCAACTCTAGCATGGATGTATAACGTATTCCATGTTTCTTATTAAAGAAATATGTTTATGGTTTTAACCACAATCTTGATTGGAATTCTCTTCGGGTATAAGATCTAGGAGTGATCACGATCAAGTCTCTCAAAGTAATCAAGGTTTGTAGGATCCACATGTGTAACGAGGAAGTTGTTCAATGCAAGTTCCAATGGGACTAGTATTCCAAAGATAGTAATACTTGGGAGGACTATAATGAGATGCATCAAAAATTTCCTTACTAGTTTAATTAATTTTATTACATGTTGAGAAAAAAATATGTTATTTTTATTTTACCTTTATGTCTTGTGAACTTAATGATTGAGGACGATGATCTCTAAGGGTGGAACTATATCCAATTTTTCATTACCCTTTTAGACTATGATATATGTTGATTTACATTTTGTGTATGATTTTTAAACTAAGATTATGATCATTTAAGTATGTTCTTTAAAAGCTCAATATCATTTCATAACATGATAGTGGTTGGTTCATTTGAAATTACAATACTTTACGTTGAAAGTTAGTTATGTTAATGGACTAACAAGTGCACTATTTTAATGAGGTGGATGTAAAATATAACCTTCTTCCCATCCTAATTAGAGGTGGAGTATCACTAGAGAAATGATGGTAGATCTAGGAGAGAAATCCTTGGTCATCAGGGAACTAAAAACACACAAACTTATGCACTAAAAGTTGTTTACTATGTTTACAATATTGCTTTATGTCTAAATATTTTTGAAATCATTTGTTGTTAATATCATGAATCTACATTCTTATATCTACATGATAAAGTGTTTGCATATGAATATCTATATATGTGCTAGGTGAATTTTTCTATAATGTGATCTACCTCCTTTAGATAATTATCATTGGAATTCAAATTTATGCTTTATCTCAAATAATGGCATTTTTGTGGTAAGGAAAATAATTAATATTTATGACTAAAGGAATGCAATTATTTTTAGTTTCCCATTTTCATTTATATGTATGTATGTATGTATGTATGCATGCATGCATGCATATATGTATGTATGTATGTATGTGTGTATATGCATGCATATATATGCATCTATCTATATATACATATATATGTATAAATATATTATATAAATAAATACATATATGCAAGTTTATATAAATATATATACATATATAAATGAATATGTGTATATATACATATATATTTATATTTAATATTACATACATATATCACTGAATATTTATACAAGTGATTATATATATATGTGAACATATAGATCTATTGATAAATAAATCTACACAATCTATATGCACACATATCTATATCAATCATGCATAGAAATCTATGCAAGTGGATTTTCAAATAGAAGTGGATGATAGTTTGAGTGCTAGCTTAGGCATTGGCATTTAAGATCCAGTACTAAGATTTAATGAGGGAGAACTCTGAAAGGAGAGGAGTGAAGGGAAGCAAATGAAGAAAGAAGAGAGAATTTGTTGTGGGTAGAATGGAAAAAAATGAGGAGAAGAAAGAGGAAAAGTCAAGACATGCACAAAATGATGGAGAAATATGGGGAGAACATAGGGGAAAAGGAAGCAAAAAAGAGAATAGTAGAGGGAGAGAGGGAGAATATAGCGAGGAATAACTTTTGCATTTGGTATTAGCAAGAGATTGGTATGCATCTAATACTCTTTATCTCTCAAGTTGTTGTAATCAAATGGTTTAGATAAATGCACGTAAATGAGCATAAACTTATGTTAAGGCTATATGGGCCAAATTTTTATTTAGATGTTCAACTTTCTATCATGAAACCCTAAGAAAAACGTGTTCTTTTGTGAACTAAAAGCCTAAGGTAATCATGTGATGGGGTGAATAGTAGAATGATTTGGTGAATAGTAGAATTATTTAGGGATATTTTCATCACATTATATGTAGATAATATGGTGTTTTTGGTAAGGGTAAGGATGTGATTTATGATTTTAAGTCCCAAATTTGAACATAATTTGAGATGGACTTGAGATTTTCCAAGTATTTTTTGGGTATTGAGACTATAAGAGAGAGAGTGAATATTGATCTTTGGTTGGGCCAAAGTAATTATGCGAACCCTATATTGTAGTGTCTCAACATAGAAAATAACAAAGCATTGAGTGTTCTTACTTATTTGAGAACTAATTTTTCAATTGAGTAGTGTTCTATGAAACCCATGGAGATGGAGGAAATGAATCATGCTCCTTATGCCGATGTAGTTGTGAGTTTGATGTATGTTATTATTTATATTAGACTAGACATTTCCCAAATAATGATAGTCTTAAGATGAGTTATGGCTAATCCTAGATTAGATAATTGAGATGCAATAACAAGGTTCTTTAAATATTTGTGGGGTACCTTTGATAACACTATTTTTTATGGTTTTTATATTATAGGGGCCAACACTTAGTGAAGATTTATCAATTCATGAATTTAGATTGGGTAGAAGGTGGCTATAGTACAATATCCACTATTGGGTATGTGTTTAATGTGTTTAATGGTTTTATTAGTTGGATAGGTAAGAAATGAGATAGGTTCATTTTATTCATTATAGAGGTCGAGTAAACGGGAGATACTTATGCCTATAAGGAGGTCATCTAGCTTAAGATATTATGTTTATATCTAGGATTGAATTAGGGACCTATTAGAGTTATTTGTGATAGTTTAGAGTGTCGTATGTATAGAAAATAACTTAACCTTTCATGCAATAATGAAGAATATAGATGTCTAGTACCATGTTTTTCATGACATTATAGAGGATGGAAGGGCGATTCTAGAGAAATTTGACACTTTGTAAAATGTTTAAAATATACTAACAAAGCCAATTATCTCAAAGAAGCATAGGAAATATAGTGAGTAAATGTGCCCTTAACCACTAATAGATAATTGAAAGTGTTAGCATTCCATTTTCTCTTGAAAAATATTCAACAAGTGGAATAATGCTAGGAAATTTTCCTCAACATTGCATCCTAATGTTAAAAAAAAAAGTGCAATTTTTAGGCTATAAAACATAAAAAATAATTCTTGGGCTCTAGAGGTCAATTTTAGCCCTAAAAAATGTTGGAATGGGGTCTAAATAAAGAAAGTTGATTATGGTGACATGGAGATCTTTAGAACCTTCAATTTAAAAAAATAGGTTCCATTGGCTTCCTAAATCAAAAGGTATGGCCTTTAGAAGTTAAGCCTCCCACATTAGAAATGTAAGAGCATCTATGACACATAAGAAATTTGTAAGAAGAGGTTACATTTATTGACCAACTTATGAAATTTTTTCTAACACATCATAAGAAATTTTTGATTGGAGATAATTGAGACCCTAAGTTGGTGAGTGGATTATGATGAGTTTATGATTGATACACAAGAAATATGATAGTTTTAGCTTGTGGACATATCATATGGTTTGGGCATTAGATTTTGACAAGAGATTTGGGCACCACACTTTGGGTAGCTTTAGCTCATGGATTTATAATTACCATTTGATGGTTTCATGTATTACTTATCCTATTTATTATGTGTTTGAGATGGAGGTTTCATGGTGATTTTTGTAGCACCATTATGTTACCATAATTGCTCCAAATATCTTGTAGATGATACTCATATAAAGGATTGGATCCTACAAGTGTATTGTAACCATGGTTACTAAATAATACATTGAGTAGCTTTGGAATATGAGGTTTTAATCCAAAAATATTTTTCTTCATGTAAAGTATTATGTTATAGTATATTTCTTTTGTGTTTGTTTCCTTATAACTTGATCATTTAAATTTTTGCACATCCCTCATCTCATAGATTAGTGTAGGAAGCATATTCCACACATTTTTTCATTTCAAGTACCCATAATACATCACTAATGAGTAGGCCTTACATGTCCCTACTAGTGTTTTTGTTGAGCCATAGCCAATAGTTGATAGTTTCCAACAAAATTTAATTTGCATGCAACCACATAAACCACTAGTTTCCTATGAACCACCACCTTCAATTAGTCCTTGATTGGTTCCCAACCACTTGCATCCCTCCACTAATCATTTGCTATCAGAGCAATGATTCTCTCCTTTGTAGCTTGATTTCCACTACACTAGTAGCACTACCAATTCTCATTGCCTACTCACCTCTGTTAGCTACATTGACCATTCACTGCTAGTTAGATCTCTCTCTGGTGACCTTTTCAATTTGATAGACCAAATTGAAAGGGATTTTTCTCATTCTTATAGAGGCATTTTTCACTATAACCTTTTGATTTAGATCTATATTTTATTTGTATATTGTAGTGGTGCAAGTATTTTTTAATCTTGATTCATGATTTTTTTATAATTTATAAATTATCATAGGTATTGCTATATAGTTCCTTTTAGGGACATTCTAATGCCCTATTTTTTCATATGAGCTTCTTTTTAGATGCCAATTTTTAACAACGCATGATTTTTTGAGCTATATGTAGTGGTTTTATTAGTTCTTTTTTATTCTTCTCCTAATGTATAAATTCAAATTTGTAGCTTCTTTTAACATTTATAAAGTACTAGGATCAAGTCCACTTTATGATACTTGAAAGTGGAAATTGTACTTGCACTAAATATAAAGTGCCAAAATAATATTGTGTTGGGGGGTCCTTGATTGTGTAATTTTGAGGTTGATTATATGGTTGTTCATTTTATTTTGTTGGATAAATTTTTTAATGGTATTTTATGTGACCAATTTGAGTTGATGATAATGAGTATTAAAAAACATTTATTGTTATCAAACTAAGTAAACAAAACTATAAGTCCTTGCAATATGGCTCTTGAAGAATTTTATATGGTTAAACACTTGACCACTCTTAGTGAAATAGTTCTTGAACCTAGTTCTTTATGAACTTGTCCGTCAACCTAATTCTTCTTGGTGAAGGAAAGTGTGGAGAGAAAATGTTGAACATTTCATGGGATTGATTCTATGTAATGTTGATATTAGCACCATGATGCCCAACACTCACATTAAGTGAACTCATGACCTTTGGAATATAATATGGAGATATTTGGAGACTTAAATGAATCTCCACTTGATGCAGGAGCATCCAAGGGTGTATGGAAATCTTGCGTCAAAAAATTGTTTAATTTTTGGGTTGTTGCAAGCAGTTTTTGGGCACTTGGTTTGGGCACTCTAGAGCATGGGAAAAAATATGTATCCAATTGACTGGGTATTTTAATGTTTTAATATTATCATTGGGTTGAAATTGGGGCTAAACTAATGTAATTGATATTTTATTTATTAGCCCAAAATTTGTAAATTGATGAATTGTAAAGTGCATATTTAATATGCAACTTAAGCTAAATGTTGAAATTTGAAAACCCAACATCCAAGTTGGGAAAATTGAATTTTGGGATATTTAATAATAGCCAAGAAGATAATTTTAATGCCCATGAACAACAAAGAGCCAAATTTTGGGTGTCAAACATGCTATGAGTTATTGCAAAAGGGAGTTACGTTTGTGCATGTAATTTTTCTAGATGACAAGTAGTGGGTTGCAAGAGGTTTTCAACACCATAATGGGAGTAATTTCAATAATTAATTTGTAGCTCCAAAAAGGAGGAATCCAACGCCCAAGAGCAGAGAAGGAGAAATATTGAAGGGATTGTAACAAGAAGAAGTTGAGAAGGAAGATCCCAACAACCACCAAAGTGTTGCAAAGGATTTAGAGGTGATTTTGTAGGTGTTTGAAGCTGATATGAATTAGTTAAGTTTTGATTTTGTATTGCATAGTTGAATCTTGTAATGGATTTTCCAATATCAATGAATTTTTGAAGAAGAATTGTTAAAAACCTAAAGTGTTCCTTTAAGTTTTCAGTTGCATATATTTCCAAAGATCTGTATGAGGATGTATTTTATGTTATGTCTTTCTGGATGGTTTATCTAAAAATATCCCCCATGTTTGTATTGCATCACCACTCCTAAAATATTTTGCTATGGATTATCTTCTACCACTTGGTTCTTTCAATGATATGACCATAAAATAGCTAAGATGCTTGATGAACATGAAATTCTTAATTATTGTGGTAGCATAAAAACTTCTCCTAATGCTCCTAATCCTCTTATAAAGACCCTTATTGATTTTCCAACTTTTATGACTCCTAGTACATATTAAAATGGTTCACCTTCTTTATCTTCTAATCAATATCCTAAGGCTAAAAAATCTTCTACTCTTGTATTGGTATATTCACTTGTTGAAATTCATGCTCAAACATTTAGTGTGGACACATCATCATGGGAGGAGCAATATAGTCCAATGATATGGATTGAGATTCCACCATCATCACTTGTTTCTCCATTAGAGTTTAGTGTTTTTTCTATTAGGGTCTTCCAATGATTCTTTGTACCAAGTCCATATCTATCTTCCTAATCCATCTCATTAGGAGATATACTTAATAATTATTTCACATTTGTTTGTGGAATGCCATCTTTTAGAGCTTGAAAACACATTTAAGAACATTAATCTCTTCTTTATCAAAAAATCACATGGAGTTGCATCATATTCTTTAGAGGTCAAGAGGGAACATTCAGATCCTCCTATTTTTTCCCCACCTAATCCTACTTCCACAGTGATAGATTTTATATATATTCACGAGTCCATAAACTTTAGTTAGTCACCATTCATGTTTATTCATTTGATAAGAATACAAGATTATTTTTAGTTTAATTGTCTTACTTATGATGAGAACCATACATCCATGGTTAGTATACCTAAATCTTACATGATACATGATTCATCTTATCAAAATTTGTAATAGTTCGACATTGATTTGGATAAGCTTGAATAGTTTTCAAAGGTATCATATTTCATATTTAGTTCTTTTTCTTCATAAATTTCCACATGGTTTAAGATTGTCGCTTTATCTAGCTAGGCCTATGAATCTTGATTTGGTTGCACACCACCTTTCAACACTAGAATGAAATATTTTGAGCAACTTATAGAGACATATTTTAAGTTTTCTTCTCTCATATTATTTTTTGGAATGAGAAGATATTTTTCATTTTCCTTTGGTTTTGTTTCTTCCTAAGAGAAGAATTGTTGTTCAATGAGCCTAGATCATCTTCACCATTTAGTGTCAAGAATTCATCATTGACACATGAGACTAAAATTTGAGGGGGTTGCATGGTCTCTCTTTCTCTCTTGTTAGGGGTTTTCTTCATATGGGGTTTTATTCTCCTTATTTATTTTGAGCCGATTCACTTAGCCATATTCTTCATTATCTCTTGGAGGGAGTTCTTTTCTATAGGTTTTCTCTCTCTTTTTTTTTTTGAGGGAATCATTTTATACATGAGTACCTAACATGGACACAAAATAATTGGCACTCATCCATTCCATCTATTCTACCCACCTAAGCTACAATTATTGGGGTGTTGACCATGCATTATTCTATTTTGTTTTTTAATTTATTACTTTGTTACATTATATGCACCTAGGATAAGATATTTTTTCTTAGGCGGGTATTTGCTTGGGTACTTGTCACACTTGCATCATGTGACTTGTTCTTTCTAGTTTGGTGATGTTGTACACACATGTGATTACATCTCAATTACACATTGATTGTACATTCAAATCTCTTGATGGTGTATCCTATATATACCCACCTCTTCCTCTCTTATTAGTAATTTCTAATCATGAACCTTGTATCATTTGTATCCTTTGAATAGTAAAAAATATTTTATCATATTGGTCTTCTTTGTCATTTTATTTAGGTCATTTTGATCTTGTGGGGATATCTCTATAACCAACTCTTACACCTAGAGCTAAAGCCCTAATCCTCTGATTATTTATGAACATATTTGTGTAGTGTTTATGACTTTGCTCATATTTCTATAACTTCATTTACTATTACTTATTTGTATTCACCTAACTTGGATATTCATGTAAGGTGGCTCTATTTTCTTACACATGTTATCCCATGTCCTATAAATGTATAATTATAAATAATTAGTAGCCAAAATCTTGGGTTATGATAATGGTGTTGAAAGCTTTCCACATTAGTTTGAGCTTTTTAATTCTATTTGGTAGAATTGCAAGGTCTAGTTGTATATTTTGGATTCGCACAAGTAAATTTTTGAATTTTTTTTGGATGGTCAAACTATTAATGCTATAATATAAAATTTCTTAGTGCAATTAGAATTTTTAATTTTGTAAAGGCAAGTAAAATTTTCTTAAGGGTAGTATGAGCTGGTCATATAATGTAGATATATAAAAGCACACTTAACCTAGACTAATTAGTGAGAGAAACATGCATGATACATATGAAAATTTGTAATAGTTACTTTAAGAAAGTAAATGTAATGGATAACACTAGGTTCTACGACTAAAAAATAATGTTCCAAAAGAATATTATTGAGTTTGTGATATCTTGAGATCATAAACAGGATGAAATATGCCCCTTAGTTTTTTGCCACAATTTTTTACACAATAACCAACACTTGGCCAATTGATTAGCATTAGAGCCAAAACCAAATCTCTATTAAAGAAAATCTAACCAAGAATGCGCCCTAAAACCACTAAAGGAAGAGGGGCAGGCATATGGTCAGAGGATCCCTAGGATCAAATAACTCAACAACTAAAATTGCTTACAACTGGAAGTGTAAAATAAACTCAACACCAAGAATGTGCACACAAGATCCCTTTGAAGGCAAGGTGCTAACATATGGTGGAGTAACTATTACAAACTGAAATAGCTAGGCGGATAACCAGCCATAGAAAACTCAAACTAACTAATTCATCTGATGCGGCGGGCATCCACTCAAGAGTGGGAATTCTCTACTTTCTCAGTGGATACAATGAGAGTTACAAAGTTTATTCTCTGCATTGGCGGTAAACCATCTAGGGGTTAAAGTATTTGCATTAGAAATCATAAGTAATTGCAATAATAATAATGGTTGGATTAGTACTACTAATTCTCAACCTTACAATTGAAAGAATTTGCAAATTACGAGTGTTACAACAATAGAATGAATGCAAATATAAGAAGGATGATTATAGCAATGTTCAAAACTCCCAAGGATTTAAAATGAAGCCAAAATATGAAATTAATGAGGTCTGATAACAAAAACCAGCAGACTAAAACTGTGAACCAGCAAGCTGGGAATCAAATAAATACTCATAACTTCATGAATTTGCCTCTGAATTGACTGAAACGAAGTGGAAAGGTCTTCTAGGAGGATGGCGCCCCAAATCAGGTCATAAAAATCCATTAAGGAATCCTTATTTATTTGGCACAAATTCCAATGCCAAGCAAGAAGGTACGACCTGGCTGAAAAGGGCGATTTGGCTCTTAAAAAATAAATACTTCACCATAAAATTTGGAACTTTGCAAGTTGGGTTGCCCTAGGCATAGGAATGGAATAGATGAATACCCAGAATGAAGTAAAATTTGTACAATGATCTACAAGTGAAAACATGCTTCAACCATAGTCAAGACCAATAGCTTGTAAACAAACAAATTCATCACAATCTTCAACAATGATGCTCAATGTGCACTTCTAAATGAAGCACACTCTCAATCCACCATCTAGGGAACCATAGTTTCAGGCCCGAAGAATGGAGTGGAATTGGTAAGTTTTCCCTTAGCCAAATTCTGGATTTCAAACCAACAACATAACTTTACAATATTTCCAAAGATGATAATGAATGAGAAAGGTATCAATAAATAGGCTCTTCAACTGGAAACTGAATCAACATGAAACTCCCACAAGAACCTCTTCAGCTTCTCCAAGGGATGCCACCTCTCATGTTGCACTTTATTTGAATTATTAAAACATTAATCATCTCCTTTTAGGCATCCATTTACAATTTACACAATAAAACATTTAATATAAATATTAAATGCTCAAATCAACCCCTTATGACCCCTTTTTAAAAACAACTTGAAGTTGTTGCCTAGGCACAAGGTACAAACTCAAATTATAAAATTATAAAAGAGGAAACCCTAATTTTCTACTTCAGCTTAGCCTACGGATTTCCAGAAATATGCTAAATCCAAAAGAAGAGCGTAGGGCTAAAATGGGGACATTAGAGTCCGCCCTTCCCAAAAATTGCTTGTCCTCAAACAATGCTACCACACTCCAAGGAAACAATTTGATCCTTACCATGCCAAAAAGGATCCCAGGGTCCCAAATCCACCTAGGAGAAAGATAGCACCTACTGATGTAAGCACTGCACTTGTTGATGCCAAACAAAGAAATCGCCAGATTAAAATTAAATTGAAACATCATGGGAATAAATTCTAGAGGACCATCATTGGCTTCATCATCTTCAACTGTTGAATAGAAAACCCAAGTGATACTAGGATTCCAAATCTTCCTCAAGAACATTGTTCCTCTAATCCGTTGTGCTACTCTAATTAATACAACTGAATACTCAAAGTGGACCAACATGTCACGATCCAAAAAAGACAATGCACCAAACATATCAGTGCCTGGGTCCCATATTAGTCTGTAGGACCTCTAAACCTTGCTGTCATAATTTTGATCAACAACAAAAATATTTTCAAACATGCCTTTAAACCAATGCCAAACCAATAACAACGCTCCACACTCCATCCCTATCCCAAAGGATGCACAATGCTTCCTTTGAAGCAAACTGATTTCACTGAAAGAACTCCAAGAAATATTCACATGTCTCACATCAAGAGTCTCAATTTGACAAATCAAACTAGCTAATAACTCGCTATCCCAAAAAGTAATGTATGAGTTGGTACCACAAAATTCACTGTCAACCATCAATGAACAACCAATACCCAAACTTTGACCATATTGAATCATTCCCTTGCTCATTTGTGGCAGAAATTTAGTCCAAATAGGAGGTGGAGAGGCCTGGAAATGAAGTAACTAACTTCCTAAGAGGTTTGAAATAATCATCTTGAGATCTGATTTTTGGAAAATCAGCATCCAAGAAGACAAGCAACAGCTGCAACATAAGAATTTTTCATCAAAATGAGAATAACTGCTCATGAACCAAGCTGGTGGCACCTTTAGCAAGAGACCCCATGTCACCACAAACCAACTTCTGATCATATTTCCTTCCCAGAGCACCAATTTATGATAAAAAATAAAGAACTAATGACATAGAAAGAAGGGAGCAACAAACATAAAACAATTTTTTTGATACTTATCTCTCCATCCAACCTTCTTTTTATGCATACCATTCTTCATAAGAAAATACTTGAGATCCCAAATAATGATTTTCAATTGAAGACATTTTCCAACAAATAAGAAAATGGTCACAACTGCATTCTGAATATTATATGCTGGTCTATCTACTTTAAATTTACCTTCTTTCCAAGTAATGCCAGGATCCCAAACTAACAACCATGAAGAACCACTTCTCAAACTGAGAACTGCTCTCACATGAATCCTTTTATTTTATCATTCCATCTGAATTGCCACTTCTTAAAACTCCAAGAAGTATTCAACCAACCTTTGTTCGTTGAAGAGATCAAATCCAAAATCTTGTGATATGACTTGCTGGAAAGATTCCATGAATCCTTCATCAAATAAAATTATGAAATCAATCACTCTAAGTGAAGATGAAGATGAACTAAAATATGACAAGAGCCTCACAAGCATCCTCATCAAAAAATGAATAAAACCTTCATCAACATGCCAATCATTTCTTTTTTGATGAACAATAAAAATGTCTTCATTTCTTTGTGATCCATGAGTTACCATTTCTTGCTGAATGGTTGCACTAGGAGCAACAATACATTCAACTTCATGCAACTCACGTATCAACTCTCCAATGGTGGAAGAAAAAAACAAATTTCCTCCTTCACTAATCTCTGAAGCAATTTCTTCATCATTTTCAAAAAGAGGATTTACATAAACCTTACTAGAACCTTCTTCATACAAGAGATTTTCAAATGCTTGCAAAAATTGAGAATTTGAATGCTTTGGTCTCTCAGGACAACATTCCAAATCATATGTTTCTTATATGAATCCTTTTATTTTATCATTCCATCTGAATTGCCACTTCTTGAAACTCCAAGAAGTATTCAATCAACCTTTGTTCGTTGAAGAGATCGAATCCAGAATCTTGTGATATGACTTGCCGGAAAGATTCCATGAATCCTTCATCAAATACAATTCTGAAATCAATCACTCTAAGTGAAGATGAATATGAACTAAAATCTGACAAGAGCCTCACAAGCATCCTCATCAAAAAATGAATAAAACCTTCATCAACATGCCAATCATTTCTTTTTTGATGAACAATAAGAATGTCTTCATTTCTTTGTGATCCATGAGTTACCATTTCTTGCTGAATGGTTGCACTAGGAGCAAAAATACATTCAACTTCATGCAACTCACATATCAACTCTCCAATGGTGGAAGAAAAAAACAAATTTCCTCCACTAATCTCTGAAGCAATTTCTTCATCATTTTCAAAAAGAGGATTTACATAAACCTTACTAGAACCTTCTTCATACAAGAGATTTTCAAATGCTTGAAAAATTTGAGAATTTGAATGCTTTGGTCTCTCAGGACAACATTCCAAATCATATGTTTCTTGTATGAATCATTTTATTTTATCATTCCATCTGAATTGCCACTTCTTGAAACTCCAAGAAGTATTCAACCAACCTTTGTTCGTTGAAGAGATCGAATCCAGAGTCTTGTGATATGACTTGCCAGAAAGATTCCATGAATCCTTCATCAAATACAATTCTGAAATCAATCACTCTAAGTGAAGATGAAGATGAACTAAAATCTAACAAGAGCCTCACAAGCATCCTCATAAAAAAATGAATAAAACCTTCATCAACATGCCAATCATTTCTTTTTTGATGAACAATAAAAATGTCTTCATTTCTTTGTGATCCATGAGTTACCATTTCTTGCTGAATGGTTGCACTAGGAGCAACAATACATTCAACTTCATGCAACTCACGTATCAACTCTCCAATGGTGGAAGAAAAACTCAAATTTCCTCCTTCACTAATCTCTGAAGCAATTTCTTCATCATTTTCAAAAAGAGGATTTACATAAACCTTACTAGAACCTTCTTCATAGAAGAGATTTTCAAATGCTTGAAAAATTTGAGAATTTGAATGCTTTGGTCTCTCAGGACAACATTCCAAATCATATGTTTCTTGTATGAGATCAAGCTCATCAAGAATTACTTGAAGCTCCTCTGCTCTTCTTTTGTTTTCTTTCTCCCATGAATATTGAAAAAAAATAAAATCTGATTTTCTGCTTCAATTAGAGTCTCATGCATTTCTTGCAACCTTGCTTTGGTAAGCTCATTCCACTCCAATGCCTTGTCAACAATATTGGCCACTATGTCTTTGTCATGAATGATGTGCAAAAGACTAGATTTAATTTCCTCCAAGGAAAATTTAATGGACTTTATGTCATCAATAAAAATGTAGCATACAACTTCTCCCCTAGGCACATCATGAATCAAATGTTCTACTTTCCTATGAATTCTATCAAGTTTTGACAAAACTTGAATACCATTATTAGCAATTTGTGAACTTGAGCTACAATCTTCATATGTTGGCTGAGATGATGTAGAACCACTTTAATGGATAAAGATTTCAAAAATGGTTTGAGCTGTACTCCTCAACTTGTCTCGCATGTGATGAACACTCTTCATCATTCCATCCATAGTTCCTTCCAATTCCTTAGCTTTTTGCCTTAGCTTGATTTCAGGTGAAGAGAAATTTGCCTTATAACTACTAGAAGCTTCACCTTCCATGTTGTCTTCTACACATGATTCAAAAGAATTGATCAAATCAGCTTTGAAGTAGGGTGAGACTTCAGCTTTCTCTTTCTTCTTCTCCTCCTTGACTTGACTTTCAAACCAACATTCTCTAGAATTGTGAAGAAGCAAATTGCTGATTGAACACATATCTTCAACTATCCAAACTTCTTCCTCATTTGGATCTGCACTTATGGCCTCTTCATGCATCTCTGTTTCAAATTTTATTTCCAAAAGTTCTGTCTTTGAATCTTCAACATGAGGCTTCTTAACACAAATCAATTCATTGTTCTCCTCTGTAGAAAACAAGAGTACCTCACTAGCCTTCAAATCTTCCACTATCACATTACATTCTTCTACAAAATGCTTGGATGAGTGCAAATCCGTAGATACCCCTTGAAATTTTGCAATATCTTCACAGGAATTCCAACTTTCATCCTCCTCTTCAGCCTCATAAATCTCCTCTTCATTTTCAATAGTCTTCTTCATGAATGGTTTCAACTTATCTTCACATTGACTGAAAATTTCTTTAACTAACAAATCAACAGTGGGAGAAATCTGCTCTTCACATTTAGAAGCATCCAAGAGAAGAGTTTGGGAACTTTCAGGAAGACTACCGACTTCTTTAATTGTAGAGATTAGAACATTTATGAAAACTGCAAGCATACCCCCCTCTTCTTGCTCACTCCAGGTCGAGGTGAAAAGATAATTAAACAAGTGATAAATCTGATTCTCGATCTCCAATTCTATCAATAAGATGCAAGCACCAACTTCATAAAATGTCTTTAAAATAATTGATCTTCTTGAAAACAAACTACTGCCAGTTTCATCCTGTGATAGGTCGGATTTGAGTGGTAGAAAATGAGCAGCAAACAAAGTAATGCAAATAACACTAAAAACAACCTACACCTCAAGATTAGCCTAGTTGGATTCAACACAAAATAAAAACAACAAATGAAATTTTTTACCTTGTGTCGAATCGATCCTTTGGTTGGCCCTTCGATCTTCGGTGTTGTATGCTCCTTGGATGGCAAAGGATGCAAGCTAGATGATGATATGAAGATGGATGTAAGTGGGTGCAAGCATGAAAATGGCTAAGTATGGATTCTAGGAAAAATTTGCAAGAGTTTGGCTACAATGCATGAAAATGAGAGTTTGGAAATCTCTAGGGAAATGGACGGTCAAGATTGAGCCACCAAGATCAAGATGTAGGGCTAAGGTGAGTTGAGAACTCACAAGCGCTCACATCTTGACATGTGGCATGTGAAGTGGCTCAAAAAGGGTGATGTGTACATGAGGTGGAAGGATAGGACATGACATGGAGGGAGTACAAAGTACCTTGGGATTGGGACAAGATCTCCTCATAAAGGAGGTACTTGTCCCCATGTGGGGGAGAGGACAAGTGGGGAATTAAAAATTCCTCAAATATTCTCATGGGGATGAGAGAAGGAATTTAAAATTCACATGGGGAATGGAGATGCCTTGTCCAAAAGGAGAAAATATTTAATAGGGTTGACTCAATTAAGTGATTAAGGTTGTGCAAGTACTTGATTAGACAAATTAACAAATTAATTATGATTAGAAGAGGGTTAGATTTCACATGTGACTTGATGTGACAAGTCAAAGATCACATGGGGAAGAGAAAAAAGAATTTAATATTCCTTGGAAGGATGAAAGGAATTAAAAATTCCTTAAGAGGTTGATTAGGCTAGCTAATGAAGGATTAAAGGAGGGTTAGGTGGCTAAGAGAGGTTAGAGGCCAACTTGCAAAAGTTGGAGGATGTGACACATCCTAATCAAGGATTAGGCATGTGCACATCCCTAATGATGAGATTAGAAAATGGATTAGGATTAGATAAAAATGATGGAGGATGTGACATATGAGGAATTAAATTATTTAATTCATTTGATGAAAGGGGGGAAGGTATTTAATTATTTAACTAGATACCTTAGGGATTAGAAAAACTTTAGAGGGATTAATTAAATAATAGTGATATTACTTAATTAATGCAGATAAGGGGATGTTTAGATGAAAAAAAATAACTTTGGATAAATTAAGTGTCCAAATTTAGGTGTCTACTCATCCAAATCTTGAAAAATTTCCACTATCATATTTAATATGATCTTCATAGTTTCATCATCATAGGGCAACTGAGGAATTACAATTCTTATTATCTCCATGCAACAAGAAGAAATCAGTACCTTGGTTTCTCCATCAAGATGCCCCAACCAATAGGGCTGATTCAAAGAATTCACTGTAGGAGCTAGTGCCAACTCCATTTTCTCTGAAAGTGATGGCTTCACTTGTCTCAAACATTGTTCTAGCAAATGAAGAATGTTCTCTTAATTTTCTGTCGACTGAAAATATTTGTCAAGTCTCTTTCCAGCCGTATACAATGCCTCTACCAGTTTCATCTCTTCTTCATTAGCCATGCTTAACTACCAACTTTTGAATACCACAAGGAGCTGTACTAGAATCTATTTTGACTTTTAGTGTAGTACCGAAGATCTTTATCACTCATCTGCCTAAACATGAAGCACTGATCGAAATGATGGCAGGATCTTCTGCTCTAATACCACTAAAATATGCCCCTTAGTTTTTTGCCACAATTTTTTACACAATAACCAACACTTGGCCAATTGATTAGTGTTAGATCCGAAACCAAATCTCTATTAAAGCAACTCTAACCCAGAATGCACCCTAAAACCATTGAAGGAAGAGGGGCAGACATATGGTCAGAGGATCCCTAGGATCAAATAACTCAACAACTAAAATCGCTTACAAATGGAAGTGTAAAATACACTCAATGCCAAGAATGTGCACACAAGATCCCTTTGAAGGCAAGGTGCTAACATATGGCAGAGTAACTATTACAAACTAAAATAACTAGGTGGATAACTAGCCATAGAAAACTCAAACTAACTAATTCATCTGCTGTGGCAGACATCCAACTCAAGAGTGGGAATTCTCCATTTTTCAGTGGGTACAATGAGAGTTACAAAGTTTATTCTCCCTACTGGCGGTAAACCATCCAGGGGTTAAAGTATTTGCATTAGAAATCGCAAGTAATTGCAATAATAATAATGGTTGGATTAGTACTACTAATTCTCAACCTTACAATTGAAAGAATATGCAAATTACGAGTGTTACAACAATAGAATGAATGCAAATATAAGAAGGATGATTATAGCAATGTTTAAAACTCCCAAGGATTGAAAATGAAGCCAAAATATGAACTTAATGAGGTCTGATAACAAAAACCAGCAGACTGAAACTGTGAACCAGAAAGTTCAGAATCAACAAAATACTCATAACTTCATGAATTTACCTCTGAATTGACTGAAACAAAGTGCAAAGGTCTTCTAGGAGGATGGCACCCCAAATCAGATCATAAAACTGCATCAAGGAATCTTTATTTATTTGGCACAAATTCCAATGCCAAGAAAGAAGGTACGACTTGGTTGAAAGGGTGATTTGGCTCTTAAAAAATAAATACTTCACCATAAAATCTGGAACTTTGCAAGTTGGGTCGCCCTAGGCATAGGAATGGAATAGGAAAATATCCAGAATGAAGTAAAATTTGTACAATGATCTACAAGTGAAAACATGCTTCAACCATAGTTAAGACCAACAGCCTGTAAACAAACAAATTCATCACAATCTTCAACAATGATGCTCAATGTGCACTTCTGAATGAAGCACACTCTCAATCCACCATCTAGGGAACCATAGTTTTAGGCCTGAAGAATGGAGTGGAATTGCTAAGCTTTCCCTTAGCCGGATTCTGGATTTCAAACCAACAACATAACTTTACAATATTTCCAAAGATGATAATGAATGAGCAAGGTATCAATAAATAGGCTCTTCAGCTGGAAAATGAATCAACATGAAACTCCCACAAGAACCTCTTCAGTTTCTCCAAGGGATGCCAACTCTCATGTTGCACTTTATTTAAATTATTAAAACATTAATCATCTCCTTTTAGGCGTCCAATTACAATTTGCACAAATAAAACATTTAATATAAATATTAAATGCTCAAATCAACCGCTTATGACCCCCTTTTAAAAACAACTTGAAGTTGTTGCCTAGGCACAAGGTACAAACTCAAATTATTAAATTGACTAAGTGTTGAAACTCAGTCCAAAGGAGAGAAAGAAGCCAAAGCCAAAGACCAACGCCCAAACTGATTCTACCAGAAATAAAATGATGACCTGAGCTGATGCTGCAAATGATGCCACTGCCAAAATTAGACTTACTAAAAATAGCCAATGCCAAAAATAGTAAGTTCGCTTCAAAACCATCAGAAAGCCAAATTGAACAACCGAATTGCAAGGGATTGAACCGCTGCTAAACATATACTCTTAAAAGATAGACTTGCTAAAAATAGTGAACTGCTATAAATAGTAAGTCTGCACAACATCCTTTGAACGCCAACTGAACAATATCTGAAAGAGGAAACCTTAATTTTCTGCTTTAGCTTAGCCTACGGATTTCCATAAATATGCTAAATCCAAAAGAAGAGCGTAGGGCTAAAATGGGGATATTACACATGATGTGCTAGTCACATATTCACCTCGATGGACCAAAACACTCATTTTGTTATATGCAAGATCAACTCTAGAGATCGGGGTCAAGTCTAGAGAACAAGGGTGAGTCTAGAGATTAGGCTCAAAGTAAAATCATAAAAATGTTCTTCACCTATAGACTTGATTTAGTAAATTACAAAACTCTATTTTTCAATTCTCATGATTTTTCTTTGTCTCTTCAACTTTTTCTAATATGTAGGGATTGAGGATATTTAAGAATACTTGGTAGGGCTATTGTTGTGTCGCTAGGGGACATGTTCTATTGTGTCAACCTATAAAAATGTCTATAAAATTGAAAACACCACTCTTTAGACATGCATGCACTTCTAGAAGGATTGTGTGTATTTAGATTCCTTTTATCACATCAATTGAAATGTTGTAAAGAAAATCATATTCAAATAAATGTTTGAAATTCATTGATGAGTAAAATGAATGTATTGAATGCCTTTAAATACAAGGACATAACAACATATTAGTGAAATGTGTGTTTTGTTAGCTCTAGGAAAGAAAAGTATAGGTGGGAGTTACTAAAATTTGAATTTGGAAGGGTCAATCTTGTGATAGTAGAAATAACCCCAAACATAAAAATGACCAAATCATTCAAAAAATAGGTGCATAGAAGTATGTACATGTACATGTATAATAAATGGATGGATATGACAATATATTAGAAAGAATCATGTTAATGGAGTAAGGGATAAATACCTAAGAATACACCTAATGAATAGATAAGTGACATAAGACAAAAAACCCAACTTTACATAAAAACACATCATTTATCGATATATTGATATCTTAAGACACTCCCCTAAAAAATAAACACAAAACCAAATAAAAAATAACGCAAATATATAAATTTCACCATCAACAATAAGAATCCTTTCCATAATTTAAAATTTGAGACATGTAAAGAAAAAATTGAATAGCCAATCACTAACTTAATTTCTAACATTAACTTTCTTTGCATTAACTTTTCAGAATAATTTTTGAGATTTTTTCTTTGCATTAACTTTTCAGAATAATTTTTGAGATTTGTGGACCCTTCTTTAAAAAGGCTCTCACATTTTCTAAAACACACGTTTTAGAAAATTTCAGGCAACACCCTCCATGAGACCATAGCCTTATTGGTACAAGCTGAAGGATTTGCCTGAAGACGTGACCGGGGGCTAATAATTATGTGGGTCGCATTGCCACTTTGTCCCGAATATGTCTTAAGCAAATGCTCTTCCGCATTGGCAAACTTCTCTTGGAGGGGAGGAGTAGATGCATCTAACGCCACTTTTGGTGACAAAGCAGGCCTCCGTTACCTCACACTTCTCTCTGTGTTGCGTGTTTGAAAGTTTCAGAGCAGTAATAACAGGGCACAATCATACGAACATGGTGGAAACAGATCTGAATGGATTTTGACTATGTGAATTGATCCATGAAAATTTTGACTGCTATATTACCGATACCATATCTAAGAAAGAGGGATTGTTTGGGGATTGACTATAATCAATCCATGTGTCAGAGTAAATATAGGGTAATGTGATGTTGATAGGAAAGAAGAAAGACATGATAACTCGTTCGAATCTCGCAGAACAGCTGAGGGACTATCAGATTCGATCCCAGCACAAATGGGCTTCTCTAACTTTCTTCTCTGCAACAGCCCAAATAACATCCGGGTATGTAGGAAACTGACTGAGTCACTCTTAGTTATCAAAAAGTTAAGTTATTTTGCAGTAAGATTGTGTGTATCTTTTAGCACTGTGTTAGTATTGCAAAGCTGTTTTCGGTTGAATTGTCGTTACTAGAAGATAGAGATAGGGTTCCCACTGGTTTTTTTGGTGGTTTGGCTGATTAATGTTGCCCCACATCATGGTTATCTTGAATTGACCTGTGGAAATTAACATTTGAGTAATTCCTTTCTTTAATGTTATTCTTTTCGTTTCAAATGATGCTCAGATTTACCGGAGTATGCAATTTGATCTTGTTTGGTTGGGTAGTTTGTGGAATTGTTTATTGGGGATGTGGACTTTAACTTTGTTTTGTGAACAGTTGCTTTGTGTGCTTAATTGTGTCACTATAAAACGCAAATCTAGGGTACAGGTTAATGGGAAACAACGAGGGGGTTAGAGTCATGATATTTGCAGTCCATGAAAATATATTATAATGCTCCGGGCAAAAACTGGAAGCATTATAACACAATGAGCAGGTTAATCATTGCACCTCAAATGGTCGTGTTTTTCAAGGTGGAAAAGTTTGTTTAGACCGTTTAACTCACATTACAAGTTCCAGTCCTTTTCGTAGTCCCTTTTGAGCCCTAACCTAATTCGGTAGGGCAAACCCTCTTTCTGACTATGCAGAGGTGATCGGTCGAGACTATTGGGTTCTGACCGTTCGCCCCCAGGCTCATCAGCTCAAGATCAGAAAAAAGAAAAAAAGAAAAAAAAGAAAAAAAAGAAAAGAAAAATTATAGCCCTGTCACCTCCAAAACTACGTGCCGCTCCACCCCTCTACTATAGAGATTTATGCCCCCGCATTTTGTGGCAGCTGAAAGAAGATTGGTTGCCATTATATTTGGATCTTTTCGATTCCTATGAAGACACTGTTTGATGGATAATCTGAGCACAAAATTCAAGCGAATTTCTTCCAAAACTTCCCTTTGACAAAAGATCTTGATGAATGAATTTATTTGTGGGACATAAACTATTTAAGGATGATATTCTTTATAGGTCAAACTTAAATCCAGAACAATTACCCTTAAGATATCCCACCTCCATATAATCTACCTTTTTGTTTCTTAAGCAAGATATAATGTTGTTTCGAGTGTTCTAGTTATCAATCTTTACCAATTAATGTGTCCTTACAGATGGCAGTGAAATGACGTATAAATTATATTGAACTGATCCTAGTATCTGACTCCACATATTTATGTTTTGGATGCAGAAGTGAGGCTGCCAAAGCTGGCTTATGGGGGCTGCTCTTTTTTGCTTTCATAATATTTTCTTTTATTTCTTTGTACTTAAGATACACATGGCTTGGCTTCAGTTTTGTATGTCTTGCAATTCTTTTACCCATATGCTTAAAAATTGTAAGGCAAACTAAACTTGCAAAGAAAAGGCAACGAAGAATGTTGCTACCTTTATCCATGTAAATCATCGTGTACCCTTGCTAAAATTTAAATCATTATAGAGGGGTCTATTGCTTCTATGCCTTGAAAAAGTGAGATGTAGGGCATGGGATCCAATGCTGGTAACAGGTTAGTGAATGTGGAGACAAACACGGCTAATAGTAAATATCTGCCACACTAGCTGCCAAAGCTTTTTGTGTCATTTTTGTTGTTACAAAGTTCATGTTTGAGATGCTTATTTGCATTTGAGCCAGGATGCATGGAATTTTATTATGCAGTACATGATTTGAATTTTAAAGATCTTGGCAGTTCAGTAGATTCACTATGGGCTTGATTTTTTAATTGGTTCCTGTGATTCAAGGCTGTGTTTTTTTTTCACCTTCTGCCAAATTATCCACTTATAATTTGATATATTAAAGGACACTGGTTCTGTCAAGGGCATAATGACCATCTAACTAAACTTATGCCTAGTTCATGTAAAACTTTGTGTCAATCTTTCAAAGGCTTGATCCTCGGCTATTAAAGATAAGATATTGTTCTCCTTTTCTCTTTTGATTTTAATGTTCTATGGAGAGTTGTTGCATAGTTTCTCTTACTGGCAGATTGCTATGATAGCTTTTTGGAACTATCTGGAGTTCCGAAGTTGTATTCATTGATTGATTTGGTTTAACTATAAGGTTTAAATCTAAAATTTGTTGGTTCCACGTTGGATCTACAAGATATTCATCCATGACTTCTAATAAGCATAATTGGCAGAATCTAATAGAATTAAAAAGCTGAGTGAAAAATCTAAAGTAATATTAAGTTATAAAACACATCATTTTCCAGCCAGGATTGACTCTTGTAGACTTAAGTCAAAAGATTTAGCATTGGTATTTAGCCTTAAGAAGGCAAGTTCCCTCCTGATTATGAATTGATTGGCTCTTAATAAAAATCTTAACTGTGTGTTACTAAGACTGGAGGAAGGAAAACTTCATTTCTTTCAAATATGTTCGCTATGAAACAATCTCTTATTGAAAGCTATGAAAGAGCTTTCATTATCAATATTCTTCCTGATGTCACCCCAACCTCATCTGCCAACATTGACTCTGACTTGGGCCTAACTGAGTTAGGCATTTTTATATTGTGCAATAATAAACATTGCTTATTCTAATGGAAAACCTTTGTTCATCATACTGCATCAACTATACAAGGCTACAAACAACATGAAAACAGGAGATGGCATGCAAATTACTGTTTAGCCCTGATGCTTGTGTCATTACTAATCAGCCATAGCTTAAATATTGGGCAAATTTCAAACATTTGAGATTATATTGGGTAATTTTCTGAACATATCTCATTCAGATATGATTACCAAGCTATTCCCTGTTTATCATTTGTCTCTCTTTAACTTCAACTTCAAGCATCTGTAAGAGATATGGGAGGCTTCATCTTTGTGTGGCTAACTAACTGTGTCTTAGGCCTCTTGGCGAGGCCGCGAGAATAAGTGGTGTAGTTGTAATATGGTTGGACCTTCTTAAGCACATCCCGGATCAAAAAATTCAATGCTCAAATGACCACTGTAATCCTATCTAATAGTGGTTCATCCTAAACAATCATCACCATGTTTTTGTTTAGCTTGAATGGTCTTGCTGCATGTATTGATCTTTTTTTTAGCACATTTCTATTCACGTGCATTGTGAACTATGTAAACACAAAACCGTTTGCTGATTAAACAAACAAGTTGACTATCTTAGCTAATGCCATGCACATCCTCAAGTCTATTTGCGATTGATATAAATCTGTCTGCAATCATGAAATTAAGCTCATATTCTTAGAATATTGAATATTCCATTTCTTCAGGACAGTACTATCCTCCCCTATAAAGCATAAGTTGTCGGTCATGTTACTAAGCATGCCAACTTTTGATGAGGTACACATGCATACAGGCATGGATATGTTCGTTATTTTGCGGTGAGGTTGTGGTCTGTGTATGTGTAGCATGAAGTATGAACGCCCCAGTGTTTTGTTTTCTCGAAAAAAAGGATTCAACAATTTTCAATTAATATTGCTCTTTGGAATATTATTTTGTTCAAACATTTCTTCATCATGCAGATATTGATATGTAAAAAAAAATATATGTTACCCTTTGCAATCTTGTCCAGTTATTCATTGCCTTTAATTTGTTGTACTTTTAATTTGAAGTTTCTTTATACAAACTTCGCATGATGATTTCTTTTAAAAGTGTAAAGTCTTGGCCTAAGGGGTTGTGTGTGTGTGTATTTAATATTTATATATAATTAATTAGTTAAACTAATTAATATTTTAACTATCAAACAAATCAATATGAAATATAATGTTATTATGAATACAAGTCTTCCCCACGCTTTCTCTGAGATCAAATCCTCATTATTTCAGACCAAATCTTCATTCTTTAGAGAACTAATGGTGAAGCTAGGGAATCTGACCGGTCTAAATGATGAGGGCTGTGCAGTTGAAGACAGGAATATCGTCATTCTTGAATTTATTTATTTATTTTCTATTCTATTTTTATAAATTCCACCGCAGTCAGTAGAAACTCACAAATTCCTCCACTTTCTATTTAAGCCTGAGGTGTCTGCGACATATGAATTAAGAAATATTTGATTAGCAACTTGCCAAAGTTAATGAGACGAGAGTGTGCATCAAAGTAAACAAAAACAAATAATAGATGTTTTCATAGTCTATTTTACCTCCAATGCCATGTAAATTTTCCTCCTTTCTTCCAAGGTCAACCATTTTTACATGCCATCAAGCTATCTGTTTGTTCCAAGCTGTGACACAAATCAAAATTGTTATCATAGCACAGAGAAACTTTGGCCAGCATGGGGACTTACCAGTGCCCCTAAGATGGTCAAGGGACATCCAGGAGACTCCTTGCTGTCTCAAGGATGTCGGAGAGCTCCTCCAACATCCCCACCTACAGGTCTCTGTACCCAAAACAACCCATATTTGGGCGTATAGGTTCCCATGGAACATTGTATATAAAATTATCTATATATATGCATGTATATGTGTGTGTGTGTGTGTACAAACGCACACACATACATGAATGTATGCACAACTTTATATATTATATTTGTGCCTCCAGATGCTGCCCCCCTGCCATCCCCAAATTTTGGTCCATAGTCCTCAAAACCATCCCTATGTTGCCCCCATTCTGAAATTGTGGAACATAGTGTATACAGGAGTTAGGAAATATGCATCAAAATCTCATCACAAAAATGTGTAAAAACTGTTATTGTTCATGATATGTACCAAGTTATGTAAGCTTATCTTGGACCATTCTCCAATTGAGCTTAGGTCTCTTTTTGTATTTTCTTATTTTTTTCTTGTATGACCCAATATCAAGTATGATGATTTGTATCCATAAGTAATCAAGGGTCAAAATTAGACATCCATGTAACCTTATTTGATTGGCTACTATACCATGCACCTCCTTGTCTATTCGCTATAAATAGCAACACAAGGACAAAGGTAGCGTAGAGGGAGTTATTCTTCTCAGCTAAGATTTTTAATTGAAAAGGTCTGTTTGATGGTAATGAAAGGGTACTTAATCCCTCCTCTTGAGAATTATCTTTGTGAACAAGATCCAAAGGTAAGGTCATATATTCTGTATGCGTGGGTTCTCTTTGTAAACCACCAAGATAAAAAGCATATGTAGATCTGTATGCAATTCAGATGCTTGGATTTCTTGTAAGTGTTATGGAACTTTAATAGTGTAAAGTCTTGTTCAGATTGTGGTTTCACTCTGAGCAGATAACCTGGTTCGCAAGTACAATAATGTTGGATTTTTATGAAATTGATTCTCCAGTACCTTCGGGAAGATACAAATAAACACAGATCCAATGGAATTTGATACACACATTAGGTTCAATTCTAGAACATAACTTTAAGTTCTGGTCAGATTTTGGCACTTGGTCATTTGGTTGTATTTTGTGCCTGAAGAAGAAAGTTACTCTACATCTAATAAAATATATAACAAGAATTCACTAGCAATAAATGAAAGAGCACCAAAAGTTGCATGAATGCTCAACTCAAAAGGGTTGAACAGAGGCTGCACAACCTCTATCTTTGCTGGAGGATATTTGTGAAAGGGGAAAAGTTCAAAACACAATTCCATTTGTTCCTTTAGAATCATCTCCTCAGGCTGTCTGCTTTTGCCAACTTAGATTGGGGAAGATGCTTATCTACCCAATATGTTGGGCCTTGTTCTCAACTTTGTGAGCTTGTGGCCTCAGAAGTTGCTTTGGCTGGAGCATCAGCCACATCTTGAGCCATAGCATGCAGATTGACAGAAGATTGATCCACTTCAGGCCTTTGACATTTATATCTGATAGCAATGGGAGAAGAACAAACTGTTTAGCCTCTAGCAGGTTCACAAAGATTATCTTAAAGCTTATAAAGACAGATTAAATCAAGGCCCTTGGTTTGTAGTGATATCTAATGATCAGTGCTGTCTGTTTGATGCTTTTGAGTTTCATGAGTGAGAAAGCACTAGACTTGAGATTGATTTTCGATCAGCGGTTGTGATTAGATGTTTTAATCCCAATTATTGCACAGATATCAATTTTATTAAGCTTTTCCCTCTATTATGTTAAGCTGTCCTTTGACCCTGTAGGAGGTGTTCGAGATGTCGTTCCCATAAGAGCAAGTGAATTGAATTCATCTCCTGGGAACCACTAGGCATAAAACAATGCATCTTCTGGAAGACCATGATGAACACACAAATTGCAGAAGCCTTTTATCATGTATCCATGTGAATACTGCACCTTGTTTTTATTTTATAAACCATTTGAAGGCTATCCTTAATCACTGAAATGTGCAGAACCTTTGAAGATGTCATTGACCCATGATACAACTTGCCCAAAGCTTTGCATTTGACCAAAACACTACTTTTTTTTTCCTTTTAGAATACCACAGTTTTCCTCCAAACTCAATTGACCAATGACACTTGGTCAGAGACCAAATCTTCAGTGGATCCTTGACTGAATTTTACCCAAAAAAAATACAATTAGAAGCTTTTCAAAAAGGATTATAGTTGGGAACAAGCGCATATGACCAGTGATAATGAACAATCTGGAGTTTGTCCTAAGTGACTTACACAAAGAACCTAGTTACAATGGATGGTTCTTTATGTCTTTAATATTAGAAGACGTAAAGAACCAACATGGATCAACAACATGATGGGATGATGATCTTGAGGATGCTAGATAGATACATGACAAAGATGGTGCTGACATTTGACAGGGTTTGTGTGGGTGTCATTGGGAATTTTTGAGGAGATGGATCCAAATGACGATTCTGATAGTGACGGTACTCTGGTGCCCAAAGTCATGTTGTGGAAGATGTTGAAGTGCGTTGAGGCACATGGAAGTAAAGGTGAAACATAAGCTACGTAAACTCATGTTTTACTTTTTTATTGTTTGCCACAAGCTTAAGTCATGATGTATCATTATGATCATTTTAATTGATCACTAGGTTACTAGTTTGGGTTTGAGAATGGATGTTGGATATGCGGATTTGGCAAAAAAATAAATAAAATTCGGATATGGTTTGTTTTGAGTTATTTGTACAAAAAAACATATAAAATTCATAAATATATACATATTTGCAGCCTAAAATCAGATCATATAATAAACAAAACCACCATAAAAATAAAAAATTCTACTTAAATGTCAGTCTAAATGTTTAGATCAACCATTAAGTCTCATACATAAGTTATTGTATATTGAGTGTTTCAAATATTGACTCAAATATTTTCCATTATTTGACAATGAAGAATTGCTGTTTTGAGCCATATTGTTTATCAATTTCAACTGCTATAGGGTTTCTTGAATGTGTAAGTTCTCATGGAAATTGTGATGAATGCATAAGCATCAATTGGATTTTATGTGAATGATGATTTTCCAAGGCGTAGATTGGGTACCAATAACATATTAGCATGAGACTCCTTGAGCAAATTAAGAATATGTTGTCCTCTGAGTTAAGCATATAGTGTAGGTTATGCCTTAGGGCATCTATGGAATTAGACTCTCTTGAGGGGCAATCTCTCTATACTATGAAGTGCTTTATTTTAAATTAATTTAGAACTTAATCATGGAAGTGTTGCCATTTGGGCATTGGATTCTCATGGGATTGTATTTCAAAAAAGTACTTACAGGCGGCAAACAAAAGATACAAACTAAATTGTAGAGATCACTCAAAACTAATTACACAATATATTTTATGCTGACTTGATTAAGCTCTATGTGGAACGAAATATATAAGAAAAAGATAAAAAATAAATAAACTATAAATAGCTTTTATAAAATTTAAGACAACCAAGACTCATTAATCTCAAAGCGTTGTTCAAGGGAATTTTGCTTCATTTGCAAGATAAAACAAGGGTGGGTTTGGGGGCAAAAAAGAACTTATTTCTTGTGGTTGGTTATCACTCTAGCCCTTGGGAATTTCGCTTAGATTGCAAGATAAAACAAGGGTGGGTTTGGGGGCAAAAAAAACTCTTATTTCTTGTGGTTGGTCTTTAGTCTAGTCCTTTTGCCTTCAACTAACTAGTTTTTTTTTTAATTTTCATTTTGAGAGGGAGGGGTAAGGGTGGATAGAGGAGGGGTGGTTTGGGGGAGGTTAGGTGGGTTGAAATACATGAATGATTAGTGTTGTGCTTG